>VWZI01010745.1:12785-25720 GCA_013396835.1 Psilopogon haemacephalus
TCTTAATTTTCTTAAAAGAGAAATCACCATGTGGCAGTATTAAACATAATTCAGCACAACTTTGTAAATATGTAACCAATTGCTAGTTATTAAAATCTTATGCACATGTGAAAAGGTTGTTTAAACATAGTGGGCAAGTTAAATGTAAAGGAAGACATTTAAAGTAGGCATTTACATTTTTAAAAAGCTACACTTTCTACATGGCCATACTGAGGACATGGTAGTGTTAGGTAAAGAAATGTTGGGAAGGAACAGTAAGATGGTAACTTCTCATCTGTTAGTCTCAGAGAGAGTCACAATGTATCACTAGATGTAAGCTGAAAAGAAAGTTTTACAGGAAAAAAAAAAAAAGGAGCAGTTCAGTATAGAGCAGAAGAGTGCATGTATTGCTTTGGATGCAGCAGATGCAAATATGTTAAAGATACTACATGATGGGAAAACAAGACTGTATTTCCTATGAACTGCAGTTTGTAGCTTTATTAAGTTGACAGGGACCTCATAAAAATGCTGTGTACTCTTTTAAGTATTTTTTTTTAACTGTTTGCTGAGCACGGCTAAGAAAAAATATGCTTGTGCTTAACTGACTATAAAGAAGATAATGGCAAGGAAAGATGTTCTCTTCAACCTTAAACAAATCTTAATGCAGTTGAATTTTTACATTTGATTTTGGTGGCATAGCTCAAAACTAATTTCTGACAGCTCCCACCTCACTAGTATCTTCCAACTACAATACTAGAATTGTGTCTGCTATTACCTAAGTAGTACAATGTCTAAAAGAATTTTAAGAACAGGTCTTCACAAAACCCTGGTTTGTGTGTCAATGATTTTTGACATACTGAAAAAGGTATGTCATGTCCCTTTCAAAGCCAAAGAATGCAGAGAAGGGAAACATAATTTTTTGTTTTAGGTTCAATGATAAGCAGGAAGACCTAGAATTCTAAGTCCAGTGTTTCTGCTCTGCATGAACAATAAAATTTGAAGATGATGGATTTGTAATTTTTCCTCAAAATCTCAGATATAACTTAATGCTAAGACAGAACTTCTCGAAATGATTTCAGAGCATGGATTAAAATAAATAAAAATATCAATGTTTGGGAGAATTACTAAAGTCAGATTGAGCTGATCAGCCTGCAGAGAGATTCAACTTGACACCAAAAGCTTTTCATAATTCCAAAGTTCACAGAAGCTAACTTAAGAGAGACAAGAGAGTTGTAATTAGACAGAACTGCATTGCATTATGAATTCCATGGGTTTTTTTATTACTGTAAGGTAAATATCTGCCTTTTTGCCAGTAGAGTCCATCAGAATATCAAATAGACAGCAATTTATAAGAAATCATTTACTTCCTACTATGTTAGTAAGAAGTATGCCCTTGGTTACTTAATGTAGTAAGAAGTGCAAAAGACTTCTGTAAATATAACACCACTTATATGCTGTTGATAGTAGCATGTAGAGGCTTCTATGATGCTACAGATATTGCACAGTGGAAACCCTGCATTTTAAAGATGAGGTATGAGTATGGGTTCATTACCACATGGAAGCATTCTCCTAATAAATAATGCACACTCAAGAGAAAGCACTGGTCTTAAAGATTTCAAAGGGAAAAAAAATTACCAATCCTGGCGCATTTCCAGAATATTCCCAGTAGTCTGTAAAGACAGAATTAAGTTAATTAGGTTCTTTGTTTAATAAAATAATTTACATCAGCTAATTTTTTCTTCTATGCTAAATAAATCCAAATTAACTGTAGATTATCAACATGGCACTCTTCTTGACATCAGAAAATACCAGAGGTACAAGCTATGAACTAAACAAGTGTCAAAGTCCTTTCTAAATCTAGCAAGAAAAACAAAATGTGTTTACTCAGGCTGTGCTCCAAATCTAAAGATTTAATCAGAATTCTACATTAAAATACCCCAGACAGAAAATTATGTGAAGAAAAATAAGTGAACGACAACACTCCAGTAGAAAATATCCACACAGGCCTCTCTGCCACTGTGTATGGGAAACCTTTCATGTTAAGATTTTGCAGCACATTTTCCTGCAGGTAAAGGAGAGATGGTAAACCTGAGTACTTCAAATGTAATGCTTTGCAGTTTCTCTTTTGTATTTCCCTTAGGAATAGTACATAATGCCTTTTCTAGCATGTTTATGGGTGTAACATGACATAGACAACTTATGTTGAAAAAATAACAAAACAATTCCTCGGGTCTGTTTTTAGCCTTTTCCCAAGGTTTACCTTGCTCATGTTTCTCTAATGCTGCTTGCTCAGCACTTTGATTATCACAAACTGAAGTAGCAAAGGCAAAAAAGCAGGAATTAGATTTACAGAGCATGCTGAAAGGGATGTATGAACACGTGTGCCACAAATTTGTAACTTCTCTGTGTAACTGACACAATCTCCTACCGACTGCCCAAGACTAGTAAGAGCAAGGCCTGCTTCAGAATTTGAGGAGGAAGAACAGCGAAGCATCCTGAATTAGAAGCCAGCTTTTGGCCTTTCAAATATTGGTCAAAATCATACTGAAAGCTTCTGCACAATTTGGCTTCCTCCATAGTATGGATGACTGGTTTCGAAGCAGTAAAAACATCTGGATTCAACTATGTTGTCTATTTATAAATAAATAACAGATTTTATGGACTAAAAAAAAAAATCTAATTATTTTTCCTCCTCCTGGTATGTTTATCAGCAGTAACTTCAGACTACATTATTTGTAGGGTTCTACCTACTACCTGCTGTGATGGCAATTCTCCAAGTGCTTTCCCACAGTGCTATGAAGCTGTACCCACAATGGTTTGATTATCTGTCTTCCTCTTTTCTTGGGCTCTGGCAGTTGCCTATTTTTTCCTACTCAAACGCAGATAGGTAATTTTGGGAAACTCATTCCTGCATACTTCCAGAGTCAATATATCATTCACTTAAAAAAAATAATTTCTGCACTGCTTCATATTTTATGACCTCTTTTATGGTCTTACTTTACTTCAGCGTCCCTCCCTCTCCCCATTTAGCAGACTCTCTTTTATTTCTGAAACAAAGATCCGAGTGTTGGGCAGGTGAGAACTAAGTGTTCCAAGAGGCAGCAAGTGACTGAGGTTTTCGAAGTCAGATGAAATGCTTTTTGACTGATGCATCTCCTGCTGATCAGTTTACTGTGAACAGTACTCCAGCATTTTCTTTTTTGGAAAACATGCTTTTTCTTTTGTGTTTTAGATTGTTTTACCTCAAGCCAAAAGTATTTCTATATAGTCAAAGCTCTTTTTTCCACTGCTTTTATATAGCTCTACAAGCAGAAGTAATAATCCTTGAGCATAGACCATCACACTTTTTCAGGCAAAGTGGTCATACAGTAAAGTAACCTGAAGATATCTATGCACTTTTTGAAAATGAAGGTTAAAAAAAAGGCTTTGATGTGTAAATCTTATACAGCAAAAGGTGCAGCCCCACAGTACTGTGTAGGTGACAGTTAAGACTCTTGAAACTGTTTTCAACTCTCTATAAAATTAAGATTCACAAGTTGCATGCTGCAAAACCAAGACAAAAAAACTTTGTCATGTTGCTGTCTGTAAAAAACTTGCCTGAGAACTCAAAGAAATAAAACACTGTTTTTCACATGCATATTTGAAGAATCCTAAGCAGGCAAAAAAGAGTATTAACGCCTTCAGGCAGCCTAGAAATCTGCTGAATTTGCCTCACAATCTCAGCAAGTCAATTCTTTGGCTTTTCAGGATTTTTTTGACTGTGTGTATCATGTTCTAACTGAAGCACCATACATTGTTCCTAGCTCTAGAAAACTTCCTTCTCAGTGAAAATATAAACTTGCCTTTCTGATGTGGGAGGTACAAAACAGTTACAATATGCGTCTCATCAGCTATCCTTACTGCAGTTAACAATTTATGAGTGTAAAGTCACCACTAACATGAGGACTGACAAGCCTTCCAATAGACGACAAACAATCTTTTTAAAAGGCTTAGGCTGCTCTTGGAACAGCTCAGTACATCTGTTATTATCACAGTCTGCTGATAAGCAAGAGCAAATTGAAGCCTGGACCTTCTGAACAGCTATAGTCACAGCCTCCGGATGAACTGGAGAGCTCAGTTTGGAAGAAATTCTTCTGCAGGCCTTCTGCTGTCCTGATTTTTTTCCATTACTGTTCATCTCAGGTCTATAACATGCACCTCTTCAAATAAAAACCTGTTTGGTTACTACAGAAATGATGCTGCCTTGAAGGAGTAATTCCTCCTGAAGCAACTATTCAAAGCAATTGTGCTGTTCCTCACTGTCCCCTCCATCCTTGTTTAGATGCAACTGAAACGTGGCTTGCATACATTCTGTTCTCTGGCAATCACAAGTCACGTGCACAAGCTGCTGTGTAGTCCACACTTTCAATGTTAAAAGCACTGACTATAAGAAGTGGTGTTGGTTATTTGGAGCTCAAAAAATCTAAAGAAATGAAACCCCAGCTACTGAGTGTTTAGACTTTGCTTATTAGACTAGGAAAAAGCAGCTGTCATGTGTTTACCAGGACAGTTCCACTGCCACTGCAGGAGGGAGTGTGGGAGATATCCCACTGCAATGGGGGTTACCACACTGCTTATGCCAAGTCAAAGGAAATCTCTGCTACATGCAACTGAACATATCTTTCTGGTTAGCAGGGAGGAGGGAATGATGTTTGTGGTGCACATTTTCCTCTGGTTAGTATGAAACACTAAATCCCTGCTTGCTTCCCAACCTTAAACCCTATTGCTCAGGACAAAGCAGATGGAAACACTTGAGACGTGTCAGGGAAAATGAAGGTTTGAAATTCTGTTTGGCTTGGTAGGCAAAGACATATTTTTGCAGAAGTCAACAGGATGAAATCCAGAGTTATGAGAATGGGTGACATCACTTTGCAACACAATTTTTCAACCAACAGAAACATGTTTCTTTACTTACTATCAACAGACTTAAATTTTCACCAAAGTTACCACTCAGTCAGAAATACTGTGAATGATGACCAACTTTTTGCCTGCCACTTTAATATTTTATTGCTATTTTTAAAATGCTCTTAAAAGAGCAGGAATAATGAGGTAAGATCATCTCTGTGGTAAAATGAAATATCACTAGAATTTATTTTATCCAGTATGTCTAGACATTTCCATTTGAGCATGGAATATGTTAGTAAAGAGGGGCAGGGGTTTAAACAGCGTAGGAGCTTCATGTAAACATCTACTATTCAGGAAACAAATTTCATTGCTTCCAGGCCAACGTTTTATTCTCTGGTACAAATTAGTCTACATACGTATATATAAAACAAACATAAAATAATATGTCCAACATCTATACAAATATGAACCAATAGATCAAACACTCAATTCCTCGACTGTGTCAGCACCCTTTGAAAATATTTTATGAAGAGAGTTCTATTGTACTCCAGACAGATCTGCCTTAAGAATAAACAGAGTAGCTCCAGATTAAAGGAAATACTCCTTGCCAAAAACAGCACTAAAATTTTAATCAGTAAAATAAATATTCTTACTTCTTACTGTGTATACCTCATTGACTATTGTTGTTATCTTCCACTAGCAGACACCCAAATTCCCCTTGCTCCTCCAAGTCTCTCATGAAGTCACCCTTTCTTTCCATCATTTATCAAAAGAATTCTCTGGTGTCAGTGGCAACCTCACAGCCTCAAATGAAAGGACCTAAGTATTTTCATATTAGAACTCCAAACAGAAAAAAAGTTGGCATACACCGGGCATCTCACACAGCTAAAAGAACACTTGTGTGATAAAATAGCAATTCCAGAGGGTAACTACAACAAAGGTTTTCAGAAGACACACTCAGGATCTTGCCATGGTGATGAGGGTCTACTTAGAACTGGACACTTTCTCTGAAAATTAAATGCAGAAGAAGCAGAAGGTATTTAGGGGAAAAAAAATTCTTTAACAGCAAATGATCTATTGGAAAAAGTGGACAAGTCAAACACCCAGTATCCAAAAGCTTGCTCTTCTAGCTTCCAGCTAAAACATTACCAGCTAGAAGTACCTCCTACAAATATTATCTTCTTTCTATTGGCCTTTGGTGAGAGTACAACTGAAATACTATGGATGGCCCCAGCAGGGCCTGCATGTCACTGATTGTATCCCACACAGTCACATTATTTGTATGCCAAAAGGTGAATATATATTAAGAATATCAGAGATGCCCAGATTTGGCTCTATGGCTGTCTCCATTCCACATTGCCCCAAAAATTGTGCTCCTGACCAGAACAGAGGAGAACTGTTTGGCAGCAGTACTGGTTCTGCAACATTAAGCACATTCCAGGAGAAAAGAGAACACAAAGGAGAAAAACACTGGTCACCTAGAAACACATGCTTTAGGAATAAAAGTAAGAGATGAAGTTAGTCATCAAATGACAAAAAAAAAAAAAAAAAAAAAGTTAGTTTTGTAGAAGATTTCAAAAATTCTCCTACAAATTTCTTCATCTTAGGGACTACAAAACATTGATTTAAAGGGATCATACATAAAGAACAGTGTTGCATAATAATTAAAAAAAAAATAACACTTTTAGTTACAGATTATTGCTAAAGCTGTGTTTCAAATTTGTATCTCCAAAATGCCTAACTCGAAAACAAACTAGAAGGCAACTTCTGCTGTTAATGATTTCTTACTTATCCTAAGAATCAAAAATAAATTCTTACAGCAAGAGCTGCATGTAGTAACATATTTTCTGTCACTCATTTCTGTATCTTTAGTAAGCATCTAAAAATAAATTTTCAAGCCTAGAAAACACCTAATGAAGCAATATTAGATGGCTTTGTTAGTTAATAAATTATGCTATAAAATTGCAACTATGTGCTTGAAAATACCTTATTGCATTGTACTGTAAGATATAAAATTAAGATCTTTATCTTTAAAAAAGAATTTAAAAATACGATTTGTTTTATTGAGAACTATTAAGAGATACTAAAACACTGCAGCTAAAACCAAACAGCTTGAGCACGTTTAAAATGATCAAAATACATACCCAGTTTTGTTTTTGTCCAGTAAGCTGGGAGCCAAGGATCTGATATAGGCGCATGTACATATGAGCAGCAAGATTACAGTCAGTAGACTCTGAAAGTTGAAAATGGCAGACTGCAGAAGAAAATCAGAAAATAATTATTACACTTTTTCAGTACAGAACTTCTCTCACTGCATAAATTGGAGGAAATAGATGATGCCCACATACAATATTCATTAAAAACAAAAATGAAACCTACAGTATAGAAGAGTAAAGAAACATCAGGCAAAATGGCAACCTTAACACTTTTGCTCTCCAGCACCTGTTTCAAAGCCAGAATGTGGAAACCCATTAGTAGCAGGCTAAGAGTTAGGGAAAACACATGGTCCTCTTGGCCAGGAATATGTATAATTGTAACTTGCCTCAAAAGAATACGGTGGTGAAGGTAGAGGTAAAGAGTATTTGATAATACACCAGTGGCAGTCAAGACAGAGAATAACAATAAATTCTGAGAATTGCTTTAGGAAGATTACATCCGAAATTCAAGAGATTCATAAAAGGATGAACACTTAAGAATACCTGAATTTCAGAAGATAACTTAGTTCTATTGTCAAATCACCTTTTAAGCTTAAAACTTTTTTATTGTAAACACAGTTTTAGAAGTGCTAGTTATATGGAAAATGCTGGACGAATGGAGAAATTGCCTTAGGATGAAGATGAAAAGTTCTATTGTTTGTTCATAAAACTAATCTGCCTACTGGCAGTAAAATGAGACAATTATTGAGAAACTACTACAACATCTGGCTACTTGCTAAAGTTTAAAATATCAGTAATATGCAGTAAGTGCACCTCACAAACATTTTTAAAGTCTGAGTCTTGTGTGGTGAACATGTTCTTTAATCATTAACTTATAAGCAACTGTAATTGCCTATGTGAAGCAATGTTTTCCATAAGTATAAACACTATGGTGGGAGAGATGGCACTCATGTAAGAATTACTGCAACTACAAAACCAAGTACAAAAATCAGTGCGAAAGATGGCTGATACTGGCTTCCAGAAAGCACCCCATCACCATTCCAAAAATTTATTTCCCAACAGGTTCACTGGAAATGTTAGTCAACTAGTACTTGTGATTTGCACCTTCTAATAATTTGTTCCAAACATAAGACTTTGACTCTTCTTGCAATGTGAAAATATTGTAGCTGCATGAAGCATTAAGCTGCAGCTTTATAATTTAATTTTTGTTTTTAACTTAGCATGTCTCAGCTGACATTTTAGTCAACTTACCAGCACCAAGTAGTACACTAGGCAAGTGCTTACTTCAAACAGTCTGATTTTGTCCTTGCTCAGCCACAATCACTTGCAAATCCTATTTAGTCTAAATTAAATAAATAAAATAAAAAATAAAAAAAATAATAAAAAAAAAAAGCAGAGCAAATACAACAAATTCAGCTACCATTCTGGAATTCTCACATTTTCTCATACTGCTCAACCAAGAAAGCTTAGTGGTTGTATTTAATGAAGTGTTTAGAACTTATGAAGGTTTATTACAATGAAGTTTTCTTCTTCAAACTCAGGATTCAGAGTAGCATATTAGAGCACTCATTTCCACAGCCTGTTTGTCCCAAAATTCTAATGTTTTGAAGCTCTGATAAACAAATTTCTCTAAATAGTTAAGAGGAATCTTATTAAGAGACAAAATTCACATTTCAGATTGGCATTGCATTAACAACAAATAGAAGTGAGAAGCTCTAGTAGAAGCAAAGTAATCTGAACATTCATGATCTCCTAGATATGAAGATCTAAAATCTTCTAAGAAAAACCTAACCTTAGCAGATGTAGAAGTTTCCATGAATCAGATGAAGCAATACCAACATATGCACACAACTGCTAACTCGAATACATGCATTAGAGAAGGCTAGCTACACAAGGTAATTTATACATCGAAGGTAAGAAGGTCCACCAGGCCATCTGTGGGTGAGAAGCCATCCACTAAGAAGGAACAGCACAGAGGGGGTCAAGGAATAATGAAACAACTCTGCCTCTGCAGCCTATATGAGACTTTGGCATCCCCAAGGGTATGGCCTCAAAGGCAGCATTAGCAGCTGGGGTTGGCTCTTCCCTTTACTTCTGTCTGAAGCAGGAATCCTAAGGTGTGGCTACATGCTGTTCTCCTGAGCCACAGCACCTGGTAAAAACATGGCTTAGTTAGGGGTTGTTCAGCCTGGAAAAGACCTTATTGTGGCCGCCTTCTACTTACAGGGGCCTATAAGAAAGAGGGCAGGCTTTTCAGCAGTCCTATTGTGACAGAAGACAAGTTAGTTTTAAACTAAAAGAGGAGAGATTCAGTTTATATAGAAGGAAGAAGCTGTTTTACACTGAGGATAATAAAACACTGACACAAGCTGTCCAGAGAGGTGGTAGAAGCCTCATCTCTGAAAGCATTCAAAATCAAGTTGAACAGGGCTCTCGGCAACCTGACCTAGTAGATGTCTCTGCTCACTACAAGCAGGCTGGACTAGCTGGCCTTTAAAGGTCCTTTCCAATCCAAACTATTTATGATTCCAGTATTTCAGCTTAGCTGGCTGAGTCATCATTTCTGTTCTACAGTATTGTAAAGAATGGACTGATTATTGAAAAAGGACAAAAAACTGCCCATCATTGTAAGTGGACTCTTGCCTTTGCACAAGGCACAAGCTGTTGCCCAAATGGGAAATGAGAGAACTCTCAATTCCCCCGTCAGAGCCAACTCTTCCAACTTATGAAAGGCAGTGTCTCCTGGCTCCTGTGGGTCTAGGAACGCGAGGGAGCCGGATCCAGGAGTGGCTGCCTCTCAGCAAAGCCAGATACTCCCTATCAACTGATTAATTTGATCAGTCCTCTGGGAGAGACAGCTGCTCTCAACATCTCACAGCACAGCGCCTGCCAGAACTCGGTTCCCATGAATTCCTGCAAGCTTTCTTCTGCAGCTGCTTTCCAAGCAGGCTGGTGGTACTGGGTACTTCAACATACAAAAATGGCAGAAAGGCACACTTGCTTCCTCTTCATCAGTGACTGTAAATGTATACTTATGAAATGTGTATAGGGGAAGCATATAATTGTTCTTTGTTGGGCTCTTCATGGGTCTCTCCAGATATGTGGCACAGGGCATTGCTGCAATTACAAATGCTGTTACAATGAAATATGCACATTTACCTAGATACTCTCTTTGAAAGGACACATATGCATATAAATAATTTTGCTTACAATTTTAAACTGCAAACGAAAATTTATTTCTGAAATAGATGGCTTCAAATTTCCTATCTGAAGTAATTCTTATGGCTCAGCTGAATTTACAGAAATAGGCAACTTACATTCAGCTGCTGGAATATATGTAATTAAAATCTGCTACAAAACTCACACATTCTTGGAATCTTTATCAAAAATACTGCATTCACGTACCAAACTATTTGGATAATGTAATCCAGGTGGAATACAGTTCACTTGGTTAAACCAGGATCTTCTGATCCAAAGTAATTAACTAAATTTTTTCAAACATGTTTACTGGCTCCATGTAGATCCTGTAAGTCTTATTCCCATTATAAAGAATTTTCAGCACATTGAGAAACTGATGCTTTTAGACTGCTGAAAAGACAACTAACTTCACAAGACTCAGATTGCAAATGCAGAAAATAATCTAAACTGGTATTTAATTCTTGTTTTAGACAGTGCAAGCTATGGTTTTAATTATATACATTTGACTTTTCTACATTTGCATTTGGCACACTTCTGACATGGTGGAAACATCTTGGTAGTTACATTCTGTGTTACTTAACTAATTACACATTCTTGTCTCTCCCCCCCCCTCCCACTACCCCTCGCCCCTTCTACTATGTGCTGCCTTCACATAGTTGTGGAGCACTATCCCATCACCTGCAGCACTAATGAGATATTCTGTTCAGCAGAACTTGCAACAGCAAGTTTTTTTCTTAAGTCTTTAGAAATTTAAGACCATGTATTTTAGCTTTGAGAGCTACATGCCCAAAGGCTCTTTTAAATCCTTCCTGAGATTAGACGTTAAAAAATACCTCAATATTATTTCCCTGATCTTAGTAAAAATAATTCCATATAATACACCATTGAAAGTTTTCTTGTGTTCAGACTACCAATGATAAAAAAATATTAGAAAAACTCATGTGAATATGCGGTAGTTAGAAGACTAATGTTACAGCTACAGACATTTGAATGTATTCTCATTAGGGTCTGCATCTGAGCAGCATAGCTGTCAGCACATGGGACACTGGGGCAAAACAGGAAGTTACTAGGAGAGGAAGTCTCCATCTGCCTCTGGAAGATGGCATCTGTGAGTCTGCTACAACACAGGAGCAGGAGGTGGTGCAGCAGCTTTTTTTTGAGTGAGGACAGAGGCAAGAAAGAGCTTGTAGATGGAGTAAAAAGAAATATATAGAATAGTACATAGTAATAAAGGTTTAAATACATAAAGAATGGACTAGAATTTAATATACGTTAGTAAATGTTGATTTAGAGCGAACATTTTTCTGCATGGTAGAAAAAGGGAATTTTGATGGGCCATAACAATTTAGTCAGCACTAAATTTACTACTCCTGGTGAGAAGAAGGAAAAAAAAAAAAGGGCAGCTCAGAGATATGGTTATCAACAGCTCTTGAACTTTTTGTAAGAGCATTTAATTGAACATGCTGAAAGGAAGGACTCATTCAGATGAATCCTACATTTTTAGCAATCAGTGGGCAATATGTATTCAGTCTCAGCAGAAACAGAATCATAGAATGGCTTGGTTAGGAAGGGACCTCCAAACATCATCTAGTCCCACATTCCCTGCAGTAAGCAGGAACTTCCTCAACTAGATTAGGTTGCCCAGAGTCCCATCGAGCCTTATCATGAATATCTCTTGGGATGGACTTCAACCACCTTCCCTGGGCAACCCATTCCAGTGCTTCACCACCATTATGCTCCATAGGTCTTAACTGAACTGGATCTACCTCTCTGCTTTTTGTTTGCCCCATCACCTCTATATTCTATGATTCTGATAGTTTTGTACTATGTCTTTGTAGCAAGTACCACTGAATTATCCACTTAAGGATAACACTGTAATAAATCAGATCATAATCTTTGATGCAATTGTATGCATCATGGAATGACAGACTGAATTTTCTCTTGCCTCATATACTTTAATTTTAAATAAACCAGCTGATACCATGGTTCTTGTAAAAAAAAAAAAAAGAAAAAGAAACATGAAAGAGAACATAAAACTTCATACTGTTGTCCCCCTGCATTGGTAAAAAATCTAAAACAAAAGCTCTCACAGTTTATCTTAACAGAGGTAACACTGAAACCAAAGGGTAATCTCCCTTAGACTTGAAGCATTTGCAAAATGATCACTCTTATCTCTGATTGCAGCATGACCATGATTTCATTTGCGTGTGTCATAAAGAGGCTAGTCACGCCAGCAAGTTCTTAAACTTTGCCCTGTGATTACTCTTATAATAATCATTATGTGAGCAAATACAGATAAATTATTAGAATATTCTGAAGAAATGTTAACTACATTTGCGTAATATGCTGCAGAACATACACAGTCTCTCTAGAACTTTTTTTCTTTTGCTCCTTAATATTATAAAATTGATGAATGACTATGTTATCCAGAACCAAGAAAACAAATGCTCATATCTGATCATTTAGCTGCCATAAGCAAAATCTTATGCTGTAGCTAAACTGTGGTTAAGGAAGAGCTGATAAAAATGTTGAAGTCTGCATGAAAATCACAATGTAAGATTCAAATCCCATCACAAAAAGGTGGAATCAATCTGAAATTTTAACTAAGAGCTCTTGAAACAGCTGAAAGAGAAAATGTTTATTATCTAAGGTTTCCATTAGGTACTGCAATTCTTATTTCCTCAGTCCAAATCTAATTTGTAAGAGTATAATACTGAA
>VWZI01010745.1:42367-53996 GCA_013396835.1 Psilopogon haemacephalus
TTAAGTCTTGTTACAGCTTAAAATACCTCCTAATATAGATGCTTATAAGTAAGCTTGGCAAGCCTGGATTTCTTGAGTTGGTAGTGGTCTGAGACTTCCAGAGGATGAAAGACACCAGGGGTGGGCTTGGCCTGCAGGCTACAATTAAGATCAAAGCTTGTTAGTAAGATTCCTACTAAAAAGGTTGTTGACTGCCTGCTTCCCTGTTTCTCCTCATTTTTCAGCTGGTGACTGTAGTAAGTATGTCTGACGTAGTTGTTCCTTATCGTAGATTCCAGATCTTTTGTGGAAGGCTTGCATATCCTACTGGTCCACAGTGTCTGACATGCTCATGACTGCCATTCCTTTCCCCTCCCCCTCCCTTTTTTTTTCCCCTGACAATTGCTCAAAAAGTATGTGCATGTTTCAGTCCTTTTGTGGCTGCCATAAAAACAGTGGGAAGCAAGAAATACAAATGTTAGCCATGTGAGTCTTGATTTTGCAGTTAGGTCCACGAGGACTAAATACTGACTACAGGTATCTTGGAGTCACTGGTTTGCTCAAATGTTGTCGTGTTGGATGGAACTCATCTGCACAGACTTATAAAGTTGTTCAGTTAGTCCGTCATAGCCAATGCAAATTTTTTTTGTTTTTTGTGTCCTTTATATACGAGACAAAGTTGCATTTTTTTTGAGAAAATTGTCCTTGTGTTTTTAATAATGAACAAAGGCAACTAGATATAATATGGGTTGCATGTAATAGAAAAATATGTTAGCTTCCTAAATTTTATTATGAATTTCAACATTTTTTGTTTTGGTATTCAGATTTATCTTTAACGCTGATAGTTGTTATTGAATGTTTCTTCAGTGTCAAACAAATATCATAGCCAAGGGAATGAGAGGCTTATTTTAAGGTGCAGTAGAAAGGATGTTGTGTTGTTTTCTTCAGGTTTGGTTAGTTTTCTGGACTTATGTTCTCAAAAAGAAAAGAAAAAAAAAAGAGGAAGTACTTTTCAGGTTAGTAGTTCTTAGATTATGTCATAGTTGAAGTTTTTGTCAGATATTTTAATGCTTTTCCTCTTGAAATGGAGTTAATGGAATTTTAAATTAACTTAAGAGAATATAAATGTATGAAATGTACCTCTAGAAATATTAATAAATACAGATAGTATCTTATTTCTTTCTTGTAGAAAATGTTGTATTAGGTTGCTTTAAAAGCAACCTGAGTTTTTCTTGACTTATTTAAATCTCCAGTAATCCACTTGCTACTACATATAGGATCTCTTTAGTGCTTTTCTCCGTTTATAGGTTAATTGTTTGCTTTCTTCTTATTACGAGATCCCGATTTGTGGTGTATGTTGTGGTCAAGCCAATGACGGAAGGGATCAAATTACAGACTTAATGGCAATGAGTCGTACGTGCTGATCTGCTCTTCCGAACTCACTGTAGATAGCCCTCTATTTTGCTCAAAAAGAAAGCACTTAATTGCTCCATTAGAAAGACAGAGTAGCCCTTTCTGATCTCTTGAGTAGCCATCCATGCATAGCTGCTGAAGTTGGAACACCTGCAGCCCAAGCAGTTTGAAAAAAAGCCATTGGTCTGCATGGAGGAAAATAAAGTGCTGAAGTTCAAATATTATCAATGATGCTGTGTTGGAGCAGCCCAAAAGATTTGGCTTTGGGTCTGTGCTTAGTACTATCCAAAACAACATATAAAATTCTTTGTAAACCAATTTTAAAAGTGTCTTGTTTATTCAGAAGCAACTGTGTATGCTATTTGTTCAGAGAGTAGACTCCAGTCAGTTGCACACCAGCCAACAGCTGATTTCTCCTCAGAAAGAAACATTGCCTAATATAGATCATAGAAGCCAAAGACCAAAGGGACAAAGTGTTAAACAGCTCAGTCCTCAACTGTTGGAAGACCTCAATAAACCCTCTGATTTACAAATCTGTGGAGGGACTCAACTATTCCCACCTGCAAGCTTGTCTCAGATCCTTGGCTCTAACACGGTGAGGTGCTGGTATGTGGTGTCACCTCCTGTGCCCTTAAGGAGAAAAATCCTGGCTTTCTTGCAGCCCTAATCAATCCATTTCTCTGCAGCTTTTCTTTATCATAATTAAGAGAGGAAGAAAGTACTGACTACTCTTATTTTATGAAGCCAGTGAATAAAAAGAGTCTACAGAGACAGTGTTGCTGAATATTGAACTGCACTTGAAGGTGCTCCTGTGGACGATCAGTCTCAGAGGTGCTTTTTGGACTGCAATAATGAGGGTCTGATTTCAGTAATTTAGTTTGTTGGATATCTGTAAAAATAGCCTGGTTTTATGCAGTGGTTTTTATTTTTTTTTAAAAAGTAAGCTTAAGCAATTACTGGTCTGTTAATTAGCAAGAGTGCCAAAATTCAGGTGGCCGATTAAACCATTTTGAGCATTAATACATTTCTTACCTGAGTCCTAATTTTCCATCCAAAGGTGTGAAAGTGAAACTAACTCTTGGTTTCATATCACCTTCATCCTTTATATTTATGTGTCTTTCATAATGAAATTATGACTTGGTGGAGCTATGTGCCTGTGTGACTGGTGCTGTGGAAATGCAGGTCCCATGTTGATATTTATTTTTCAAAGTCTTTTGTCAATATATCTACATTTACTTTGTTCTGGCTGTCTGGCTCCGAGTACTTAAACCAGCTGTGACTACTTATGCTTCAGTTATAAGTGTAGTGTTAATGGATTGTTTGAGACAATAGCCACAACAAGCATAATAGTTTGGCTGTTGCTTAAAAAATTGCTAATATTTCCAGTGGGACTACTTTTTGAATGTGTAAAGGTAAATTCTTAGCCAAGCACATGCAGGACTGTTGACTGGAATTTTGTATTTGTGTATGAATATTTTGGTTATTACAATTATCCTATTTAATATTTGACCTTTGAAAATATTAGATTGAAATGAACATTTAAAATAATTTTTTCTTCACTTTATTTTCTTTCTCAGTAAAATTCGGTGAAGTGACACACTGTGTTTACCTCTCTCAGCCAATAGTCTGATTTCTCACTCAAATCCTCCAATTAGCTCAAACCAACACAGAGTCTTATGCACTCCTGGAGATACTACTAATTGCTAGGCAAACAAATATTTATAAAGTGAGAGGGCTATGTGGATATGAATTTGAGCAAGGAAAGCTGGAAAATCTGCCTTAACAGAATGCTCTTCAAGTGCTGTTCAGATTTTGGCTGTGTGCAGCATTTCCTTCATCAACAAAAGCCCTGGGGCAGAAACTCGCCTTTTACTTGAGCTTTGAAGTTTGCTTGGCATGTGGAAAGCTGAGAGGAGAATGAGAATATATAGTAAGCAGGCAGGTGAATTGAGATAGGTTAGTAATAAGGAGGGTGTTTAGTTCAGTTCTTGAAGTATAAAGTGATTGATCTTTAAAAGCTGTTGAACAAAGTTAATCTGTGAATTCAGTGAGCATATGGCTAGCTTCAGGTACTCAAGCAGGACGTCTGAATTCTTCCCCCTGAAGTTTTTATTTTGGAAATATACCGGGGTGCATAATGTTATTAAGTTTTAGAGTGGATGAGATGCATGCACTGCCTTCTAGTAAATTAATAAGTGTTGTGCAGGCAGGGAATCAGTGTGACTGAGTCAGGAATTAGAGAGTTATTTTTATTTCCTTGAAAACCCCACCCCCAAACTATATACAGAACTTGGTTTAGGTTTATTTACAAGCTCAATTTGATTGGGAAAATCTTCACAGGATGCTATGGACAAATTTAGAGATTTAGGAGGTAAGAAAATGGAGAAGGCTAAGCTACTAGCACAGCTTTTACCCCACTATCAATCAGGCTAAGCAGAGAATTAAAGCTTTACTCACAATGGTGAGATAGGTATTTGATGATGATCCCTTGCTGGAGTCTCTGCAGCTTGGCTGATTGTGTCTCTGCAAGCAATATCCAATTGCAAATGCAAATGGTGGAAAACCAGCAAAACTCAGTGGTGTCTCAAAAATATGTTTTCACAAGACAGAGATTCATGGAAGCCATGCTGCTTCAGCAGCAACAGAGGAAAGCCAAACTGCTAGGGTCTCCCCCAGCCAGAATAGCAGCCAGGAAGTTGGCTTCAGTAGGTTCCCAGAGCAGCCAGGTCCAGATTCTGCCAGCAGCTCTCTCAAATGGATCTTAAGGCTTGCAAGAGTGCACAGAATGGTGCAAAAATTGGGGGGACCGTCTAGAAGCTGGGATGGTGCGAAAGGGGAACTCTTTCAAAGCAGGGAATCTTTTCAGGTGGGAACTCACACCTTTTCCCTTGCTCTATTTATGCTTTTTTAGACAAAGTGTTCATTTGCCAATTTATACCAGCCTGATTCCCAGTGTGGGCTTCTATACGAGTCAGTACATGTGTGGAGAAAGGCACCTTTTGCTGTTCCACTTCAAGCCTACAGGGTGTGGTGAGGATAGAAGTTCTCCTGCCTTCTTCTTCTCTCCATTCAAAGCTGCAGTCCGGGGAGAAGAAAGGAATTTGAGATGCTCCAGGACAATAAGGGGTATGGTCTAATTTAGTTTCTGTATTTTTTTCTTTCATTAGTGGTAATGGCTAGTTGAAAAATGCTTCAGTAACTCGTTGCTATTTTATTTGCTATATTTATGCTTTAGCTGTGCATGGTTTATTCATTAACACTACACCAAACTCTGGGGAAGAGTTGTGCTGTCGGGAGGTTTGTGGAAGAGAGGTTTTAGTCTTTTTTTTTTTGTTTGGCAGTTGTAATTTTTGTTTGTTTATTTGTTTGGGTTTTTTAAATAAGAAGGTGCAATGTGTTTTGGTGTGGGTTTTTTAATTGCAGTGTTTGGGTTTTTTAAAAATTTGTTGTATAGGTCAATCTGATTTTCATGAATTAGCTTTATTCCTCTTAAGTAAATAATAGCCATTATGTACAGCCAAGAGTCCTTAAATTTTTGCTGATTGGTTGGGAACAGTTCAGTGGTTAGAGATCTCAAGCAAGACCTCTCTGCTTTGTGAGGCAGTCTCTGAACAAGTAGTAGTAGCTAATACTCCACTCAAAAGGTCATCCAGTGCAATGGAGAGATAAAAGCTTGGAGAAAAGGTATTTTCATTTTCATCATAAAATTGCAAGGGATGCATCAAGAGAAATGTGGCCAGCAGGGCAAGGGAGGGGATTCTCTCCCTTAGCTCTTGTCTTGCCCCACCTGGAGTAATGTGTACAGTTCTGGAGTCCCCAACACAAGAAGGACATGGAACTGTTGAAGTGATTCCAGAGTAGGACCATGAAGATGCTCAGAGAAGTAGAGCACCTCTGCTATGAGAACAGGCCATGAGAGTTTGGGCTTTTCAGACTGGAGAAGAGAAGACTTTGAGGAGACCTTGTAGTAGCCTTCCCGTATCTGAAGGGAGCCTACGGGATGGCTGGGGACGGACTATTGACAAGGTCTTGTAATGATAGGACAAGGAGTAATGCGTTTAAGTTGGAGGAGGGGAGATTTAGACTAGATGTCAGGAAGAAGTTCCTTATAGTGAGGGTGGTGAAACACTGGCACATGTTGCCCAGGGAGGTTGTGGATGTTCCCTTCCTAGAGGTGTTCAAGGCTAGGTTGGATGAGGCTTTTAACAATCTGTTCTAGTGGGAGGTGTCCCTGCCTATGGTGAGGTGTTGGAACTAGATGATCTTTGAGGTTCCTTACAACTAAACCATTCAACGTTTCTTCTGTGCTGTCTCTTCTCACTGTGTTTGTTTTTATTGAAGTCATGTTTTACCACAGGAGTACAAATTGTATGACAGTTTTGTCAGCTTACACACAGCCTCATTTCTTATGCTAGCCACTGATCTCTTAAGAGTGACATCTAAACTGATCTTCATTTTCAGCTGTTCTGTTACTTACAAAAGTGTGAAGATGGATAAATGAGAACAGTATTATGGTATCAGAAATCAGTCTCTGGCCATGGAGATCTTGTTAGTGAACCTTTAAATAAATAAATAAATAAACACATTTCCTTAGTGACTCTTGCCATCACTTTCACTGACTGAGAGCTGATGCAATTCATTCTCTTTATAGTCATATAAATGGAAAAAATCCAACTCTGTTATAAACACAGATTGCTGTTATAAATGCTCTGCAGTTCTTAACAGGAAAGGCTCAAGTGCAGGTGGTTTTTACAGAAGCCTGCTCCACTTTGTGTTAAAAATCAAATGCAGCAAATAAAAGCTCCCTATTAAGTTGCGTATATGCATCAGAACATTGTATGATGGCAGTCTGGGTTGTGTGCAGCTGTTTTACAATTTTTAAGTAAAAAAAGAAAAAGTATTTTTGAAAACATCGTCTTTCAGAGCAGGACTTTTATGTATTTCATAAGAGACTCTGGATTTTTCCAGAACGTGCAAGAAGCAAAGGGTAATCTGTCAGGCAAAGGAGAATGCATGCCTGTGTGCTTAGACATACTATACACGTTATTTATTCCTCCTTTATCTGCTCTTTATTGACCTGTGTCCTGGCGGTCTGTGCACTATAAATCTGTAAAATACCTTTAGTTCTATAATTGCTGATTGGAGAGACCTTGTTCCTATTTGCCATGCCCTAAATGTTTAATTTTCTCTTCTTGTTTATAAGTGCACATACTATAGATTTTTTTTAAATGGCCGGTTCCTCAGTGATGAAATTTGAAGACATTACTTTGACTCAGACTAATTTTTCAATATTGCTTTAAAGTGACTAATTTTAGCTCTGGTGTATTTTCTGTGAACAGAAATACAAAGTATGACATCTGTAATTGTATAAGCAGTGGTGATTTACAGGTGAAATTAGTAAAGTAATTTTACTTACTGTTGTTGGTGAGAATTTATGATGGTTAGCTATAAGTCCATGATTTATCACATCTTACTTCTGCTGCATCTTTTTGAATAATGAACTCTTTGGTGAAATATTCTAAACAGGGAAATGTTAGAGTGCTTATGTGTGTTTAAGCTCTAAGCTGTAAAAATAAAATTAATGATTTGAGTATTTTGTGATGGAAATGTAATGTGTAGTCAGAAATAACTGGAACTGCCTTGTGATGTTTTCCAGGAAAAGTTACCTACCCCGCCTCCTTTTGAAATAAACCCCAGCTAGGACTCAGGACACTGGAGGTTGTTAAATGAAGCTTTATATTTACAGCAATGCACAATATACAAGCAAATATTTACAAGATATAACAGATACTTACAGATATATACAATGAAAAAGTAATACAGAAACACCACACCCCTCCCAGAGACCAAAATCCCTGAGAGGGGTAACCAACCACCCCTACCACCTCTCCCCCCTTCCCCAGTCTTATCTCACCACCTGTTGATGCTGAAGATAAGCTGTGGTAGATCAGCCAGGGGGATTAGTAGCGGAAAGTAGTTAGTAGAATTACTGAGAATTGGCTACCAGGGCAGAGACAAAGGAGACCATACAAGAGAAGCAGCCACATCCAGAGCAGTCAGAAACCGTCTGATATCTAATATTTTGGGTAAAATACGTAAAAAACCATTTTTTTTTCTTTCTTAGTAAAACTCTGGTGAAGTGACATACTGTATCAATACTCTTTCAGTCAATAGTCTAATTTCTCACTCAAATTCTCCAATTAGTTCAAACCAGCACACAGGCACTTTGTGATGTTCCTTCTATTGTTTAGAAATGCTGTTTGTTAGTGTAGGATGATCTGTATTGTGATATAGTTAGTCACTAGAAATAGTTGATTTCTTGTATCATTAACCTTGGAATAAATACATTATTGACAATGCAGTTGATGTCTACCTATTAATGTAGCTTTATGCTTTGAGTCTTACATTCCTATATTTTACTGCATTTAGATACTGTGCACTTATCTGGACATGGGAAATACATTTTCAAATGCGATGTGCAGAGGTGAACAAAAGTCAGACATAGTTAAAACTGCTCCTCATAACCTGAAAATGCCATCTTTTTGGGAGGCAATTGGTAGCTAAATCTGTATCTAAGTATGTGTCTCAATGTCCATGAGCGAAGAAAGTGCTTCTGTCTACTATTGCTTGAGGAACAGTCCACTCAGGGTCAGAACTGAGCCTGAGGAGGATTACTTTTTGCTACAGTTTAGACAGAAAGCTTGATAAAAATTTTTAATACCTAACCTTATCCAAAGTATCACTGTACTCAGTGCATACAGTTCTAAAGCCTCAGATGAGTTTTTACTGCACTTAACCACTACTTACTGCACACTGTTTTTAGAGTGCAATGTATAAACATTTTTCATTCACTTCATTCTTCTATAAAGAAAATTAATTTTAAAAAAGCAGAGCAAACTCTTCAGGTGTTTGACAATGTGAAGCATTCTCAAAAAAAAATTGTGTATCAATTTTAGCTTCAGAATTGGCTGATTCTTTGTTATTCTGTGGATCAGATTGCCAAGTCAAGTTTTAAATTTCTTGGGCACTTTGAGGATTCATTATTGTCAGATTAATAGAAGATCTTATGTCAAAGTACAGATTGCCAAGTGTGTTGATATTGAGAAAAAGAATTACTGTAGCATCATAAATTTTGTTCTGTGTAGCACCCATTTTTTGCAAATAATTTCTTTGTTTGCTGACATCCCCTACAACCTTTGCTTTAAAGTGAAGCTTAATAGCATGCTTTCACCTGGTGGTTTTCCAGATGAGTATTGATTATTCTGAATTGTATTTCACATGCTGTATGTTGGGTGATAGCGGACAGTAAGTTAAAAACATAGCTATGGGGAACTGCTTGTATGTTGTAAAATTTTTTTGTTCCTCAGCTTCCTGACTCTTAGCTTCTCAATCTGGGACTATTCAAATGTATTTGTTGCTGTCACTGTTACTTTAAACCTCTGTTATTGTAATCCAGTTTTCAGTTTGAAAATCATCACTTGGCTGAAAAACTAAGTTGTGGAAGCAATCTAATCATTCTTATATAAATATATATAAATACCTTTTTATTTATTTTTCTTTTATGGGGTTGTTTTTTGCTTTGAGAGGGTGTGGGGGTGGGGAGGTGGGGGGAAGAGGATGGGGAGTTGTTGTTTTCAAAGCCATTGGTTATAACAAGATTGTCTTACTTCCTAAATAGGTGTCTGGAAAATGGAGAAGACTTTGAAAACAATTCATCCAGTTTCTGATCCAGAAGCAACGTATTTTCTACAAATATCATGGGAAAAAGATATAGGCACTGGCTTTGGCATACTACTTAGTGATTGTCAATGTGCATGGACTGGGACAGGTAATAACAGAAAGAAAATTACATTATTTAGTTTATTACTGCTTTTTGTTATTGTTCTTAAACACTTTATAAACTGTGACCTGTAACTTACATCAAGAACTTTTTCTGACCATTGCCTTTTCCCAGTGATGGAGGAGGTGAGATTCATTGTCTTCTCATTTGGGTTCAGACATCTTTCAAACCTGGGAAGATTGCATGTCAAACCTAAAATTAATTCATTTAGTATATAGGTACGCAGTATCTTGTTTTATGTCACAAGTATAGTTTCTTGTGTCTGCTCCAGTCATAGAACAAACATGTCATGCAGATTTCATTTGCAAATTAGAGTTCATGAAGCATTTAATTGCAGGTGATTTTTAAACATTTTCGTAAGATCTTAATAGTTGAAAGTGGCTTTATTTGTACTCAGATGAATTGTTGAGGTGGAGATAGGACAAATTTTTTTTTTTTTTTTCCTGGGCATAGATTATCAGAAGAAGGGAAACAGCCTGATATTTTTTCCCCACCTCAGAAACCTGAGTAAGAAAATAGGTCTATCAATAATGTTCATGCTTCTCCCATTCACACCTAGTGAAAGAAGGAAAGGTTTGTGCATCCCCTTAGAAATATGTCAAATACTGGATCAAAGACCCATCTTTCCGTGGCAAAAATATTTCAAAAGGAGGAAAGAATATTTTTACAGCATATTGTAGGCAAAACCTGTTTCCTGACTATTTCTGAAATATGAAAGCAGATGTACATGTAGCGCCTTTCTTTTCCCTGCTCAGTGGACCTTGTTGATCCACATTTCCTAAGACAAGATTTCAAACTGGCTTCAGGTAGTGTGTGTGTGTATAAATTTATGTATGTATGTACACACAAACTATGCAGAGGTATGTGTGTATAGTTCTCATGGGTAAAAAAGGCATACACTAATGCTTTTTTGAATATGGTTTTTGCCTTTTTGTTTTTTCTTTCAGGTTTATGAAACAAAACTAACTTAAAATATATTTATTAAAATATGTCTTTTAAATCTGTTCTATATTCCTTTCAAAATGTTGAACACACTATTGATGAGGAATTCTTGCACCAGACATGTACATATATATCTTTCCACAGTGGCTCCTTGTTAGTATGAAAAGTTGTAGTATGGAAGATTTTTCTTTCTTTATTTGATGGTGGAAAAGTGAAACTATATATTTTAAAATTAACAAAAAGCATGTCAGCATTGATAAATACTCGATTAATTCATTGCATTAGTTCTTCAGTTTAGAAGCTTTTCCGGTAGTTATTACATAAGTTTTAAATCCCCACCTTGAAGGTCATGAGAAGCTGAACCTTTAATTTTGTTATTTTTCTAAATAAAAGCTATGTTAATATAACTGGAAGAGTATAGAAAGAACATCTAAATGCAGTTCTTATTTTGTTAACTTCCTGCATCTGGCGGAATTGCTGGATGACTGTTTCCCAAAACAGAGGACCAGTGAAAGCAAGGATGACCTCATCCTATTACAAGGAAAGAAGGAAACTCACAACAGTTTAGCATAAGCACTGGGTACTCATCCAAAAGACAGCATTTCTCTTTCTTCTGCAAGAACCTGATAACTTTGCAAGGAATTTTAACTTCTAATCATTCAGATCTCTTCATTAGGAGTTGAAGTTCTTGTGCATGATGCTTTACTATTGCACAAATCTGCGGATTTATACACTCGGTGTTGGCTTTGATTGCTTTTACTAAGTTATTACATCATGCTTGAGACTGCTCAGATTCTAAATTCAAAACCTGGGAGGAGGGAAAGCAGAAAATTCTTGCTGTGGGAAATCCCTTTTGGGTTTCTTATGATGTGGGTTATTTTGCTTGGCAACACCTGCCAGGAAGCAAATGAGAGCTGCTGATTGAGCTGTTTTTATGTTTTTTTTTTATGTTTAATATGATGATGAAAAGAGTTAGGAGTCTTATTTAAAAAAGGGAGGGGAAAAAAGGTAAAACTTGGAGGGGAGAAGAACAACACAAATGTACAATGTGATCTACTGTATTAACTTGGTATAGCGTTAAAGAGCTACATATTTATATGTTTCTGTGATGGTTGGAGAGTTCTGCTAGTTTTGTAAGATAAANACTTTCACTCAAAGTTATATGTATTTTTTTCTATGTGTTGAAATCGCTTTTCTTTGCAAGCACTTCTTTTTGCAAATATATCCAACTTACTTTTTTCTGCCCTTCTTTGTCTCCCACTGCAAGGTTTCCTACATTTCTGTTTGTACTCTTCTGGGGAACATAAGGGATTGCTGATATAGCAGTTCATTTTTCTCTCTCAACTCTCTCTGTTCTCCTGTATAAGAAGTAAGTTAGCTTGTGAGGAAATCACTGGTGGTTGTAGATAAAAATATAAATGTTTTGATGGTAAATTTATTGACTTTCTTTCCCAC
>VWZI01010745.1:59918-93436 GCA_013396835.1 Psilopogon haemacephalus
AGTATCTGAAGTGGGCCTACAGAAAAGCTGGGGAGGGACTTTTTAATCTATCAGGTAGTGACAGGATTAGGGGGAATGAAACAAAGCTGGAGGTGGGAAGATTCAGATTGGATGTGAGAGCGAAGTTCTTCACCATGAGAGTGGTGAGAGCCTGGAATGGGTTGCCCAGGGGAGTGGTTGGGGCCCCATCCCTGGAGGTGTTTAAGGCCAGGCTGGATGAGGCTGTGGCCAGCCTAATCTAGTTTAGGGTGTCCCTGCCCTCGGCAAGGGGGTTGAAACTAGATGATCCTTGTGGTCCCTTCCAAACCTGACGGGTTCTATGGTTCTATCAAATAATAGTTACTAATAGGGGGTTTAGGTGGGATACCTTTTAAAGTCATTTGCAATTCTGTGAAGGATGTGTTTTAGGGTTTTATTTGTTGAAATTTTGGGTTGTGTTTTGTTATGTATGTTTGGGACTTTTTTGATTGTGTTTGGCTCCTTTGTGCATTTTTTTTCAAGATGTCATGAATTAGTACCCTTTTTAATGTCTTTGTCAAATGATAGGGAAATGCCAGTAGGAGCAAGCAGGAGTAAATAACAATTCATATCAGTTTTACTCAGAAGATTGATGAGATGAAATAAAGCATTTCTTTTAATTAGGTAAGAAATCTGTAATATTGTATTAGTAGGCTGTACAATAAATACTGCATTACACTGCATACATACTCTATTTAATTTGGAGTCTTTGCTTGTGTCTGTTTCAGGATTGTAACTCAAACTTGAAAAACTGGATCAAGAATGTGCATCTTTTATAGTATTTAGATTATATGCTTTCAGATAACTGAGAGGGCAAAATAAATCATGGTTAAAACATTCCACTTTCATTGTGAGTTTAGCATTATTCAGAATAAGTTTAGACAAGCAGAATTGTGGACTAGTAGCAAGAAACCATTTACAGACAGGGACAGAACTGGATTCTTGCAAAACTCATGTTATTCCTGCTACATTTGCATTAATATCTTGCACACTGATATATATCAAGGAAAGAAGAGTCTCCTAATATTTGCCAGTCTCTTGCAGTGTGTGAGTATGTACATATAAATATAGATATGCATGTTCACACACGTATAAGTATTTACTTCTCTTTCTTTCTGGTAGTGTCTGAAGCTGAAATTAGTAGGGAGGCTGCCGACATGGAAATGAATAGAGAAAAATATGTCGAAGAACTAAAGAAAGCATTGATAGCTGGAGAAGAATCAGCTGGCAAATATAACTTCACTATTTCCAGAGATGAAGAAAGTATGAAGTGTCTCTTTTCCTATGAAAGAAATCTGAAAGATGGCTCTGTAAGTACAGTTAGCTGTTTAAATTTGTTAAACTGTAAGAACTTTGTACTATATTTCTGTATTTTATTAGGTTTTGTAAAAATCAAACAGATCTGTGGTATGTATTTTAAAATGAATATTCTGAACTCTGCCACAGGCTGAACTAGAATCAAGATTGTCAAAGTTTGATATCAGAAGTATTTATCTATTTCTTTCTTAAGTGCTACTGAGTGAGTGTGCTACTTGTCTGTTTAAATTTTGAATTAGTATAAGGATAGGATGAGGGGTAACAGTTGCAAACAAGGAAGAGGGTTGATATAGATGAGATACCAAGAAGAAATTCCTTACTGTGAGGATGCTGAGGTGCTGGAACGGGTTGCCTGGAAAGCTATTCATACCCCTCCCATGTAAGTGTCCAAGGACAGGTTGGATGGTGCTTTGAGCAACCTGATGTAGTGGAATATGTCACTACATCATGGCAGTGGTCTCAGAACTAGATCTTTAGGGTTGGTTCTAACCCAAACCATTCTATGATTCTGTGATTTATATTTTGGGCTTTTTTTTTAAGTCTATATGTTGCAGATGAAATGTAGTAAAGTATGTATTATAAGCTGTAACTTTGATTTTAATTCCTAACTTAAAGTATATATCACTTTTGAAATTCCAGGCCCAAGTGTATTTCTGCTTTGCTTGTTTGGTCTCTGTACTCACATAAATATGGAAAAATACTAAAATTTTCAAATGCTAAAACATTATTTTAAAATGAGCTTTCCTATTACTTTAAATATTTGGGAAATCTAATACTAGAATTATTTCCTCCTTGAACATGTATTAAGTTACAGCTGGGAGTGTGATTCCATATTGGTTTCTTGTCTGTGATGGAAAGGACCCTTTTAAAGTAAGAAATAAACCACTATAATCTGTGTCTATAGATGCTTTTGATTATTCCAGGTTGTGGTTTAGCATCTGGAGTTTTCTAGGGAAGAAGGTAATTTAAAGTAATTTTCCTCATTTGTACTCTTTTTTTATCATTCCTTTTTTTTTTCTTTAAATGTTCTCTTAATGTCTGTCTCAGCTTCAGTTGTACTAGAGTAGCAGCTGGGCTGACTGACTACTTAGCCACATAAGTGACATGATTTGGGTTATAAAAGAATTGATTTAAAATTGTCCAGGTTTAGTGCAGGGCACGGTTCTGGAATTACTTTCACTGTCATTATTGAGGGGGAAAAATTGTGTGAAGAGAATGGAGATGAGACTGCGAATAGGGAAGAACAGAAATATCTTTGGCCAAGTGTTTTTCCTGTAGAAGAAATATCTAGATAAGATCCTACCTGCTTTGTTTTGTAGAGTTTCTTCTTCAGATTGTTGGGACATGCTTTCCTGCTCATTTGGTTAATTTTGGCAGGTATCACCTCTTAAAGAGTTATCAGTTTGACACTGCCTTCTCTGGGAAGTTTATAGGAGGTGAAAGTGGAAAATATTGGTCACAAACCTGAAATGAAAGTATGTGTATATTTCATGTATGTATGTATTTCATGTATGTGTACTTCTTAGACGATAGAAAGAAAATGTCACTTGAAAGAGAGGTCCATTCAGATTGCCTAATCAGTAACAGCACATATGTGTATTGTCAGACTCTTGGCTTTGTTTTACAGTGTTTCAGTGGAATGGAGTTTGGCTGCTTAAGAGTACTTCATCATAGGTCTTTTTCCTTGTCCATTATAGGAAGTTTCAGCACAGTTTGGCTCTTGACTGAGGTAGCAAAATTTATGTGATGTCTTTCAATGTGCATTATTAGTATTTCTCTATTTACCCGTGCTTTATGGTCTGTGTATGCACTTCATGACACTTCTACTGGTCACACAACTGCGTGCTGTTTGCAGAGGGTCTAAGGGCAGAAATACCATGTTACAGCATGGTTACAAGGTTAGGATCAAATCTTACTTAGAAGATAAAACCATTAATTTTAAAAGTCATGTTTTTCTTATCTGAGTCACAAGTAATACATTGTAAATACCAGGTAGTTGAAATACATACTATATTTTTGTCAGTGAAAATGTCTTGTACCTGGGCCCACCTAATGTGTGTTTCCATCAGTTATGATAAATTTAATTCATATGAAAACACCTTATGTCAATCTAGGAAAATAATAGTGTGGCCAGAGAAATTGAAAATAGAAACTGTCCTGATTGTTATGCATGTTTTTAGCTTTGGGTGTGAAAAGAATATTTTTGTAAAATATGTAATTTCTTGTGAAAAGTGAAAATACTTCGAGGAGACCTTATAATAACCTTCCAGTATCTGGAGGGGGCCTACAGGAAGGCTGGAAAAGGACTATTCACAAGGTCTTGTACTGACAGGACGAGGGGTAATGGGTTTAAACTGGCAGAGGGGAGATTTAAATGGGATGTTATGAGGAAGTTCTTCACAGTGAGGGTGGCAAGACACTGGCACAGGTTGCCCAGGGAGGTTGTGGCTCCTCCCTCCCTGGATGTGTTCAAGGCCAGGGAGGATGAGGCCTTGAGCGACCTGATCTAGTGGGAGGTGTCCCTGCCTATGGCAGGGGGTTGGAACTGGATGATCTTCCAACCTAAACCATTCTCTGATTCTATGATATTAGGAAACCGATGTCTACTGGAAGAATGTTCAGAGGTGGAACAGGCTGCCAGGGATGTGGTAGAATCCCCATCCCAGGTGATGTTTAAAAAATATATAGGCATGACACTTAAAGATGTTGTTAATGGACATGGTGATGTTAGGCTGATGGTTGGAGTGGATAATCTAAGAGCTCTTTACCAACCAAAATTATTCATTGGTTTTATGAAATAACAAAAGTTTTTGTATAGTGATCCCTCAGAAATTAGTGTTAAGAAAATTGAGTCTTAAAAAGCAGTGATTGCAAAGTTAAAGATCAGTATTTGTGAGACACTGGAACAGGTTGGTGAGACACTGGTAAGTGTTGCCCAGGGAGGTTGTGGCTACTCCCTCCCTGGAGGTGTTCAAGGCCAGGCTGGGTGAGGCCTTGAACAACCTGTTCTAGTGGGAGGTGTCCCTGCCTATGGCAAGGGGTTGAAACTAGATGATCTTTGAGGTCTCTTCCAACCTAAACCATTCTATGATTCTATTTCAGTTGTTATTGACTGATATGAAGCAAAGTTAGAACTCTAGCTGTGTCACCAGTGTCACTTGATTTCTCTTGATCATTATTTTCAGCTTGGCAGTTGCTGATGCAGACATACTATATGTATGTGTATATTACATAACTTATACACACATGTAATATTCAGGAGGTTAGTGAATGTGTAAGTCTGAAATTCTCTGTTTTTGATAGTCTGTTTTTCTGAGATTTTTGAGTTTAAGTCATATGTTTGTTTACCAGTTTTCCAGTCCTCTGATGGAGAGTATCTGCAGGTGATTTTGTATTAGTCACTTAACAGTTGCTTAATGATCATATGATACTCTAGATACTAAATTTTTGTTTCTGTGACTTTACTAAATCAGTATTTGAAATATATTTTACCTTCTTTGGAGTTTGCTAAAGATCTTCTCTAAAATATAATTTAGTGTCAAAACTGTATGTGATGGTCTGTAGGAGTAACAATAAAAACAATGGAGTAATGTTAAGCAAGAGAAAAAAATTGGAATATGTAGAAAGTATTTTCTGACATTGGAATTTGTTTTACTGCTGATGTGTTTGCCAGAGGAGTGGTATCAGCCCCACTGTGTCAGTCACTTGGAAACAAGCTGTGCAAAAGAATGAGAACTGCACTGTAAGTAACTGTCCCACATTGGCAGTATGTATATCACATAAATTACTAAATATTCTCCATCCCAAAACCCTGAACGCTGTTGTATCTCTGCTTGATTACCCAGTGTGGTGTGTATGTATTGCAATGTCTGTCTTCTCTAAGCAGCTTATATTTACACAGACACGCGCACAGACAAGTTGAAGACCAGTAAGGTGGAGGATGTAGTTTTCAAGTTGCCTCATGAAAATAGGTTTATCATCTCTCCTGAGGTGTCTCTGATTGTTCAAAGTTTGTTGTGTCTTTAGCAGTCTTCATGGAACATTTGACAGTGATAAGTTTGACAGGTGATTCTCCACTACAGCCACAAAAGGTGGCATTGTAAATATCTCATAGAGGTAATCTTACAAATAAGCACTTGAAGACCAGTTTGGTTTTCCTTTTGAGCTGATTAGTGAAGAATCATTATCTCTTGTTTGCTTATGGAAGTGAAGAAGTTTAGAGACTGAAAACCTGTCTGTGCTTCCTCAAAATTACTTCCTGTTCTTTTGTACTGGCTCATTAAGTTTGGAATTACGCTGTTTTCCAGAGCCCTGTTTTGAAGGCTAAGGAGGCCTGCAGAAGTTTAAGGGAGTGTAAGAAGGAAAACTCATCCAGGTGTGAAGTCCCTTTGACAATTTTTTTAAAAAGATTTTGTTATCAGAATAAGTAAACATCAGGGGAGTAATTTACAGCATCTGTGTAACAGCCATTTAGAAGATTGCAATCTAATTCACCTGTTGTTTAATTGAATAGATAGAGGTTCCTTTCATAAACCTACCTATCTAGATGTTAAAAATAAATTCTGCTTCTGTGCCAATCTGATAAGATGGAACCAATCTATATCTCTAAATCCTTTTAGAAGTGTTTATCACAGTCTATAATAATGAATTATATGTAAGATTTATGTAATCAATTAGTATATTTATGTGCTGAAGGGTTTTTTGAACGGACTACTCCAAGTCACTGTTAATTTCTGTCTGATTTAGAGGAGTCTTACGTGTATATTTTGCAGTGTCATAATTGCGTGTAATTTTAAAGTACTAGAATAATAATCTTGTCTAAGGGAAGTCCATAAGGATTTTAGTACTTTCTAACTTATCTTTTTGAAGTGGTGACCAAAAAAGATAAAATGCTTCTGAGTTGTTATAGTACTTGTTCCAGCTGTATCTCAACATGATGTAGTTGAGCCTAAGAAATGATACTTCAAAATTTCTCACGTGTTTTGTGATTTATCTTCCTTGTGACAGGTGGCTTTGCCTTAGGCTGTTCAGTACTCTGCCCTTAGGAACTGTTTTTAGGGTGGGAAGGGCAGAGTAGGCTGTTAAGAGTCACATTAAAATAACAATGGGTTTGGTATACAGTGGGACTTGTGTGTCAAGCCAGCTGCAGTGCGAAATGGGCCACACACNCTCAGTAAGGGGCCATTGAGGCTGGGCCAGCTAAGCTGCTGCCACCTAAACAAACACCATCACAGAGTCTGTGATTTAGCGCTTGATCTAAGTAGGTGACCACTTGGAAGTAAATCTTTCCAAGTACTTTAGCGAGTCACTCCACATATAATAAATAATGGAAATCCGGCAAGGTTGGTTGGTGGTTTTTTTTTTTTTTTTTGTTTTATTTTTGTACTGGCAATTAAATTGATTAAATAGCCTTTGATAAACAATTACTGGAGTGCTAGCAGTCTTTTTTTTTTTTTTTTACAGCAAAGTGGCAGGCTGTGGGGGTTTTTCTTGCCTTTTTCGTAAACTTGGAAACAGGGAGGATGTAAGCTTAAGAAATTCCACTTTAGATACAGTAGTGTTGCTAATCAGGCTGATGGAAGAGATGTTGTTTATGTCTCTTCCATTTCCTCTGGCTGCTTTTCCATGGTTGGTTGTGTGAGTTCATTATGGCTTTACTACAAGTTAATAATAGTTGAAAAAATTCATGTTAATCAAACCTTTTACACAGCATACTGAATGAGTGAAGTAGGATTGGTAGAGGACTTTACATTGCCCAAACTCTCTTGATTCAAGATTTGAAACCACTGAGGATATGTTGTTTACATAACAGAGGTCACTGAGAGTTTAGGTTGTTTCCCAGGCAATTGAACTAAGTGCTCAGCTGAAATGATTATATTTTTGGTCAGTGTAAAAGCAATGACTCTTCTGTATAATTTATATCTATGTACTTCAAGATTTAAGAGTATACACTTGAATGAGTTTCTTAGCTGTTTCTAACCTGAGCTCCTTATTAATGTGCCTTGTATACTAAAAGCCTTACATGTTGTTTTCTACATAGTATCATATTTCTAAGTGCTGCATGATTTTCTCCATCTTGCCTGATGCATATACCTTTATGAGCTCTTCAGGTCTTGTAGGTACACTTGAAATGCAGTGGGATCACTTCTTTAGCCTAGAAGTAAGAAAAAATATTGTTTGTTTACAAAGAAAAAAATCCCAAACTGCTTCACTCCCTCCCCTCTCCCCCAAATATTAATGTGTACAATGGTTGACCAAAATCCAGAACTGTTGTGGTATTGTCTTTGTTTAGCTATTTGTGTACACGTGCAGCCCAAAGACCCAACCATATCTTGGGCTGCATCAAGAGAATTGTGGTCAGCAGGTCAAGGGAGGTGATTCTCCCTCTCTACTTCGTACTTGTGAGACCCCACCTGGAGTACTGTGTCCTGTGTTCTGGAGCCCCTGTTACAAGAAAGATCTGGACATGCTAGAGTGTGTCCAGAGAAGGGCCATGAGGATGATCAGAGGGCTGGAGCACCTCTCCTGTGAGGATAGGCTGAGAGAGTTGGGATTGTTCAGTCTGAAGAAGATGAGGCTTCAAGGAGACCTTACTGTGGTCTTCCAGTATCTGAAGGAGGCCTACAAGAAAGCTGTTGAGGGACTTTTTAGGATGTCAGGTAATGATAGGACTAGGGGGAATGGATCCAAGCTACAGAACTATAGATTTAGATGTTATGAAGAAGTTCTTCACCATAATGGTGGTGAGACACTGGAACAGGCTACTCGGGGAGGTGGTGGGAGCCCCAGCCCTGGATGTTTTTAAGGCCAGGCTGGATGAGGCTCTAGACAGTCTGATCTACTGTGATGTGTCCCTGCCTGTGGCAGGAGGGTTGGAAGTAGATGATCCTGGAAGTCCTTTCCAACCTTGACAATTCTGTGACTCTGTGATTTTTATTATTTTTTCTTATCTTTTTATTGCTGCTTACAGTAAGGAATGGTTTGAAAAATGATTGGCAGAAGCACATTTAAAATGCTGGTAGTCTATATATTCAAAATGAAGGGTTGTTGAAAAAAGGCAAAAATCAAACACTTCAAAGAATAAATGTTCCTTGTATTTCTCTCAACTTGTTGGGATTTGTGGATTTTGTGGAAGTTACCTAATAGAATAAAAACAGTAGTTTAGATATTTTAAGATCTGTAGTAAATACATCTTAACTATAAGGGGAATTTTCTTATTTCATGACTGCAGTGACAAACTAAATATATTAAAAATAACTGTAAAATGTTCTTAAAATAGGAAAATAACAGATACTGATTTGATTTACACAAAATTTGTCAGTTGTCCTTTCTCCCTCCTAATGTTATTGTATTGTCTTCCTCTCTTGTTTCAACTCCTTCAGATTTCCCCATTTTGGCCTACCTGCTGTGCATTTCAAATCTCTTATGTAGACATCAATGCTTACTTTTACTTGTACAGCTGAGTACAAATGCTTTTATTTTAGGAGGAAAATCTTTAAATCATGGCATATTGACAAGTCTTAGTTTCCCAAGAAAAATAGAGGACAGTAGGTGCTCTGGAAAAGAGATTACTGTGTGTGGGTTTTAAAACTTCACTACAAGACTATAGTTCCATGTTCTCTGTGAGGATGAACAGTCATAAGCTGAAGAACAGCAAGAAACTCACCTATGTTTCTCTTCAGGAGCACTTTTACAGCTCCAGAGGGAGCATTAATCTTTCTACCTGGACAGGCACAGGAAAACCCTCAAGCTCAGGATAATAGTGTGTTGTTACTTTCACTAAAATAGAACCTTTAGCAGTATCACATACTGAATAGAAATTTTTTAACCCTCAAAGCTTACAGATCATTTCAAGCTCAGCTTTTTTCTACAAGAGTTACTAACTGAAATTGTCTTGAAATGTAAGGAAATGTAAGGAATGATTTGAGTTTTCCAGTATTTTTTGAAAAAAATGACGCGTATGGAAATATCTGTGTAATGTGATGAAGTAGTAAGGTAAATGTAATATCTGCAGTAAGGAAAGTGTTACACTTCTTAGTGTTTTCTTTAAGTTACAGTGATATGAAATGCATGTATCTTTGCGTGTTCACTTATGAAGTCACTGTATGAGTAATTCTGACATAAGAAAAAGCTCGCTTGAACAGTGAAAACAAATTTCTAACTTCATTGTCCAATAAGCAGAGCAAAATCAACTATTTTCTTTTGAAACTGCTATTCTAATTTTAGTACCTCAGTGTAAACATTGTAAGATACAGTAAAGTACAGAATGCTAATTACTGCCTGTTTATATCAGATAGCATGTGGAGCAAGTTTGGTTTTCATAATGGAGGACAAAGCCTATGAGTCTTTGATTTGAGATTTAATTTTTTTTATGACGAATTACATACATATTTTAAACTTTTGGTGAGCCAAATATTAATTTAGAATTCTTCTAAAATGTATTAGTACCATTGGAAAATCCTTTTGAAGGTAGGTTTGCTGGTTTTGAAATCTTGATCTTTCTTCTTTTACAATAGGTAAATACAGCATACAAGAGTAAGTTTTCGGATAGTGCCATTCTGTGAAAAAAAATGTTGGAAGTATTTGTCTTGTTATATGTATCATTTTTTGAAGGGGAAAAAAAAGTATCACTCTGAGATACTCTTGCAAATGATGTCTGACATTTCTTTTCTTTTAGTCTTCTTTGCTTCAATGGATTTCAAATGTAATCATTACTACTTTCGGGTTTCTTGGGTGTTCAGAATGCAAACCCTTACCTTTCTGCATTTGTTCTATGGCAAATCTTGTCAGTTTTGGAGTTGTTTCGTGATTTTTGTTTTGGTTTTTTAATGATGTTGAGGTACAGATGATTTGCATAATCAGATGCAAACTCTGTTGTGTAGTTTCTCTCTGTTTGTCTCCGTATGAACTGGTAAATGTGATCTCTTAAAACTACACTGCTTAATGTTTAAGCTAAACCAGAAATCCTGTTGAACAATTGTGCATATAATGAGACTGCGTCTTCTTTTAAATAACTCAGGCATCTGATTTTTATTCTTTTTTTGCTAATAATTGAAAACAGAAACATGTGCTAGCATCTTTTACTTTCCTGGTCTCCTGAAGAATTTAAAACACTGTAGTCTTGCTACCTGGTTTGAGCCATATGCAGATGGAATAATTTTTAAAAGGATATTTCAAACAGACACGTGTAATTAGATTAATATTGTGCTCTGTGTAAAAGGAAATTATTGAACCTGTGTTGGTTTGAGCCACCCAAATGGTAGCTTGCTTTCTGTTGTCTGCTAAACACTGAAGTTTTCGGTAAATTCTTGATTCTCCATTGCTTTCCAAAAGTACCCATCCCTTGTGTGTATCACAGTTGTCTACAATCTGACAGCAGTTTAAGGCAGATGTGAAATTTGCTTATTGTAAAGCAACATATGGTCTCTGGATTTTGTCTTTATCATCTGAGTATTGCTCTCAATAAGGTAGCACAAATGTCTCCTTTTGTGGATCCCTTCCACTGAGACTTTACCATGAGTCACCATGCCGGAATGAAGTCCATGCCAGGTAGAGAACTAAAAACTCTTGCTCTTTCCTTACTCCTGTTCCTGTTTCTCCTAGCACAGAGATGTCAAAGAAACAACTGCTGTATTTCTAAAAACGTCTGATTTTTTTTGTTTGTTTGTTTGTGGTTCTTAAAAATTTTTTAATCCTTTTTTTTCTTGATGGATGTGTCAGGAATATGTTAAATTACATAGTAGTTACCACAGAGAGAGTCTGAGACCGTTCACCATGACCAAGTATCTCAAAGCTGTGGAAAATAATTGGAGCAGATACTACTCTTTTATCTTCTTGCCATTTGTTTCTTCAGTCAGAGTGGTGGATCTCTAGGCTTTATGGCACAAATATTACAAGCAGGCACTATCCCACCCAAAACTCCAAATACAAGGCATGAGATGATGGATACACATCCTTGATGTCAAATCTTATGAAGAACATAAGCCAACTTGTCTAGTAATGGAAAGAAGCAAAACATTTACCCTTTAACTGTGAAACTAAACTGTGAAGGTCCAGAGAGAGATTTGAGCTGAAGGTTATTGCTTGGTTTACAAACCTTAATAGAAGATGGCAATAGATGATGTTGATACCTGTATTTGCCTAGCAAATAAATAGCAACACCTGCAGGAGACATCTCTGTCCTTTAGTCATGCTGAGCTTGAGCAGACAAGAAGATAATAGAGATATGAGGTCTTGATATGAAACTGGGACTGGGAGTCATCAGCTTAAAGGAAAGGTGAATCTGGATGTAAATAACATCAAGGTATGTGAAAATAAAGATACTAGGCTAAACAAGACTCAGATATTTAAAACGTGTCCATGTGAGCCTGCAGTTTAAAAGAAATGCTTGATCAAAACCAGAAAAAAACCCCACAACTTAACTTACTTGGGGTTTAACTTCTATTGGACAAGCTGATATCTAAACCTGACACTACAATGAATTTTTTTTTTTTTTTTTTTTACTAATAGTGTTTTAATTTGGGGCTGAAAGGTAGTGTATTTGCTAGCGGTGTGGTTTATCTCAAATTAGATAGTACTTCTGTAACACAAATGCAGTGGTTTCATTCTGGTGTGCTGCCAGAACTGCATGTGTTCATCAAATCTTGTTTAGTCATTGCAGCATATTTATGCCATCTGGAAATGCATGTGCTGTCCTTCCTGAACAATAGTCTTTAATCAAGACCACTGTTATGGAGAGGATAGAAAGAGTAGTATACATAATCAGTAGGATGCCAAAATTGGAATTGCATATACATTTTTCCTAGCTCCATGATGTTGTACTCAGGTTAACAAAGTTCCAGAGGGTACTATGTCTCAGGAAGTAGTACCTTTATCCCTGGTCTCTCTTACTTCTGTGTATATTATTCAGAGCCTAAATTGTTTAAAGAGCTTCAGGGTAATAATAACAAATCAAGAGTCATTGTGGAGAAGTTTAAGCCTATAGGAATTGCCTGCTATCTTTTATTTGTTAGGAAACTCCATTTTCCAGGTCTGTCTAAACAGAAACATAAAAAAAGCCCAAAAACATTTCATGTCTGTTGCATTGCTTTCTTCATGTTTTAGAAATATGAAGGTGTTTATGTGATACATTTTCAGAATAAAAATATGTTTAAGTTCCTATAGTTTTTTGAGTCAGTAATATGCACATGGAGAATGGAAATATGTTTGAGATTGTGTTAATTCACCTGGCAAGAGCCGGGAACAGAAGTGTGTCTGGTGGCATTGTGAAAATTTGTGTGTTCACAGATGAATGTCAAGAAACAGGAATAAATATTCAGCCACACATGTGAAACTCCAACAGTGTTTGTGAATGACATAGCTACTCAAGTTTAGCTTTTGCATTTATGATGCTTACTGTGTTTCTGTTGTTTTACAGTATTGTTTTATGCCAAGTAGAAATATTCTAAGAGTTCTACTGACAAGCTTGTCTTTTATTGTCAGTTGTTTGAATTCTTTTTGGATTTTTTTTTTCTCTTATAAAACTCAGTAGTGTGGAGGTGGGAGAGAAATGCTTCTTTTCACGCTTTCTGATAATGCTGTCATGCTTGATAAACCTGTGCTGGTTAATCCCAATATTCTTAGAGCTGTTTGAGAAACTGCCCTGAATATCTCTCCTTTTTTAAAACATTTTTTTTTAATAAAAATAAAGCTGGTTTTATTTATTTTTTTTCCTCTAACTGTCATTTATGGCTTTAGACAGATCAAAATATATCTGTCTAATGGTGGATTGACTCAGGCACATAGTCAGGGTTTATCATACTGCTCCTTTCAGGAGTGTTAAGAGTTTCCTTCTTGAAAGAGAAAAAGAGAAGTTTGAGTCTTATTCAGTGACAGGTCTTGCCTGTCAGGGAGCTTCTGGACCTTTATGGACAGGCTTATGATTTCGTCTCAGAACTTTATGGAAGTATGAGTGCAATTAATTGTTTATCAGTTATCTGTCAGTCTAGGATTTTAGTTAATTAGCTCCTATCTCTGTTTCTTTCACTTCAAAAAAAGCTAGTATTTCTTGGTGTATGAGCAACTCAACACAGTAGCTTGAGCACTTAAGGCTCCATGAGAATTTGATGTTTTACATAGCCAGCCTTGGTCCTGGCCTATATGCTGTCTTTTTCCAAAGAAATAGACTTTTCCTTCTCCCCATACAGTACCCTCTACAAGGATGCCTAGGCAAATTTCTGTGTCTTACAAAGAGTTCTCATGATACTGTATATGTCAGCTATTGAAAGATGTGTTTAAAATTGATTGCATTTCTTCAGCGGAAAGCTGAGCCTTGAATTTATAATTGCATCCTTAATATTTTTCTATATACTTTAAGTTTCTTATGGGTGATCAACTTTCTGTCCTGCTGGAGTGATTTCTGAACTGTGACAAGAAGGAACTTAATTCACAAGTTCAAGTGTGGCGTTTGAAGCTGGTCTGCTATAGACCTTTCAGTTGGAGCAGTACTGCCTAAATGTAAGTCTTCACTCAAGCAAGGAAGAACACAAAATAAATTGTAACACATTACACAATGGGTAGTTTGTGTATTTGTGCATGAAAAAAAATATGTAATCCAACAAATGGCAGCTAGTTTAATATAAAAAAATTGAAGATAAAAGAACACAATGTGCCTAGAGGATGGGACAAGGCAGCTGGGGTTGTTCAGCCTGAAGAAGACACCAGGGATACCTAATAGTGGCTTTCTGGTACCTGAAATAAGGCTGCAAAAAGCTGTAGAGAGACTGGTTACAAAGGCCTGTAGTGATAGGACACAGAGCAATGGCTTCAAACTAGAGAAGAGTAGATTTAGATTGGATGTTAGGAATAGATTCTTTACTGTGAGGGTGGTGGAACACTGGAACAGGCTGTCCAGGGAGATGGTTGAGGTGCCGTCCTTGGACATATTCAAGATCAGGCTCATTGGGGTTCTGGGCAACCTTATCTGATGGAGGATGTCCCTCGTCACTGCGAGGTGGTTGGACTACATGACATTTGGAAGTCCATTCTATCCCAAACTATTCTATGATTATACAATATGAACATTTTCCTTTCACTTGCAGCTTTAATCTGGACCAGGACATTGGAAAGAAATATATGTCCGTAGTAATACATTGCTCTGTAACTATGAGAAGAAACTGTTAATGCTTCAGTAGTATGGTGGGTGATGTATAGCCTCATTGTTTTCATTACATGTGAAATGAAAATATTTTTTAAGAGAAAGTTGTCTTTAGCATATGCACTCATTCTTTTTTAGAGCTACAATGATATAACTTACTAGCAAATGATGTAAAACCCAGATAGACCAGCCTATACTTAGCATTCTTAGACTTTATTCAGAATGGTAGCAGACCATGCATTGATTTTGAAATGCAAATGCATGCTTTGGTCTAAGGTTAGCAGTAGAGGAAGGCTCTGCAAGATTCTCAAATTACTTTTCAAATAGTGAAATAATTTGTGGAAATTAGTTTTATCCAGTGGACAAGTAGTACAGATGCTACTAAGGCTGTGAGTTGATGAATCCTTATCCTTTATTGCTGCTGTAAATTATAGAATTTCAGTAGGATCACTCTGAAATAGCATTAAAAAATTCTTCTTTCTTGTTTCAAAGGAGTTTATGATTCACTGGAATAATGTTGGCTCAGTTGTAGATTAGTTTTCTCTTGAATTCGGTAGATTTTAATAAATTCTCAAAAGTTTCACTGAAGTGTAGAAATGACATAAACACTGCAGAAGTATTTTTGTTCTTTTTCTCAGAATTAAAAAATATAGTGTAAAGCTAAAACTTGTTTGGTAAGGCTCTTGAATTCTTAATGGATGTTGTGTAGTTTTTTTCTTTTTTGATATGTTTTCAACACAAGATGGAAGCTCACATTCTTCCTGTATTTATTATTAAAGCTTTAGGGTATTGCTCATAAGCAGCTTGTAGCTGACAACGCACATAAATAGGCTGTTGTTATCACCCAAGCTATAGAGGTGCTACTTTGGGAACTGCTCTCTTTTAGGTTGATGGTCTTATTAGTTGAAATGGTCTGTTGTTCTCTGCAGAAATTCTACTGGAAACTTGCATAAATAGTAATTAGTTTAGAAAAGCTATGTATAACTTCTTAAGTAGCTTATGTTGCCTTTTTTCATAGGAATATAGATTTGAAGAAGTAAACATACGTTTTTACTTTGTAAAACAAAGTGTTACTTTGGTAAGGTCCTAGTAAACCCTGTTTGATAGAGATGGATAGCTGTAGTTGAAATATAATCCTTAAAGATATTGCATAGATTCCAATTTTTTATTTTTATGTACTGGTCATCTTGTGAATGATAAATTTTCTGTATTCCAGAATATTTCTTACAGGATAGTCTAACTATGATTTCACAGGGATGAAAAATAATACTGATAAGATTAAGCAGTTTTATTGATATTCATTATAAGAGATTGTTTTTTACATTTGTAGCCACCCATTTGTTTCTCTCCTCTTCAGCAGGATAAAGGCAGGGTAGAGTCCAGGCAAAGGACACCCTGCTTTCTTTTAAATGAAGATATGGTGTTCTCAGGCCCTGTGCTGAATACAGATTTGTTGTTGCTCATTTCTCAGATTGAAGATGCTGCATGAAGTAAGCACTTGAGGCACTTGTCTCTATTTGAAAATCACAAGTTGATGATGTTTTTAGAAACAACTGAGAGGCACTGAGTGTCTCTGTATTGCTTTGCAAGGGGGAAGGGGTGCATCTAAACCAAAAAAAGTATAGGATTGATCTATGACTTGAGTGATGAATGTTTTTCATAAGCACTGTTAAAACCTTCTTGCTTTGATTAGATTTCTGAAGAGTAAATTTGATTATAATATTTCCCTGCACGCATTCTGTTCTAAGTTCTCCCCTTACTGCAAGAAAACCTATTCCCTATCTTTGTGATTACTGTGGTACGCATGTAAGTTAACATTTCAGTATGCATTTTTTACAGCAGACAAAAGCTGAATCTGAGTAGAAGGATCTCTTCAGCAGATAGTTTTTATTGATGAAATCAAGATCCTTTAGTAGAAGCTGGGTATAGGATAAGAGGGATTCTGTTCTGTCTTCACTTCAGCACAGTACTTAATGTAAGGAGAGGAGGAGAGGGTTGTTGTGCAGTTAGTCCTCTCCATTTCACTAAAATGTAGTTGGTTTGTTTGACGTGGAGTTTTTTATACTTTTTTAATATGTATGATGATCTTTCTCCTCTTGCCCTCTGTTCTTATAAACCTTATTTTAAAATACAGAACACAAAAGGTATCAACAAAACTTGTTGTAGGTTGTAACTAAGGTACAGCTGAGCTGGTAGGGTTTTTTTTGTAACAATTAAGAATTTGCCGCATGTGGCTGTAATGAATGAACTATTGGTTTCCCCTGAAACTGGGCATTTAAGTTGGAGATCATTCTGTTACAGATCCCAGCTGCTCTCCTTGGTGAAGAAAAGTAAGTATTCATAGCTATGGCCTAAGGAGAGTTGTTTAAGAGATAGGATCTGGTTTCCCTCAGTGTTTGTTTTCAAGGATTATCTTTTGGTCAGAGTAGATGCACAGCTGTTTCACAAGTCCTAAATTTTCCATTCATTATCAGCTTGACACCTACAGAAGATAGGCAAGATCTTGAGTTCCCATCAGTTCTTTCCCATGGGCATGAAAGCTAATTTTAGAACACTTGGTAGATAAACAGTTCAACTGATTATTCCAGAGCATTTTATGTCACGTGCCAGTATTCTTTTATTTTAGTTTGTGCTGTATTGTAATTGATGGAGATGGCAACAATTGCAGGCAATGGCATACAATGTCACTGTATAGTGACTACTTGTGTCATAGGTACTACAGTTAGGATGCTTTTGTGTACCATTAAAGGTGGGGTTTTTGTTTGGTTGTTTGTTTTTTTTTTTTTAAAGCTCCACTAGGAATAACACTAAAATAATGTGGATATTTTTCCTGAAATTAATTTCTCTTAGTGTCCTAAATGGTGACTTTAAAAACCAATCTAGCTGTCTGCCCCCTTTTTATCATCGGGGCACTTTGTGAACATAGTCTTTCTGTAAGATCTCTGTGATTTCTAAGTGTTACATGAGAAAGCTCACATAAATGAGAGTGATCTGCAGCAGTTAAGTCAGTAGTAGAACAGATAGCCAAGAAAAAGAACCTGGAACTTCTAACTTATTTGCCAAACACAATTATATCTGAATTTGGGTTTCAGAAATACTATTTATTGTTCAGTCCATTAGTTGGATGCTATTGAAACAAACAATCAAACTCAGCTGAAGTAGCACTTTCACAGTTGAATCTTGTACATTTTGATGACTTCAGTTATGTTGCATCCTCATCAGTTGAAAATTGTCTGAGTTCATAACTACCACAACTCAAAAGTTTCTTTTGCTGAAAGGGGAAGTGCAAGATTTCAAGGAAGGGCTTGGTTCTTGTATTTGTGTTAAGCCTTAAAAACTGGTCACTAGGTCAGGTTCTATTCTAACATGTTTTAGAACATTTAGATGGACATAAGTGTCAGTGTTTATTACTTAAGCCAATACATATTTAAATTTAAATATTTAAATTTTCTTGCTTAGTTGGGCATTTAAAAATATGAAAGAATAGATGGAAAAAAAGTTACTTTAAAGTCTGAACAAGAGTCTATAAGAAAAAGATGTACAACTGGTAAAATCATGGGCAGGAATGCTTCTTTTAAAATTCCTGTGTATTGTACAAGGCATGAATTCTTGTTAGGCTTATTTCTGTTAATGATGAAAAAAATACTGCCGTCACTTCAGAACAGGCCAAGATATTCCATTAGTATTTCTCCTCTGAATCTGAACAGCAGAAATATTTGTGTGTCACAAGGATAGTCCATTAGTTACTAAGGAAGATATTACATAGAAGAGCATATTTAAATTATCATCTGCCTCAAATAATTTGTACCCAAGAGAGCAAAAAGAACTCAATGAAATGATGTCTGGCTTGCTCAAGTGAGGTTTTAATGCTAAATTCTTGGGAAGTTATGGAAGATATGAAAATGTGCTACTGTTCTGTCAGCATACTGTGGGTATCCTGTGCCTCTTGCCTGTCTTGAAATCTGAAGCTGCCTGTGCTCTAGTCAGTCTGGAATTAAAGTAGTAGAGAAGTCTGCTAAAATACAAAAGGATTACAGAATGAAAATGTAATTGTTGCTGGTAAATTTCCTTTATAAAAATAACCCCTGCATTTCATAATGCCGTAGCATCAAGTTTTACATTCCTGTAGTTAGTAATTTTTAAAGTAGAGAAAGTCAGGATCACTTAGAGTAATCACCTAAAACTGAAGAAAGGATTGTTAAGGAAATCTGTGAATGGTCAATATTGCAGTAGAGTTTTTCAAGGTAACATATCAGAGTTTTCCATATTTTACGTCAAACCCGATTTCCCACAAAGTATCTGAGGATATAAGACTCAGTAAATAATAGCTATGGTTCTTAACGTTTATACCATTCATCAAGTGTAAAATAGGTATTGCATGTGTTTAATTTCCAAAGGTAGGCAGGAAGTCTTCAGGTAGAAGCATTGTAAAAGGATATGGCAAAGATGAATGAGATACTATGCTGAAAGTAGCAGCTCTGAAAAAGTGAGATCTCAGGAGGAAGATAGCTTAAAAAGACCCCCTTAGTCATATCTTGTCATAGAAAAATATCCATCTTACTCATAGTTGTATAAGAGTAGGGAGTTGCATATTTTAATGTATGGAGTACTTAAGAACTGTGTTAGGGTTTTGTATTCTGTTTGGTGCCTCATTTTTTTTTCAGCATAATTGTAATGATACTGTATGTATGGCAAAAAAGCCACAGTTCTGGTAAATCACAGAACTATGGCTGAGATCTGAATCTAGGTAAGTTTACCTACAGCAAGTGGAGGAGAACATGTAGTCTGTCCTTTGTTAAGACAGAGTTGTTCTTAAAGATACGTTTCCAAAAAAGGCTTTCACTCAAAATCAGTTTCTAGGTTGTGAATAGTTTGCATTTGTCTGGCATGTCAGCTACAGGATTGTTTGTTGCTCCATTCAATTTCAATGGAAAATACAATTTAAAGATGTACCTACAGGTTGTATTCATTGTGTATCCCCATTGTGTTTTAATGTGTTTAGAGGATTCCCACAGTTTTGTTTTTTTTTCTGATATTGTATTATTCTGTGTCTCTATCCTATCTTGCTTTGAAATTTAGGAGGATTTGACTGAAATCTAAGTTATGCCTTTCAATCATTTGTCTGTTTCTTTTAATCTTAAACAATTTGTAGTAGTTTTAGGCTGCAGATCTGTGGAGCTGGAGTAGAGCAGAGTTCCCTCATTAGCAACATTTTGAAAGTGATCGCCATGTGGATTTTCTTTCTTTTGGTCCTTAACCTCTTAAAAATGCAGCATTTTAGTGAACTGGATAAGACAGAATAAAATTGAGAAGTCAAAAATCTATCAGAAATTTTCGAATGTGCTGGGAAGCGAGAGGGCTCTTTATCTCTTTTAAGACTTATCATCTGCATAGTGAAGAAATGTGGTATCACTTAGACTGACATGGAGAACAAATAGGAGTGTGTAAATGCATTCCATGAATGGAGACAATGGCAGTAGGTTATCATGAGGAAACTAGGCAGTTTTTTGATGTTATAATGAAACCAAGTTGAATGACATGATCTCTTCAAGCAAAAAACCAAAAATGCCAGAGCAACATTAGCAGACTAAAGATGCTCTATATAGGGGATACATGTTAAAGTTTCTCTGGAGAAGCCCTGTCGAAAGAGATTGGGAGAATTTTGAGCTTAACCATTTTGCCAAGCAGTTTTTCCATGTTTGACAAGATCTTGGAATGATTTGAGGAAAGGATAAAACTTGGAAATTGAAAGTGGAACTGATACACTTTCTGTATTGTATTTTACGGGTGTTTTTTGACACTTGGATTAGGAAATGACTGCTTTCTTGCAAGAAACCTTTGATCATAGCAACACTGTAAATGAATAAAGTAGCTGTGTTGTTGTAGCTGTGATGGTTTAGATACAGCTGTCTTAAGGCTTAGTTAAAAATAATCTTCTGCTATATGAGTTATATGTAATTGGGAGCCCTGCAGCATAGTATTTTAGATACTTAGTTCTTAATCTTTTTCGTAGGTATATTATTTCAAATAATAGTGTTTCTCTAAATATAGTACAGTCTTTTAGAAGCACTTAAAAAATATAAGAAAAAGGCTAGTTTTTTTATCATGGAGTTTAATGGCACAGAAAACTTCACTGTCAACATTTTTTGATGTTGCTCTGTTTTGCTTCCAGACTATTGGCATGAATTGCTGTATCATAAGTATCATTATGGTTTGCATCCGTAAATTGTAGTCTATTACACAGATCAAGCTATACATTGTTACAACTAAATGCCAATAAATTTCTTACCTTGACTCAGATGTTTTTTAAGAGATTGTGTATAAGTCATTTCTTCCATGTGCTTGAGGAAGAGGAAGTGCATTTTAAAATGTATTTATGACTTAATCTCCTGGAACACTTGAAAGACAATATTTTAGAATTTCTTTTCTTTGAATCTTTAATATTAAAATGGTATATTAAGAAGAAGAATTTCAATCAGTTATGCAGTCCCATGATAAAATAGGATTGCAGTGGGAATGCAATTGTAAAACCTTTGAATTAAATTGAGCATGGTAAGCAGAGACTGCTATGCTTCAGAAATTGGATGGGAATGTAGTGATGTACTAATATTAAATATGAAGGCACATATTGAATAACATTGCCATCAGCATCAGATGTACGGGACAAAAATTTCAAAATCCAGCTATGATGTACTCTACTGCACAGAGAACTCAGAATAAGTTTGAGATTTGTGTAAACCTGCAATAGCTAATGCCAGTTGCAGTTTGCTTTGGCCTTCAAGTATTTTAAATGGGAAATTGCATGCTACACTTGTCTCTTAAGCAGCACAAGAATGAGTGTTGTTTTGATAAATTTGAGTTCAGAATTATAATCTAAATTTACAAAGTGTTTCTGTTATCCAGGAAGAATTATCCTATGTCCATACAAGAAGCCGTCTTCTGCTTCATCTAGTGTGTGGCTTTGTGAAAAGTTACTTTTCTAGGCTGATTCACTTAGTGAAAGACTAGTTACATTTCCAAAGTCTATAAAAATTTTGTAAAAGACTTCTGAAGTGAATTGTACTTGTGCGCAAGTCAGAGATGCGGGTGAGATAAGGACATAAAGCAGTATGCTTCTTGTTGAGATACATACGTTACTGAGATAAACTGACATTAGGTCATCAGCTTCCCTCTGGGAGAAAGGCAGAGAGACAGACTGGGTTAAACTGGGCCGTATGCCCCTTCCTTAAGTCAGAACAGCTGTAGTTTGACATTTTGGTGCTCTGAAACTGGAATTGGCTAAAGTTCATTTTGGATTCTTTCGCATTTTGTGCATTTGGGGTCCTGACTTCTCTCTGGCCTGAAATCATCGGTGCATGTACAATCTAAAGCTGAGAAAAAAGTGCCTTTGATGAGTGTACTCTTCATGCAATGTTTAAAACAAACAGGCACTGTATTACTGTGGCAACCAGACAATAAACAAGTGGAAAAAAAAGCAATTGCTTGTAAGTACACAATATGTGTGCAGTTAGTTCATTTAACAAGATTAACTTCTGCAGAGAATCATACCCTATTGTACCAGCACTAGATATGTGTGTAGGATGCCTGATATGTCTCAATTTTTCTATCATTCATACAAGTTTAGATTTCAGTAAATGTAAGAAAATTGTGTGAAGATTCAAGGTGATTGCATAATTAAAATAGAGCGTGAGGATGGCTCTATGATCTTAGAAAACTAAGAGAAAATGTTGATTTTTAAAAACTTATTTAAAATAATTTTCCCACTAGACTTCATTCCAGCTTCATATAGAAAGAAACAAAAGAAGTTAAACTAGGTCTTTAGTCCATATGTGTATGTACCTTAAAAATGCTGACAGGAAGCCAGAGCTGGCAGGTGGGGAGACAAGTGTCTGGTCCAAGACAGGGTGGTTCCTGTTGGTTACTCATCCACTGGACAATAGCAATGGAAAAGCTTGCAGCACTGCTCTCTGCAGTTCTGAGTTATGAAGGACTTCTGCTTAGTTGTGAAGCTCTTTCCATATTGTGTATCATTTCAGTTGTTTTTTTGAAATACCTTTTAGTACTTGCATGGATAAGTTGAAGTTGTAAGGTTCTAATGTGGACTACTTTGGAAATTCTCATTACTAATCAGAAGGGGTTTCTTCAATTCTTATAACTTTCATGGCAAATCTTTACAGAATCCAGATGCTACATTAATTTGTTATATCCTGAATGCATCTAGTTTATGCTGATTTGGGTGACAGAGAAAAACTTTTTATGCTCCTTGGGCTGTATCTGCAGCAGCTGCATTATCTACAGAGGAAAACAAGCAATGCCTGTAACAGCCATTTTCTGTAGATGGTGAGATGCTGAGGTTTGTCAGTCAATTGATAGGCAGATAGGGAGTGTGCCTTGTTTCCTCTTGAGCCCCTTGCTATAAATGTGCAGTTAGATTTTAAGAGTACCTGGACATGAAGTGTTTTTAAAGTAGTCTTGACTCTAGGCTGTTTTCTCTCTCCTGGCATGTTAGAGAAGAAGATGCACATTTTTTTTGATCTGTAGGAAAGCAGCTGTTATAAATTTTAATGTTATCTGTAGGTTTGTATTCTTAACACAGTTAAGTGTTGATCCAGATCAGAGCCTTTTCCTTTAGCTGCCTCTGATGCAGGATATCAGTGTTACTGAATAAAAGCTTCAGTCTTTCTTTGAAATGTTCCCCTCAACTTCGTTACTAAGGCTCGCACAAATGTTACGTCTTTCTTGACTTGGCCAAAGAATGACAGAGAGAGTTCTGTGCACTGAGCCCCTGGGGCTGAAATGTAGTATAACTACTTTTCAATATGCTGTGACTAGAAAAACCAGTATAAACCAAGTGCTGGTTCTAAAAGAAACGTGGAACTGTCATGGATTTACATCAGTTTAGAAACAAAACACCATATTAAGGGTGTAATTTTTGTAAGGTAAGGTGAAACATCCGAGAGACTTGTACATCTCATATCAATCTATATACGTGTCCTCTGAGCACATTTGGTTACACAGGTTAATATTCTGTCTTTCATTCAGAGCAGTTTCAAAGTAATGCCCATCAACAGTTTGCCTGCACTTGAAGATAGCTTAGCTCAGTGACTGGGTCATGCAGAACACTTCAGCAGCACTCGTGCTCTTTTCTGTGAGGCACTGTGGTGTTGACTCACAAACTCACAGTTCTCCCTGATCAGTCAGCTGCAATCCTGGCAGCAATATGGATTACTTTTCAGTGCATCTTGGAGAAATCTTCTCTCTTTTTCAGGTGTGTGATGGGATAGAGAGAAAGCTTTGATGCATTAGTGACCTTTGAGAAGAGTGATCTGATAACCTCTCTGTGGAGAGTGGTCATCTTAGCATGTGTACTATTCTCATTCATCATTTGCCATATGCCCTTTGACAGGAGGGACACCACAACTTGAAAAGGTCTGATAAATTTGAGTTGAGGATTTTTTTTTCCACGTGTACCTAGTGCTTTAGTTCAGCAATTGCTTTATAATTCAACATTGCAGAAAGAACAATCTCAGCAGCTGTAAATACATTGGAGGATGAACTGTATTCCACTGTAAAGTGAAATAACAGATGCCTGTTGATTAATTAAAAGTCTGGATTACTACTTATGTTGAGACTTCTGCTACAATCTTGCTGGCAGAAGAAGATAATTTCTGAGAAGAGTGTTTCTGCTTTGTCAGGGAAGAGTGACCTACTGGGAGTGGTAGAAAAAACTGAGGAAAAAATCTCAGTTGCATCATAAAAGTTCCATTAAAATCCAGTGATTCACTGGTGCTGCATGAAGCCCTGAGTCACAGCACTGGGTGGTGTACATAGCATGCAGTGACACAAGCCAGCTTCATAAAAGAATATAAGTTAGTTAATGGCTGCAGAATGGAAAGCGATTAATAACTTTCTTTACATTCAACTGTGCTAAATACAAAGAATAATGCAAGCTGAGAAGTAATATTAATGAGAAAATAATGTAACTATGTTTTCTGATTTTATTACAAATCAAACTACTGACTGCTTTTGTGGTGCTTCTCAGGAAACTGAAGAGCTAAGTCAATTAATATAGCCTTCTGATGTTGGCAACTGGATTATTAAACACAAAAACTAGATTCAAATTATACAAAGACTGTAAAGTTGATGTTGACTTTGGTGTTGTGTAGGTTTCTTGATAAGGGAAATTGTTACAGATCTAACTGCTGCAGAGAAGGAAATATATTTAAAAAAAGGTAAAAAAAANATATTTAATTATGCTTCACTTTTTTCCTTCTGTGTCATTCCTGTGTATTATTGTGGCATCCAGAGTCCATTTATTTAGATAATGACTGCAAAAAAAACTTACTGGTATGAGAAATATCTAACCTAAACCATAATATGCAAAATTTGAAGGCCAAGCACATAGATACAGAAAACACAGAGTTAAAGTTAACACTTACTTTAAAAAGTCTTCATTTTAAATTGAAAATATGATTTTGGAGATTATGAAGAAATCCATCTTTTTTTTGTTTTTTTAATTGGTTATTAATGTTGAAGTTTAATGTAAAACAAGGAAATGGTATTTTATCCCTCCAGTGTTGTTGCAGTGTCCTTTCTTCACATCTTTCTCTGAATTACAACTTGAAATGTTTAAATGAGGGAGAACAAAACTCAGGGAAAGGACAAAGACAGGCTGAGGATAGAAGTAGTGTTCAAGTCCAAACTGAGGAGGATGCAAGTAAAGACTGGAGATGTTTATTTGCACTGCCAAAGAGCGGAAGGAAATGGATTTTGTGCTTTGTTAATGTGCCTTCTCAGTGACATCTAAGGATCTCTAATTAGAGTATGTGTTGTTGGAGGGAAATTTGAATGGGCCATTCTCTCAGAAAAGATAACTTTAACTGTGAAAATACAAATGGTGATGTATAGAACTGATGTCTCAGTCAATAGTTAACTGGAAAGCTCTGCTCAGTTTCAGATTGATGTGATACAACTCTTGTATATTGTCACTTTTTAGATATAAATGTTAGAAAATAACAAAAAGAGACAGAGAACAACATTTGGTTTTGAATTCTATTTCGAAGCTGATTTTTCAAAAATTGGAATGGCAAGAATTCTTAAGTAATTTATGTTTAAAAAGCTACTTTCAATTTAGCAAATACTTATATGTACTGATAAACAAAATCTGGAGGGAAATAGAATGGCAAAAGCAGTGCTTTGTTTAACTCGTGGAGGGAGGGAAGAAAAATGGTGGAAAAATGGAAAGAAAAAGTGAAAGACAAAATTCTGGCTTTTATGTCTCATAGTTCAGTGGAAGTGGTTTGTAGCAAATAAGATGCAACCAAGGCCACCTTGTAGAAATATTTTGTAATGCTTTCTGAGGTCTGAGAAACAGTTGAAAGATTATAGTGTTCCTGGAGTTTTAACTGTCAGAAGATAATCACACTCATTAGAATTGTGTTGGAATTCATCCTTTGTTGTGATGACAGTGTGTGTATGAGTATTTTTTTTTTTTTTCTGAAGACAGATTTTGCAGCTTAGAATATGGAAGGAAAAGGTTTTGGAGTAGACATTATGATAGTGAAGCCGAAGTATTTCAGCAGCCAGACAAAATTAATTTGTAATACTCTGACATTTATTTCTACTCGGTCATCTTTCCAGTTAACACCCTAGGAGTTGACACACCATGTAGCAAAACACAATAGCAACCAGTGATGTGTGTTCAGATACTGTTATGAACATAGATTCAGAAATTATAAGCCAAAATAGTGTAAAGCTAAAATTTCCACCTGAATATTAACCTGTAGGCAGAGGTTCTGCTTTTCAAAGCATTCACTAATAGAGATACTGAAGAGCGTTGGATCACAGACTAAGTTTAACTTTCACTTTTTAAAATGTTCGTTTTGACTTCTGCTTGTACAGGATGCTCTGTAATAAAATTTCCAGCTCTCATCTTTCTGAGAAATTTCCACATAGTGCTAATTTCTTTTTAATAAAAGATAGGTTCCTACATTATCTTCTGTTTGTTCAGTCACTATCTTATTATTTTGCTGGATAATGTGCATTTAAAAATTTTTATTATTTCAAAATAATGTACCATACTACAGTCTAGCAACAATAGGAAGACTAAGCTGCAGTAGAAAAGTATATGGTCACAATTAGAGATGTCTTGTGTAACTGCTGTTAAAATTCACAGAACCACAGAATGTCAGGGGCTGGAAAGGACCTCGAAAGATCATCCAGTCCAACCTCCCTGCCAGAGCAGGATCACCTATACCAAATCACACAGGAACACATCCAGGCAGGTTTTCAGTATCTCTGGAGAGGGAGACTCCACAGCCCCTCTGGGCAGCCTCTTCCAGTGTTCCATAACCCTCACAGTGAAAAAATTCCTCCTTGTGTTTACATGAAACTTCCTATGCTTCAGTTTCCATCCACTGCCTCTTGTCCTGTCATTGGGCATCACCAAGAAGAGCCTGGCTCCATTCTCCTGACACTCACCCTTTACATATTTATAAAAATTGATCAGGTCACCTCTCAGTCTCCCCTTCTCCAAGCTAAAGAGCCCCAGCTCCCTCAGTCTCTCCTCATAAGAAATGTTCCATTCCCTTAATCATCTTTATGTCTCTGTGCTGGACTCTCTCAAACAATTCTATGTCACTCTTGATCTGGGGGGCCCAGAACTGGACACTCTGTTTNATATATATATACTAAAAATAACCCGATCAAGTATAATTTTTCTTGATGTCCTTTGAGTCCAAGCTACAAGCAGATACATTAGCTGTTGTAAATTTTTTCCTAATAACAGAAATCAAGAATAACAGGAAAATTAAAGGTGTGTGTGGGAGTATATCCTACATTTAAAAGGTGCTGTAGGAGTACATAAAAGATTAAAAAGAGGACCCACAAGTACTTTTTGCTGATACTAGAGTTTAAGATGTCTGTGCATTAGAGCACTGCTTGAATAATATTCCTTTTTCGTACTAATGGTAACCAAGGCAAATTAGCCCAAAATGTTCACTGTCACTGCAGAGCATAAATCTTTCTTTTCTAACATTTTCCTGTATGCAATTAAAACAAACACTTTTATTTCCTGTAAGCCCTTGTGAAATAGTCATTATGAATCAAACATTGAGAGTTACGCTCTCAAGCATAAAAGTCTCTGAACAATGTATATTTTGGTACATATTGAACATTTTTTCTAAGCTCCCATAAATAAATCCAGGAAACGTTGGTCCCTTGAGTATTACCTTCATTAAATCTGTAGCAGCTGTTGTTGAACTTGCACCCAAACATATAATGGAGTCCTTGACATCAAACACTCTTCCATGACTGGCATATTATTGCAAGTCACTGTAAACACACGTTTGTTCTGAAATAGGGCTAATTCTATTACAACTACAAACTGGTTGGTGCTATGGGAAATGGAATGCTAAATCCATATGATTAATATTAAACAAACTTGCATTAGTCTTTTGGTGGGTTTTCTTTGTTGGTTTTGGGTGGGGGTGGGTTTGTCTGTTGGTTGAGTATTCTGCAAGATGACAGAGTGGTAAAGAAGCTTGTTGTAATAATGTAAGCATTTAACAGAATTTATGTGGTACCTTCCTTGAAATCACAGTGATGCCATGGCTTAAAATATTAATGCCACAAAACTGTAATCCTCTTACATTCTTACAAGCTGACTAAGGCCAAATAGTGTTAGTAGGCTTAGTTTTTGACAGAAAAAAATCTAGGAAACTCTGGTGTACTCCACAAAATTATACCAGTCATAAGATGTAAGTAGACATCAGAATTTGGACAAGATGAGCTGTACAGGTCCATGTCACATATATTGTTCTGCAATGGTCAAAATTATTTTCCATCTTTTTTTACTGGCATCATGAAATGGTAGTTTCTGCCATGAATTTTTAAATGGCTGCTGTTTCTTTGTGTGTGACTTAAAAGCAGTAATTCAGTTGGCAGGAACATTAGTAGTCACAAATCTACATCAAGCCACAAAATCAAGGTCTGGATCAAGGCTTCCAGAAAGTTGTGGTTTTTATTCATATGGTTTCTGATTTTTAATTTAATTTAAAAGCCTTCTTATGGTAAGATCAGTGAAGTTGCAGTAGGCTTTTATGAAGTGCAAGGAAGTTTCAAGGAGGAGAATGAGCATGTTCAGAACAAAATTGTAGAAAGCTGTACAAAAACACAGGTTGCATTTTATTGCTATAAGAGGTGAAATTGCCCCTAGTTTCATATGTCATCACTTTTCACTACTTTATTGATTTCCTCTAAAAACATATTTCATTATTTTCTTCTGAAAACACATATTTTTGGATTTGATAGAATGGTTAATTTGTGTGGGTTTCTTTAAGGAGTAGTCAGATCTAATCATTTCTTTGGAGGAAAATTTTCATTTAATTTTCTCTTTTTAAGTGAATTTAGGTGGATGAAATTACATAAATAATAAATCTATTAAATTACATTGGCAGTAAAGGAATTCTGTGTTAATGCATTCATGTATGAAGCAAAGGATTTTGCTTCTGGAGTCTTTTTGCAGCTGGCCTGACCAAAGACACATGGAATGTTTTAGGTTGGAAGGCACCTTTAAAAGCCATCTAGTCCAACCACCTGCAATGAGCTAGGGACCAAATGAGAAGCTGGGTTTTAAAATTTTTTTCAAGTGGTAGTTAAGTTAGCTGTCTACCTACCAAAGCTTGTAGAATTTTTCTTACTACTCCTTTGTGAAACTCACCAACACCTAACCAGCTGGACAGAAAAAAAAAATGAAATAGGGAATTAAAGCAACATCATATCACAGTCCTATCCTCAAGCATATTCAAACTCTGACAGACAGCCTGAGCTAAATTGAAGCTTTTGGCTATGTGCTTGGACAAGATGACCTCAAGATGTCATCAATCACTTCAGCCTTACCTCTAGATAGTTTAGTAAAATGTTATTAACTAGTCCCAAATTCATCAGTTTCTACATTTGCAAAATCCACAAGTGTTTTCCTCTTTCATACCCTACAGTCAGATTTTTCTTCTGCTTTGTCTCTGCTAGGCATCAGGTAGCTTTCATCCCCTAAAGAAGCAGGTCTGCTTCATGACAGATTTTCCTCGCTGCTCAAAGACATGCTATTTTCACCAATGACATGTCCTTTTAGCTACTGAATTGTGTTAGGGGGACCTGAATCATCATTGTCTACCTGCATCACAGATTGATCATTTTTCTTCTCTTAGATCCCTGACAGCAGTGTGGGTGCAATATGATGTTCAAATCAAGGTTCTGATTCACAGCAAAAGGGGAAGATTGCTTTAGTTTTCATCTTTGAGATAAATAGGTGGTGTCAACTTGAGCACTTCCTTGTTCCAGATGCCCTGAAGTCAGTAGTTTCTGTTACTAGCCCCAAGAGGGACAAAACCAACAACTGAAAAGCCAGTGTTTAGGCTGCAAAAAAAATCTGTCCATCTATAGCTATGAGTACAAAAGTGCCTAAAAAATTGAGTCATAAGAGCTTGTAAATGTAAGGTTCACTGTGCTGATTTTCTGCAGCAGCTGCTCTCTTTTACTAGATTATTGGAATTCCAGGTTTCCAGGCCTGCTGCTTGGATCTGGATCTATGAGTATCTAAAAGAAACCAGAGATACAAGGACTTAATGTGCCTGATTCTCTCAAATCTGTCAGATATTTGCCCTTCCTATCTGCCTGTAGCTTGATTTTCACAGCTCTTATATGATACAAGCTTTCACAGGACTGATAGGAATTGTTTCCATAACATCGCAACTTATTGTCAAAAAGTGAGTGTTTACTAGACAAATTAACCATTCTTAGAGGTTTCAACCAAAACAATTCTATGATTGCGTTTAAGCATTTATGTTATTGCTTGTTTTATTTATGGCTTATTTAAATTATTTAAATCTTGCTCCTAATTTATCAAGCAGAAAAGTGAGAGGAGTCATCCTGCGTAGATTTTACTTGTTGGTTACTACCTTTTAACATGAGAACCAGTGGAAAGGAAAAGGAAACACATACAAGATTTATTATGTTATTGCTTTTTAAAATAAAAGAAATAATCATGGTATGATAGTGAACATATCTCATTTTTATAAATAATTCGATCCTTAGCTACAATTCAGGAGCTTTAGTAGAAAAAGCACCATTTTGACTTCTTGCACAACAGGATCCTCCCAGTGGGTTTTGAAATACTGTATTTGTTTTCATAGTAGCTATGATTTCTTCTGGTTTTGACATTAATTATCTTTCAGTTTTTCTGCCGAAAGTTATCTTTTCTCTTGGGAAGCATATGACAAAAGTGTTTTGTGAAAGCTGCCTCATAATGTTGGGGGAAAGAGAATAATATCCCTAAAAACAGTTTTATAGTTGCACAGTTTTAGGCCAAATTCTATGATTTTCATAGAATACCATCTTAAAGTATTAGTCTTCATGTGAGATAGGTTCATTCCATTTAGATTAAAATAGCCACTTTATTTCCTGTCTTGGAGATACTAATTTTACTCTGTAATCCTTACAACTACAGAGGCTTCAGTTGGTACTGTTACTTCTTTATTGGAACTGACTGCATGAGTCTTTTTCAGACATGGTATAGGTACTCTGGAATAAGATCTTTGGGTGTAAGTACCTCTAACTTCACCTTTAAGGAAGAGAAATTGTGAATGCTGAGTTGTAAATATTTAATTCTGTACACAGTAGATGATTCTCTACACACAGATGTTGGCTCTCAGGAGAGCACATACTCTAAGATCCTGCTTAGATTTATCTTGATAGTTATTCTGTTGTGGATGGTATAATTTAAAGTTGACAGAGTCACAGAATATTAGAGGTTGGGAGGGATCTCCAGAGATCATTGACTCTAACCTCCCTGCCAAGGCACGATTGCCTAGGGTAGTTCATATAGGAATGCATACAGGCAGGTTTTGAAAGTCTCCAGAGGAGGATACTCCACAACTTCTCTGGGCAGCCTGTTCCAGTGCTCTGTCACCCTCATTGTAAAGAAGTTTCTTCTCGTGTTGAGGTGAAACCTTCTATGTTCCAATTCTTATCCATTGCGCCTTGTCTTATTTCTGCTGACCACTGAGAAGAGATTGGCCCTATCCACTTGACACCCACCCCTAAGATATTTGCATGCATTGCTTAGATCTCCTCAATCTTCTCTTCTCCAGACTAAACAGCCCCATAGGGTGCTCAAGTCCCCCAGTTATCCTCATGGCTCTCTGCTGGACTCTTTCCAGCAGGTCCCTGTCTCTTTTGAACTGGGGAGCACAAAATTTGGTATTCCAGATGTGGTCTCAGTAGAGCAGAGTAGAGGGGGAGAAGAACCTCCCTAGACCTGCTGGACACACTTTTCTTGGGGCACCCTGAGATGGCATTGGCTCTCTTGGCTACAAGGACACATTGCTGGCCCATGCAGAACTTGCTGCCCACCAGGACTCCAAGCTCTTTCTCCACAGAGCTGTGTTCGATCAGGGCAGCCCCCAGCCTGTACTGATGCCTGTTGTTACTCCTCCTGAGATGCAGGACCCTGCACTTGTCCTCACTGAACTTAATGTGGTTAGCCTTCATCTAGCTCTCCAGCCTGTCTAGATCTTGTTGGATGGCAGCAGAGCCTGACAGGTGTCAGCCCACCCCCCCCAAAGTTTTGTATTATCTGCAAACTTGCTGAGGATACACTCAGTGCCCTCATCCAGGTTGATAAATGTATTGGACAAAACTGGATCCAGTACTGTTCCCTGGGGAATACCACTGGCTACAGGCCTCCAACTTGACTCTGTGCCACTGATGACAAAACTCTGAGTTTTGTTGTGAAGCCGGTTCAATCCACCTCACAGACCAGCTGTCTGTGCCACATCTTCTGAGCTTACCTACGAGGATGTTGTGGGAGACATTATCAAAAGCCCTGCTGCAGTCAAGTTGTATGACATCCACAGTTCTTCCTTCATCTACCCATTTGGTCATGGTCTCATAGAAAGCTATCAGGTTAGTCAAGCAAGAGCTCCCCTTGGTAAGTCTATGTTGGCTACTCCTGATAACCTTCTTTTCTTCCATGTGGTTAGAGATGGCTGTATTGATTGTGGGTGATTGAAGAGGCAGGAATTATAAATTATGTAGCTTTTATAATTTCCAAAAGCCCCACCCACAATCTGTGTGTAAATTGGTTTAAGTTTGGGTTCTAATTCGGTTCGGAAAAGCCTTCACAAAGATGCCTTTTTTTGTAATTCAGGAAAAAATCAGAAAAATTGAAAGGTTTGGGCATGAAACAGCTTTGCCCTACTTACAGATGGGAGACTGTCTCTTTCACGGCAGTGTCCGGAGTCCAGTGCCTGCCAGAGTCCAAGATCACTGTAGGCATGGCTTTCACAAAGCCACAATCGTGAAGCAAGGCAGGGGAAAGCCGGGGTGCTCCGCAGTATTCCCATGAATGGCTGCAGTTTACCGTTAGAGGCAGGTCCTGCAGCAAGAAGCCAAGATGATCCTCAAGGTCCGGCTCAAAGTTTGTGTGAGATTCGTGTCTCCAGGTCCATGTTCATGTCCGTGCAGGTCTGAGTGCAGGTCAGAGTGAAGGTCCGTGCAAAGGTCCATGCAAGTGTCCCAGTGAAGGTCCGACTCCAATCTGTCCAGCTGCTATATATATACTGGGGTGATTTGTGCCCTCCCTGTTCAAGCCCACGGAGGGTGGGAGAAGGCACTTCACACCTATTGTACTAAGCTTCTGGTGACAGAGGTGGGGAGGGAGGAAAACAGTTTCCTGCCCCATTCACACCTCCTGTGGGGCAGTGGATTTGGGCTTGCCCTGACAAAGTTCGCACCCCATTCAAACCTCCGGTGGGGCAGTGCCCTGCACCGCTGCCACAGCCTCCAGAATGAGCTTCTCCATCACCTTTCCAGGGATGGAGGTGAGGCTGACTGGTCTGTAGAGTGACATTGGCTTTCTTCCAGTCATCAGGTACCTCTCCTGTTCGCTATCTTGAGTACTGTGTCCAGTTCTGGTCCCCTAAATTTGGGAGAGATACTGAGGTAGTGGAAGGTGTCCAAAGAAGGGCAATGAAGCTGGTGAGGGGCCTGG
>VWZI01010747.1:756-12626 GCA_013396835.1 Psilopogon haemacephalus
AATCGATTAGCTGAGTTACACAGATCCAGCTAGAAGCCAAGGAGAGGGAGAGACCAGACTCTGCAGACAGAGAGCAACCAGAGTAACTCTGTCTTATCTCTGTTTATGTCCGTGCTTTTGCACATCTCAGCAAACCTATGAGTGAAGTAGATATCACCATTGTTTTTCTTTCCACAGCCTATAACCTAATTTCTCTTATTAAAATGTTCCAATTAGCCTCGAACCAACACACAAGCTCTCTGGGCAGCCTGTTACAGTGCTCCATCACCAGAGGAAAGGATGTTTTTGACTTGTCATCCTTTGATGGCAAAGAACCTGCACAGGAGATCCAGTTTCTAGGGACAAAACGCCAAGACAGGTGTCACCAGATCCCAACAGACACAATTTACAAGAGAGCAGCTATGTCTCTGCCCACCAACAAAAAGGAAGCACAGCCTTTCTCGGGCACTGTGGGCTTCTGGAGGATGCATATCCCACCCCTACCAAGAAGAATGATTTAAAATGGGGCCCTGTGCAGCAACACATAGCAGAGCCTCTGAAAAATATAGACAAAAGTTGTGGATGCAGTAGCCCTTGGGCCAGTCCAGACAGCACAAGCTGCTGAAAATCAGCTCCACACATGTGTGGGAGGAATGGTGCTACTTGGAGCCTCTGGAGGAAAGCACCCAGGATTTTGTAGTCGGGGAAACAGAGGATACAAGACCAACTACACTCCAACCTAAAACAAAAAAAAAAAAAAAAAGATATTGGCAACATATGAAGGAATTTGAGCTGCCTTGGAAGTGGTTGGTACTGAAGCATAGCTCCTCCTGGCAATCTGGCTGCCAGAGCTGGAATGAATGTTCAAAGGGAGGGTTTTGCCTACACACTGTCCAACTGATGCCATGTGAAATCACAGAATACCACCAGTTGGAAGAGACTTCAAAGATCACCCAGTCAGCCCCCGACCCAGCACTTAAGGAAGGGTCAACACTAACCATTTCCCCAAGTACCAGGTCCATTCACTGCTAAAATATCTTCAGAGATGGTGACTCCACCAATGCCGTGGACATGTCAATGACCATGCCAATGTCCTCTAACTTTCCATGAAGAAGTATTTTCTAACATCCAGGCTGACCCTCCCCTGGTGCAGCTTGAAACCATTTCCTCTAGCCCTGTTGCTTGCCACCAAGGAGAAGACACTGCCCTCTCCTCACTCTGGCCTCCCTTCAGGTAGCTGTAGAGAGCAGTAAGGTCTCCCCTTAGCCTCTTCTCTAGACTGAACAAGTACATGTCCCACAGATGCTCCTTGAAGGCTGTATGTTCCAGGCACTTCACAAGCCTCACTGCCCTTCTCTGAATACACTCCAGCACCTCCATGTCCCTGTTGTAATGAGTGGCCCAGAAATGAACACAACATTCGAGCTGTGGCCTCACCAGTGATGAGTACAGGCAGATGATCACCTCCCTGTTCCTGCTGCCCACAGTGTTTCTAATACATGCCAAGATGCCATTAGCCTTCTTGGCCAGCTGACTCATTTTCAGTCAACTCTTAACCAGTAACTCCAGGTCCCACTCCAAGTTGCAGCCTTCCAGCCACACATCCCCAAGTCTATAACTTACCATGGGGTTGTTGTGACCTAGGTGGAGGATCTGGCACCTGTCTTTGTTGAACTTCATACAGTTAGCCTTGGCCCACCAATCTAACCTGCCCAGATCCTGTTGTAAAGCTTCCCTACACTCTAGCAGATTGACACAGCCACCCAGCTCAGAATAAGAGGGTTGCACTGATAACACAACAGGTTAAGCCAGGGAGCACTAACAGCCAGGGAATCTTGGAAGCAATTACAAACTGGCCGGGGGAAAAGGTTTCAGACTGTAGTCAGAGGATGAGGTAATGTGCCCAACAGGCCCCACCATACAACAAACTGCCAAATAATGACAGGTCCTATCCTCTCGTAGGGAAAACACTGGTGGTGAAAGGCTGCTGTGTAGAGTCCTACATGGCAGGCTGCAGAAGCTGCTGAAGGTAAAGGTGAGTCAGGTCAGTTTTAGGAGATGGAAGCCATTCAACTGGTTCAGTCAAGTCAGTTTTCAGGGATGGAAGCCATCCAACTGGCTCTAGACATTGCTTTTCCCTTCTAACCCTTACCTGCTCTGGCACCTCACCTCTAACTAATCATGTAAGCTATGGGTTTCTGTTTGGTTTATGTGTGGGTCTCTGAGATAGGAGAAGTTAGCAACAGAGAAAGGGGGGTAGAGTATACTTGAGTCCATCTGGACAATTTGGTTTTGTCTGGGAGTTCTGTTTTATTTCTTTTATTCATCTTGTATATATTAAAAAATACTTGTACATATAAAAGCTTGTAAATTTTGCCGTGCTGTAAATATAGCTTCTTCTTACTTCCAAAAACATCTGAGTTAGTCTGGGTAATTTCAAGTAGTAGGTGGGGAGGTTCCAACCCATTACACAGGTGCAAAACAGAACTGAAAATTACCTAAACTGTGTAGCAATTGCAGAATTATAAATTTCTCAACTACATGCACTTGGCTGTGAAGACAACCACCATACAAAGTGTCTAATAAGGTCAAATATCCATCCAAATGTTACTTCACTAGAACTAATACATCAAAACCTTAAAAAGTGTAGATATGAAAGCAATATTGACCCACAACAGATCAAGCTCACTGCTCAAAGCACAGAGCAGGATCTGTATCCAGGAACTTCCATAGAAGAAGTTAAAGGTCTCTTCCTTCAGCCAAGGATGCAACTTCCATCTGTGGAAGGCTCCAAAGTTCTCACAAAGCTTCACAAAAATGTGCCTGCTCAGGTAAGATAAATGCTTCACAGTACCAAATAAAAATACTTTATAGCTATAGATATGGTACAGTTTCATTCAGCTTTTTAAAAATTCCATGGTGTTAAACATAATGCTTAGTCTGGGTTTTCCTTTTGTTTTTAAATCACTGCTCTGATATCTTAAAAGTGCACATCTGATGAACTCATGTTTGTATACAAGTAGTTTTGGGGTTTAGCTATTGCCTTCTGAATGAGAAAAATGTTGTTTCTGGAACATTTCTTTTAAAATTTCAGAGTCACAGAATTAGAGGTTGGAAGGACCTCCAGAGATCATTGAGTCCAACCACCCTGCCAGAAGGGTACCCCCTAGGGTAGTTTGCACAGGAATTGATCCAGGCAGGTTTTGAAAGTCTCCAGAGAAAGACTCCACAACCTTTCTGGGCAGCCTGTGCCAGGCCTCTGCCGCCCTCACTGTGAAGGAGTTTCTCCTCCTGCTGTACCGAAACCTTCTCTGTTCTAGTTTGTAGCTGTTGCTCCTTGGCTTATTGCTGCTGACCACCGAGAAGAGATTGGCCCCAGCCACTTGACACCCACCCTTCAGATATTCACACACATCGATGAGATCTCCTTTCAGTCTTCTCTTCTTAAGACTAAACAGCCCCAGGGCTCTCAGTCTCTCTCCACAGGGGAGAGCTCAAATCCCCCACTCCTCAGAAAATAACTAATTTATTTTGCTGCTAATTTCCTTCTTCTCATCTTTTCACAAGGCATATCACAAGCGTGCAATTTTAAAACTCTGGCAGCTCCCTCCTTTTGAACAGTTGCTCAGACTACTGAGTAGTCTCAGTCAATGTAGGGATGTTACACTAATCCAGTAAGGAATTCAGCCCAGCATTAACTTTACAAGTTACAAAAACAAAACAAACAAAAATAAAAGTTCTGTTTCCTGCAAAACAGTGCCAGAAAATTAAAAACACCAAGGCATGGACAAATTTACAGGAGGAGCCAGGAAAACACCTAGACAACTTACAAAATGTTATCCTTAAACTCTAAAATGTTTGCTCCTAAACATTTTAACAGGTAAGTCACATTTTCCACATGCTACTTCAAAGTGTTTTGAATAGATATTATGGTATAGTAATATCGTAATAATAAATGGTGTGTGAAAATGAGGGAAAAGATATGCACATTCCCTACACAGTCTCAGAAGAATGACCCAAGAGTGACTAGTTATACATGCTAAGGTATATGTGGGGGCAATCATACTGCAAATGGATACTGCTCAAAGTTTTCTTTAAAAAGACAGGTGGGCAGCCTTTACACTATGATAAACGCTACTCATGTCCTACAAGGCACTGCAGGACCTGTTCACGTTACCCCAGCAATTGAGTTTTCTTTCCATTAACCAAACCACTGCAATTACAAATACCCATGTCAATGGCAAGCAGAGACAAGGGTACCAGCTCAACTCATTTTTACCCCAGGAACTCTCTTGCTGTGATATTTTCCAAGTTGTTAATAATCACAGCAGGGGGGAAAAGCATTTGTTCACTGCAGGGAGTAATCCAAGCTAATATGAAAGAAATTACTTCCTTTGGGAAGTAGATATACTGGCAAGAGCAATCCAACTATTTTGAGTGTACTTTATCACAATGCTAAAAAATCCAATATAGGCATATTAATCTGCCTATGTTAGCAACACAGCTGTTATCTGCCACCCACCATTAGAATGCAATTGTTAAGGCATTTCTTGTCTTGTGATAACAAGAGTACAGCCAGAGATATTTGTGTTCCAAGAGATGGAAGGCTGCTTCCAGTCAGAATACAAGCAACAGAGGAAATGCAAAAGAAGCCACGGGGATGGCAAAGGGAAAAGCAGAGGAAATAGCAAAGCTCTGCAGAGCCATTTCATGTTGACATAGCTAGCAAAAAGCTTCAAACGTCACATACATTAACACATATTCAAACATCAATGCAGCAGACTACAAAGCTTTATTGCTATACAGATCCTAACTTTCAAGTAGCTATTCTCAGGTTCGTTCTTAATACATAACATAATTTGTCTCTCAGGTATGTAATGTGGTATTTAAGCAAACAGAACAACTTAGTGCTTTCTGTTTCCAGGACAATGCTGGCTCCTATTTAACAGCCTGAAAATTATTCTGACACATTAGCCTGTTAGTAAAAAAGCATAAAAACGTTTAAAAATCTTAAGGTGAGAAACAATTCTTTAAATAACAACGTTAAGTAGCAGGGTTATGTAAAATCTTACCACCTCTTTAATTCAGCAGTGTTTATTTTGTTAAATTCTTCCCATGGGAAATCTTAATTAACAGTAGTCTAAGAGGCATGCTGGCCAAGGAGGCATAAAATATTCTTCTCCTTTTGCCTTAGGAAATATGTCTAGAAATTTCCAGTAACAGTCCACTGATTGCACCAAGTTGTGGGTTTTTTGGTTTTTTTTGTTTGTTTGTTTTACAGCAAAACCTATTCACCTTTAGAACAGAGAGCTCACCTCCTGCCAGAGGATAACAATGCTTTTAAAAACATAAATCCTGAACCCAACCTCCATTCACAGGATCACAAGATGTTAGGGGTTGGAAGTGGTCCAAGGCGCAGGACCAGACAATCAAGCACAGATCACAGAGGAACACATCCAGACAGGCCTTGAAAGTCTCCAGAGAAGGAGACTCCACAGCCTCTCTGAGGAGCCTGTTCCAGTGCTCTGTGACCCTTACAGTAAAAAAGTTCCCCTTGTGTTGAGGTGGAACCTCTTGTGCTTCAACTTACACCCATTGCTCCTTGTCACAGGGAGCAAGAGAAAAGAGCCTGTCCTCCCCCTCTCTTGACCAGACCTCAGATTTTATAAACATTTAGTAAATCCTTTCTCAGTCTTCTCTTTTCCAGACTAAAAAATCCCAGGTCCCTCAGCCTCTCCTCATAAGGCACACCCTCCATTCCTACCTCATTAGTCATACCACCAATGATTATATGAATTCAATGAAAACAAAAGTAAGAACAATGGGAACCAAATTAAGCAGATCTTACCCCAGAATTGTAATGGTTTTGTAAAATGAAGTGCGATAGAAAGGCCATCATCAAGGTCTCAGCCACTGTCTCCAGGAATAATGGCATGTCCCTGTGTTCACAAGACAGCATGATTTAAGCTTTGTAAGCTTTACTGATAAACCCTCACTAAGTCAAGAACCAGCTCTTCAGTAATTGTCTTCACACTTTCATGTAACAGCATTGAGAGCAGAAACACACAGGCTAGATTCACAAAGAAAAAATATTGCCTATCAAATTGCTCTTCTACACAGTCACCAGACCTATATAGTCACAGGCCACAGAATAGTTTAGGTTGGAAGTGACCGTAAAGATCCCCTACTTAAAATCCTCTGCCAAAGGAAAAAACATCTCCTACTAGACCAGGTTGGTCAAGGCCCCAGTGAACCCAGCTTGAACACTTAACAGGGTTGGAGCCTTCACAACTTCTCTGGACACCCTGTTCCGGTGACTTAGCACCCTCATGGTGAACCCAGTGAGTTATGTGGATGACAGTAAATGAAAAAGAGGCAGGACATGATGACACTCCCATCAGCTTCAGGCTCCCTTTCTTCCCTTTGGACCACAGCAATTCCTATTTCTGAGGCTATAAATTGCTAAACTAATAAACACGAAGAAAAATACGGTTGCAGTCTTGAATCTACCAGTTAATCTACTCTGTACATCAATCACAACATGCACATGAAAAATAAATACCCTTCCTAATTAAGTCTACACTGACCTAACTGACCAATGACAGTAAATGGGTGAGAAGCTTTTATCTATTTAATCTATGGTTGCATTTACTGCCAGATCAAAAACATCCACTGAAAAAAAGATGATCAACCACTTCCTTAGCAGTAGCAACTTACCAGGCACTTTCCTTCTCTACTGTGTTTGTATCTGATGCTTCCATGTTTATGTGACCCTTGTGAAATCATAGTGAAAAACCTCTAGGACACGCAATCAATACCCCACACGCAAACAAGGGCTAAATATAAAGAAGTTTTCAAATTTCCAAATTATGGATGTTGCAAGACCCAAAAGGGCAGCTTCGATAACAACGTAAGAAAAAGTTACATTTTAGTGCAGCTAAATTTCTATTAAAAATAACACTGCGCCAACAGAAGTCCGTTTTTATTTCCAGGTGTTCAAACTGTTATTACACATATGCCATTTAACTATTTTTTTTCTCTTTTAACATTAACGTAATTACAATTGGAAGGCTCATATTTCCAGTGGTCTCCCTGCATTAGGTACCACCAGAGCAAAACATGAAACATTCCACAAGGTTAACAATACGACATTTGAGTTACCAGAATTACAATCATCATTATTATTTTTTTTTTTTTTTGCTAACAGATCACATAAGTACATAACTGGGGCATTTCCTTTAACAGAAATATCAAACTTAGTACTGCCTTTGTTTAATTTCAATATGAACATCTCTACGTAAGAGCAACATTGTACATAACAGTTTTGATTTATCACATATATGGCACTTTGGCAGCTGTGATTCCCCCTAAGCTCCATAGTAGGTTTATAAAACATATTGCTAATATGCCCTGCACAAACATCAAGAATCAAATGCATCTTTCTTTCGCCACTTCAATGGGAATGGAAGCAGTGTTTAAATCTCACATTACACAGCATTTTCATACATGCATGACTCTCTTCCACGTACCCTAACTAAAATTTTCTCAGCAAGAAATTTTTTTTTTTAAAATCTGAATGTTCTCCTTCAAATTATAAAGATTAAAGCTGTAGACAATTACGTGACAAACCTGTACCCATCATGTATTTCAAAATAGCATTTCAGTGAGCAAGACTGATGTGAAGTAAAAAGCACATCAGTCCACTGAAGCAGAATGAATTCTCCCACAATTCGACTCACCCCACTTTGAGTTCATTTGTGAAACTGACTGGTTTATTCAGTTAACATTATTGTAGGGCATTCACACAGATGTGGAGAGTGGCTCAGGTAAAATAGGTGGTATTGTATCATTATTACAGGCAGAAATAGAATTGGCAGATGGAAAACTATTTTAAACACAAAAGCCAAGTAAAACCTAATTTGCATCAGTTGTATCAAGTAAAATGGGATAAACAGTTCCAGTAATTATCATCACAAACAGTGAGTAGTTCTTGTTTAACAAGCACTAATTTCTTTGAACACTTCTTCTACCATCGGTTTCCACAACAGAACTAATCACTGTATTAAACCTTTTTCACCTACTTCCCTCAAGTGAATTTAATTCTCCACCTTCCTGAACACAATCATACCATAGTCTGATACACAAATGACACTCAACAGCCTAGTACCATAGCAATCTAAGGGAGGATTCCTGCAAATATATTCATGCACTTTCAAATAGCCATGCAAGTTTTGAGATGAAATGGGTGAAACCTGGTTGCAAAATCTCAGACAGAAATGAAAAAAAAAAAAAGCAGTATCATGAATAAAAATTTGCAGAACTAGACTGTTAATAGCAAATTAAGTCTCATTTGTGAAATATTAGCAGATATTTATTCCATTTGGTCCAAGTATTCCTAAATGCCTGAAAAAGTAACTCCAAAAGGTATATTGTGCCCAAAACTGCATCTGTTCCTACAAAACATCTCTAGTCTTCTTTTGGCCCTCAAGCAGTTCCCAAAAACTCTGATTTCCTGAGCTATACAAAACCCAAATCTTAATTTCACTTGGTGGTAAGTCAGCAATGGGCAAGTTAAAAAACAGGCAGAGGTATGTGAAATAATACTTAATGTATTTCATTTGAGGAAGTGAGCCTTTCTCACTCTTCAATATCTATCTGTTTTAAATTACAAACTCTGCAGCACAGGAAGAGTCTGTGTATGGCACTTCCACACATGTCTACAACATAAACAAGTACTTTAAGATATTCCATAATTAAACAAACAGGAAAATCTGTATACCTACACAAAATTTAACATCAAAAGGGAAAAGCCAACTTAGTGGATTTGTTTATTTACGTAGTCATGAAATGTCAATCTTAATGTAGTTGTTTCATCTTCTTTCAATTAACTGTATCAAACCAGAAAATGAACTCTTCTCCAACTCTGCTAATGAACACACGTGTGACCTAACTCTGGTCTTTCACAGTTAGCCTCCACATTAGCATGTCCCTTATCTCATTCTAAGTTCTACTAAAACATCACATGCTCACTTTTTCAGTGTTTGACACCTAGGTGTCAACCAGGGCATCCTCTAGTCTAACAGAGCTTCCCCTGGACAGAAACTTTTCTTACCAGAATAGTACAACGGTTGATGAGCAAAGTCCACTAGGGTCATGATCCACCATGAACCAGTCCTCCACTGTAAGCACTAAGTATGTTCTGTACAAAATATTAAACAGCTGTGCACTTGTAAGCCACACAAAGCAAGCCAAGTGGTTTGGGCAGACAGTGTGGACAGGGTAGAAGTGTGATAGCCAGACCTTTTGGCTGAAGCAGTTTTAACCCTGTTGGACCATTTAACCTGTGTTACAGCCTAGTCTAAACATGTGTTTGCACAAAACTCTCAAACAAACAGAAGTTTAAACAAAGAGAGGTTAACTGGTCTTTTCTATAGAATAACTAGTTTTCACATGTTCAAGAATCAATTTAATGCAAAGCTTGAAAAGGGTACCTAACCAATAACAACATTTGGAGTTAAGTACTATCTTACTTTGAGGTATATATCTATTACTGGAAAAGTTTATGCACCGCATTCTAAAATCTAGGGTCCAAGAAAAAAAGGCTAATTACATTTTCTAAGTCAAGCAAGCTATGGGAAGAAACAGCGTGTGTGGCTTGTATTCAAGTGTTATTGTTTAGCATAACACTTCATGCAAGTGATGTAAAGTCTGTAGGCTCAGGACTGTTTACATCTGAATAAATAGGGTAAATTAGCAAACACAGTATTTAAAATTATCTACAAAAAAAAAAGTGTTTTACCAAGTCCTCATTGTTTGTATCAAGTCTTCGAGCAAAAAGCTGTCAGGGCAATACCAAAGAGTATGAAGAAAAAAATTAAATGGAGACACTTTAAGAAATGTCTCCAGAAAACAAATTCTTAGACTGTTAATTAAACTTAAGCTGAAACAAAGACTAAAGCTATTAGGTGGCCTCGTCAGCAAACATTTTAAATCAAAAGGCCATAAACCAGTATGCATTACATATTACTTGATTTCTTTATTTTACATCATGAGGTGAAAGCAGTATGTTTCCTTTTAGTAAATTATACACAAATAGCCTCACTCAGAATACACTTTTAATGCACATAAAAAAAGTATTCATCTTACAAATCAGTTTGCAATCCAAATATACAATAGCTTGGAAAACAATATTTTAGAAAACAAAAGCCAATGTAAAAAGACCGCTTAAACAACTAGAATGGTAAGTTTCTGTATGGCTTTGTCTTCACAGTTTTCTTACTGCATCATCAATATCAGAAATCTGTTCCTTCAGCTGGTTCCACTGTTCTGGATTTAAAGAAATACCTGAAATGCATTAAAAATAAATACTTAATACAAAAAGAAAACGACTGTTTAGGATCTTATGTGGGTTTCATACTCAGTCTGTCATAACTCTAAATGTTTCAACTACTCCAATAATCATCTCAAAGCAACAATTCATTTGGAACACTTCAGGGCAACTTCAGCTTATCCCTAGTGAAGCTGAAATTACAAAGAAAATTAGTACAGTACAACACATTTATTCACCACTATTAGGCTAAACACAAGAAGTGAAATACAGCTCTGGCCTTGATAGAAGGCAGCACAAAAGCCTTGGGTAAGAATTAGATTATAATTTGTATCCTTGTTGGCTCCTAAAAGCTGTAACTCTATGGGTGAAATTTCTATGCACTTATATCATCATTCTGGATTTTTTTCCCCTCCTGCTTCTTAAAGCACTGTAATAACACATACTCTAAGCAGTATTTTCAAAAGACTGTTCCACCCCCTACAACTCACAAACACACAGAGTTACTTTTTCACTTTAGTTCACTATAGTTTATAGTGACATTCAGTCAATAACCATTCAGTGTTCCACAACTCATCTGCTCAGTTCTACATTTGTAATGCTTAAAACTTTGATCTAGGCACAAGCTTAATTTGTGCTTTAGTATCTTCATTCTTCCCCTACAATCTCTATTTCAAATCTATTCAAGTACAGACTCAAAGGCCAATCTCATTATCTCTCCAGCCAGGCTCTTCTCTTACTTATCCTCACTCTTCCCTTCCCCATGACCAGGCTTCCTCAATTACTTTCTCCTTGCATATGGAGCAGGACTCAAACCAAGAAATACTTGTTTTGGGTCTCAGATCTTTTTTTCTTCTTCCTTCTACCATCACTGTTTATCAGAGCACCACTACAATTTTTAGGAACAAGCAATCTACTAGAGCTACTAAATAACAGCCGGAAACAGTTACATCAGGTGTGCTAAGCATCATTAGGGGACCTAACACCATCAAGATGTCCCTGAAGCACATACTAGATGAACTGTGTGCAGTTCAGACCTGCTACCTGAAACAGCCTGACAGAGTCATTCAACATATTGGAATCCTCAGGAATCTGCTCAAGAGGGTACCATGGGAAAAAACTCTGGAAGGAAGGGGGGCCCAGGAAAGCTGGACATTGCTCAAGGATCACCTCCTTCAGGCCCAGGAGCAATGCATTCCAAAAAAGAGGAAGGCAGGTAAGAATGCAAGGAGACCTGCATGGATGAATGGAGAACTCCTGGACACACTTAGACGCAAGAGGAAAGCCTACAGGGAGTGGAAGAAAGGACAGGGAACCTGGGATCAATACAAAGATATTGTTCAAGGAAGCAGAGATCAAGTCAGGAAAGCCAAAGCACAGCTGGAGTTGAATCTGGCTAGGGACATTAAGGGGAACAAGAAGAGTTTCTTCAGGTATATCAGTGAGAAAAGGAGGACTAGGGAGAATGTGGGACCCCTTCAGAAGGGAAATGGAGAGCTGGCAACAGGGGACATGGATAAGGCTGAGGTGCTCAATGACTTCTTTGCCTCAGTCTTCAGCAGCA
>VWZI01010760.1:0-12056 GCA_013396835.1 Psilopogon haemacephalus
GGAAGGGAAGGGAAGGGAAGGGAAATCTTAAATAGAAGAATAACATCTAATTTTTCTTGCAGAGATTATGTACTTCAATTCAAAGATTAGACCGAACTGGAAAATTAGGCCTTGAAAATGTCAAAAGGCTCTTGAGATGTGCGCACTTCAGCAGAAATGTGGATATTGAATGTTTTTTATGGATGGAATAATGCACTTCACTCATAAGAGAGAAGTAGCAATATGTTTATTGATATAAATAAATGTTTTAACAAAATGTGATAGTAAATGCAACAGTGGTTTAATAAGACTTGTTGGGAATGTACACTTCAGTCTTATCTGCATGGAGGACAAAATCAGACAAAATTGTCAAGGTGACCCTCTCATTAAGTCAAGAGGTTCAAAACTGACCCTTTACTATTCTAACTTACTTCTCAGAAAGGATTTTAAATGCTGATGAATCCAGATTTAAACCCAGTCTTGGACAACAATTTATGTCTAAACACCTATATGTACACAATCAATCCTTTACATCACTTAGATAAGAATTCAAAGTTTCAATCACTTACTGAGAATCTGTGGCAGAAAGGGTCATATGAAGCTTATGGTATAAAAATGAAAGCTACAAACAGAAATATACAAGCAATTGCTTGTAACCTCTGGTATCTATGCATACAAAATCACAAAAGGTGATTGCAAACATATCCTTATCCAAGATGTACAGGTACAGTTTGAGAAGTTCCATTTAAATGCATTTCAAAATTAGAAACATTTTGTTCAGTGTCCAGACAAATGTCTTAGCCTTTGATTGTGTTACTCTCAGAAATAAATACTTATTTGTTTTGTACAATGTATATGTTAACATCAATAATCCATCATTTGTTTGTGTTTTCTTACATACTCTGTGTTCTATTGGATAGAGTCTGTCTTCATTTCTATTTAATGCTAGACATGGTATAACTGAGAGTAAATACTGATTTGTTAGTATGTTATGCTTCCATTATTTAAGATGTTTTTAAGGCCAGGCTGGATGTGGTTGTCAGCAATCTGATCTAGTGGAAGGTGTCCTTGCCCATGGGATGGGTGAGAACTAGATGATCCTTGAGGTCCCTTCCAACCTTGACAATTCTGTGATATTGTGATTTTAATGCTCAAATATATATTTTTTTACACTTCCAATATTGTATATTGAATTTCATCATTGCAGTTCTGGACATCTGTAATAACAAATAAAAATCAAAATCAGTCCTTGAAAACCTTTGACTAAATTTTTTTCAGTGTTATGAAATGCAGAAAACAGACAATGCTTGATATTAAATCAAATTCCTATTTCCTATCAGAACTTGACTGCTATTCCAGTGGTTTGTTACATGCTGCCTTGCAACATGGCCTGAACTAATATTTCATGCTAAATTACTGTCAGCCTGAGAAAACAGACTGAAAATTAAGAAAAATTCCTCATTTTGCCCTAAATTTTGTTCTAAATGCTGACTGAAGTTTTGCCGTAGATGCATCAGGCCTCTTGATCTGCAGTTCTACATCGTTTTAAAACATCCCTTTGTTTTCCACATTCATAGGAAAATGTTAAACTTATACATCTTTTTTTCATGATATTTGGTATGATTGTTCTACATCTGAATTATTGCAGTTCTGAGGTTTTTCTCAGGACTTTTATTCATTTCCCATATAAAGAGCCAAAGAATAATTTAAAATTACTAAGGACCCCGCATAAAAAACATAAAATGGCAAAAAAACAATGCTTTGCATAAAAATAATAATCTTGGAATGAAAACTAAACCCTAGCCTGTTGTCTTTTAGGATAGTTCAAGGCCACCAATAAAATGCTTTATTATATCTATGACTGCAATAATTAAGCTGTCTGTTATTTAGTTTGTATATGTAAGGAATTAAGAGATATTACATTTTTGCCTAGGTGATATTCAGTGATTAAGAATTTTTTTAACATCCATGGTTTATTTTTTAATTTTGTATATTTTTATGATATATGTACATTAATACCATCTAGTACAACTACAAAGATGTGTTAATCTCCACATCCCACTTGGTTTATATATGATTTCTTTTGAAATGTTTAGCAGAGGTTTCTGAGAGAACTGAAAGAAAAGGCAAAATTTAGAGAAAACTAAAAATACACTGATCATATCTGTCACTTAAATAGCATTATTTGGTCTAATTTTACCTCACCGTGATTATACCCCTTTGACTTCCATATGTAGATATGCAGAGCAACTCCCTCGTTAGAAAGAGAAGATATTTGACCTTGAGTTTTCTTCCTTAAAAAAATATGAAAGAATTTTAATCTCCATGCCAACTTGATCTAAATTAATCTTGAACTAATTTTAAATGGCTTAATTAGTTTTTCTTCCTCCTTTTTTTTTTATTTGGTTTGTTGTTTGAGAAAGATGCTGCTTTCACCATCAAGTGGTGGTTATACTATTTTTATCTGAACAGTTTCTTAGTCATCAGCATATATACATTAGGTAGCTTTTCAAAATTTTTACAGACTCTATTTCAACCTTCCAAGTTCTGATTGTTTAAACTGTTTAATTCTGTGTTTATAAATACACTTTGTGCAACTACATCCTGTCATCCAAAGGGTCTCATGGAATTTTCCTGATTTAAAAAATATTAATAATAAACATTTATATTCATACATAAATTAATATTCACAATTCATAGCAAATTATTAATTTCACATCATGTTTATTCAGTGTTTTATTGCCACAGAGGGCAGAGTGCACCACTCCTAATTGTGCCAAGTGATGCCCTATTTTATGAGAGCTTCATCTTCTTCTTGGAAGCTATAGAAACAACCATGGCCAAAATGAAAGAGAATGGCAGAAGCTCTGTGTCCCAGACTTCTCTTTCATGTTCTATAAACTGTAACATCTAAATAGTTCATTTTTTTCTGTAATTGTGATAGCTTCTCTCTCTTTTGATATCTGTCTACTGAAACAGAGCTTCTTTGCATGGCTTGCTTGAATATGTCTTAACCCAACTAAATGGACAGCTTTCCCTTGAAATATCCTTTTCATACAATTTAAGTGTCAGAAATACAGCTTATAGCAGAGCATCACATGCATACACACATGCTCAGGTAAGCACTGTAGCAAGATGGACCTTCAAAAAGCTGTTTAATTATGTGTTTAAATAAGTTAAGATGTTTGGTGAGGATACCCAGATTCATAATGAAACAAATATGTTGCATGAAGACCTGGAGATAAGCAAGCCTTGGTAATGCAGGAAACAGAATGCAGGAAAAACAGTGGGGATCTTAAGGGCTGACACACAGGGTCTAAGTGTTGGCCATGTAGGAATGTGGTGTCTGGTGGAGCCAAGGGGAGGATGGCCTTAGAGGTTGTAAAAACTCTGACAAGAAAGTAAAACAAAGAACCCACAGTTTTCTGGTGTTAAGCAGATGTGTGACTACGTATTTTTAGTTAAGCCAATCACTGTGTTAGCTTTAGCTATTCAGATAGGTAAATAGCCAATAGAATAGTTGCACACTGCCTTCTTTAGAATATCTAAGCATATATAAGATGAAAAAATGCATATAATAAACAGAATTAGTTTGTATCAAACTGTCTCCTCGTCTCCTTGTTTGCGGCAGTTTAGAGCTAAACTCTGAATAACTATCCTTAACAAGAGCTAGCTTTATCATAAATAACAGCTAAACAGATTTCTTCCTCAAATGACCACTATAGGAGATGCATAAAAGAAAGTGTCTGCTAATGTCTCACCATTTTTTATTCTCTAATAACCTTTCAAATATAAATTCTGCTATTTCAGATCTTGATTTGCCCTTATTGTGTCTGTTAACTTTGTATGACAAATATTTGTGACTCTCTTAGCCTAAATATAGCATCAGAAAATATCAGCAACAGATGACCACAAGGGCATATGCCCATGGAGAGGGACAGAATGGTCATATCATAGTGGAGGGCAGCCATTACAGTATCACTCTCTACTATGCTCCAGAATGAGCAGTGTGTGGTATATGTTTTACTGTTCACTCCACTGTGCAGCAGAAAGGAGAAGCTGAGGCTGTAAGTGAGGTTATTAGTAAAACAACCTTTAGGATGCAGAATGCCTTGCCCATTTCTTCATCAGTAGCCACAAGTACAAGATAGGCACTCATGAGGTTTTGGGTTCTGGCATTTTGTGTAGAGAAGTAGAAAAGGAAGGCTCTTCCTTGTTGTTCCCCTAAATCACTGCAAGACAATGGTTGGACTTTGCCCAGTCTGGGCAAAATCCCATGGATGTAATTTTATAACATTTTCTAGGTGTCCTGAACTACTTATGTGAAGACCTTTAACTCTTTCTTACATAGAATAATAGGTGTACAGGAGAGGTGCCTGAAGTACTGCCATGGATTATTTTATTTAGTAACTACTTCACCATAAAAAGAAGCCCATTGATTGTTGCAGAAGATTTTGCCATGGGAGATTTTCAAATTTTCCGGATAAGGAGACACCACAACCCCTCTTGGTAGCCTGTTCCAGTGCTCCATTACCTCCCCACTAAAGAAGTTTTTCCTCCTGTTCAGGTGGAACTTCCTGTACTCTGGTTTGTGCCTGCTGCCCCTTGTCCTGTCACTGGCAAGACTGAAAAAAGTCTAGTCCCATCTGTTTGATCTCCACACTTTAGATATTTATAAGCATTAATAAGATTAATTTTTAGTATTCTCCAGGCCAAACTGATCTCAGCCTTTCATAGATCATAGAATCATTTCATTCGGGAAAGACCACTAAGATCATTAGGTCTAACCATCAACATAACACCATGATGGTTCCCTCTCTGCTGTATTGTGTTTCCAGCAGACCTCAGGGAATTTGAAGTACCCCATAAGAACAAGGTCTAGTAATCCTGAGGCTTTCCCCAGGTACCTATACAATATTCTGTCTCTTCATCCTAACTGGGTGGTCTATAATAAACTGCCATCAGGATATCTGTCTTGTCCATCTTCCCTCTGATTCTTACACAAACACTTAACTCTACTGTCACTATCCTCTACATAGCACTCCACCAGTCTTTCTCGTGTAGTTTACTGTCTATCTCGAACTGGAGAGTCCAAAATTGGGCAAAGTGCTCTAGACCAGGACTCACAGCATAGATGAACACGTGGGTACCATTGTCCTTCTTAGGCAGAAGGGCACATTGTTGGCTCATGTTTAACTTGCTCTTCACTTACCATCAGGTCAAAGCCTAACCTGTACTGGTGCATGAGATTATTCCTCATTCAGGACCCTGCAATTGTCTTCACTGAATTTCCTTAAGTTTCTCTCCATTCAGTTCTCTAGCCTATCCAGATATCATTGAATTTCATTACAGACTTTTCAATGTCAGCCACTTCTATCACTTTTACTAGCCACTGAAGTCTGTATCAGCCACTTGTCCCCATTTTGTATCATCAGCAGACTCACTCAGAGCACACACTTTCCATTCATCCAGTCATTGATGATTGTATTGACCCGGTATTGACCTACAGGTCAAGTCCTGCTACAGGGACTTCCAACTGGACTGTGCCACTGATCCTCTGAGTTCTGTTGTTCAGCCAGTTCTCTATCTAGTTCATTGTGCACTCATCTAACCCACCTTTCTAAGCTTACCTATGAGTGTGGTATGCGAGATGGTGTCAAAAGATTTCTGAAGTCAAGATAGACAATATCCACTGCTCTCATTTACTCAGCCAGTCATCCCATCATACCAGGCTGACATGATTTCCACTTCATAAATCAATGTCAGCAACTCACAATAACTTTCTTTTCCTCCACATGTTTTGAGAAAACTTCCAAAACAAGCTGCTTTCAAGTACTGAAGGTGAGGCTGACTGGTCTGTTAAACCCAGCGAAACTCACAGTAAATTGGCACAGGTTAACATTATGTCCTGGTAGGGCACAAATCCTGCCGGATTAGTTCAAACCCCTGGTCTCCAAATTCCTGTTGCAGGTCCAGGAATTGATGGGTGTGAGCAGAACAATGGAGGGTTTAGCCCCAACAAAGCCCCGAGGGCCAGGTACTTAGCAACACCGAGTCAGGTATCTTGTGTTGCCCCTCAAGTGCTGGGGTAGACACCTAGGCACAGGACTTTGAATTTATTGGCCAAAACAATGGATGCTAGTGCCTATTGGCCAGTTTCACTTTCAAAATAGTGTTTTTTAAGGCGGTGATTTAGAGCTGTTGTCTTTCTTCTCCTGCTGCCTTCTAACAGGACTGGAGGACCTGGTATTCACGGCTCTTTCACGGCAGCTATGTGTTTGCAGCCCAGGGGCAAGGCAACTCTTTCCTTCTCCTCTACTGGGAAACTTTGTATCTATCGCATCAGTGAGTACATGCTAAGACTCCATAGGTGTAGTTAGGATTTCCCCTGTTACTAGGTTCCTATTTTCCAATTTCTGACTGTTTAAACTGTTTAAGCTGTTTAACTATGTATTTATAAGTACCTTTTTTGTAACTCTTTCTTGTCAACTGAATACCCCAAAGAATCTCAGGGAATTTTCCTGAATTTTAAAATAATAATAATAAAAATTAATATGCACATCAAAATTATTATTAATCATTCTTGACCGATTACTAATAATCAGATCACATTACTGTAAGACTCTCAAAACAATAACTGTTTTGGTTTTGTTTTTTCTTGAAGCTTAAAAATTTACAATACTTCAAAAGTCTAAGATTCTCACTGGGAAGCCAGACAAGGACTACACAATGTCTTAGTATATCTTTTATATTCATTTATATAGACAGGAACTACTATTATGCTTGAATACTTAAACATTTGGAAAATTGCACATAAATAATCAGTGTTATTTTCTCAATATCAAGAGTTGATCTCCAGCATCAATCCCTTTCTTACAACTGAAGACTTTTTCAGCTATAGAGATTGCATCTTTCAAAAATATTTTTCTCCTTTAAAAAAAATTTATTTATTCATATGTAACACTAGCGACAGTGCTTCAGGGAGTTTTACCTTATTTCCAGCTTGATACATTTAGGTACTTTGTTACCAGGCTGTGGCGGCAAATACAGCCAAGTGTAGCTGCAGGTGTAGAAAACGACTAGGTCATAGAATCATACAATGGTTTAGGTTGGAAGGGACCTCAAAGATATCATGTGCAGACACAAATCCCTTTTCTAACAGTGTGAAATCATGTTGTTTACTTCAGATGCTAAGAATCTTGAAAGTGAGTGCGTTGTCTGCCTGGGTGGATTAACATTGTGATGTGAAGTGGGGAGGCAGAGACACTTTTTTTTCTGGAGGATTATTACCAAAGCACACAAAGCTGTTGTCTATGGGAAGCAGCTCATCACATGACATAAGATATATACTGGATTTTTAATGAGTTAGAGACTCAATGTAGTCTCAACAAATCTTTTGTTTTCACTAGACACTGCCTTTAAAATGCTCAGGATGTATGTCTGTGGGATTTTCAAATTTCAAACACATAGATGCTTTAAAGGATCAATACATACTCCAGCTAATCAGGGCTTTCCTTTGCAGGGAAGAGCAACAGACTCTGCTCTAAGAGGTTTCCATATGCAATGAATGACTTTGAGGTAATAAGAAGAGCCATGAAAAACAAATTAAGCATTAAAAAAAAAAAAAAATTCAGAGTGATAAGGGATTTGGTGGTAGCATTTGGTGATTTTTCTGTCCTTTATGTATTGCAAAGGTTGTGTATTATAGAATTTGGTTTTACTTTCTTAGGGCTGCTTAGTTCAAAACAAGAATGAAATCTTAAAATATAGCAAGAATACCCCAGACAAGAGGAGATGGCAATGTTTAATTTATTTTTACTACACAATTGTTCTAACTTACTTAAATATTATATCTTTAATTTCCACTTTAAAATACACATTGAATTGGGTCCACTTGCTGTATGGCACTTTTAATTTTATACAATTTTATTATAAATCTGTACTGAAGAACATTGCAGGCATGGTACTGTATTCCAAATACCAGTAATTTTCATAGAAAACATTATCAGTCAGTCGCACTCACAAAGATATCTTGTTTTGTTTTGTTGTTGTTTTGGTTTTGTCAGGTTTGGTTGGGGCTGTTGTTGTTGTTTGTTTTTAATTCTATGGTTTTACTGTGTGGATAACAACATTACAGAAAATTACAGAACATCAAAACATAAAAATACCTAAAGTAGTCTACCATAATGACAAAAAAACCCCAAACAAACAAAAAAACCCCAAAATCCCCAAAACCCAGAAAATATTCAATATCAAAGTAATTTCAGAAACAAATGTGACATTTTAGGAATTTGCAAAGTGGCAAGATGAAAGCCATGGAAAGAAATGTCCTTCCAAATAAAAATGCTTGAACTCTTAAGTTTCTGTCACTGTGAGAACCTACTAAAGTGNTATTCTGCTCTCTAAACTTGATACCTTTCCTTTTTCTTCTGCATAGAGCAGGAGTTGTTCACAGGTGTACTTCTACACCCTCACATCGTTTTTGACAGAATGAGGACAGCATCTGTGCCTGTCCCGGCAGGAAAAGCTACAGACCTTGGAAGAGGGTAAAAGTGGGCTGACAATGTGGCACCTGGCCTTTTCTTGATTGCAAAAGTAGCATTCAATTTCCCACTTCAGTGTGTGAAGTAAAACACTTCTGCAAATATTGTGAACAGGAATGGTGGTAGATTAGGAACATATGTGTGCACACACACACACACCACTCCCCCACCGATCTGAAATTTACAAGACTGGCTCAGAGAGCTTGAAAGTAAGATAAAGCTATATTTACAGCAAAGCAAAGTTTACAAGCATATATACACAGTATATTTACAAGTATTTACATTTATATACAAATAAGAAATAATACAGAAATCCGAATTCCCTCCTGGAAAAAGCAACTGCCCAGAAGGGGAACAAAGCTACCCAGACAGACAAAACAATCAGCCAAGCTAACTTGTTATCTGTTAGTAGAAGATATTACAGCAGAGTGAAGGGTAAGCAAATAGATCCAATGCTTAGGAGCAAACAAGGCAAAAGAAGGAAAAATTGTTTACATTCTGGGATTTTTATCCTTTTCAGCAAACCAAGTTCATCATTATTTTCTTTTAACAACCAGTGATCTAATTTCTCTCATTAAAATATTCCGATTACCTTCAAGCCAGCACAGGAACACATGAACTGTTTTACTGTACCCTGCCTCTGACCACCATGACTTTTGGGGAAAAGGCTAAAAAAATGTGGCTTAAATGAGAGACATAAAGTATATTTTGCAAGGCTCTAGTAGTTAGAAAATTACAGATAAATCCATATACTTAACACATAACTTATCTATCTTTCATTACTTTGCCTGAGTCCTATTCCAAACTCTTCCACAATATTTAACTCCACAGCCTGATGATTCAAGATTTTGTCCTAGGCTTGAAGGACCTGTAGGTGTGTATAGCACCACAGTATTCTTCACTTAACTGATTGCTTCTTTCCCTAGAATGCCCCATGGTGGTTGCATCCTTTTAAGCATCTCCACAACTTAGAAAACAACTCATAATGGACCTAAGGATTCTTTTTTTTTTAATGTACGAAATACTTAGAGCACTTTATGAGGTGAAGATAAGTTTAGTTTTGTCTTTGTGTACTACTTTGCATTTACTGATACTGAAAGACATTCACCCTCTCATTAAAGAAACTTTTTTGTAGTTCTTTCTGGGAGCTTTCAAGGCAATTAGTGTGCAAACCTTAGGTCAGCTTTCCTAACTATATGAGTCAATGAGGTACCCGGGCACTCAGTAAAATTAAACATAGTAAACTAAAGGCACATATAATTAGCACTCTATTTATTGCTCTCTTCAATTTCAGTGCATCTGAATACACTCAGAATCAATTTCATAAAATCTGTTTTGGCATAATTTCTGTTCTTGTTCTACTTTCCTGTAAAAAGGGTCTTAGTGAACATCATAAAACAGATTACAACTACTATCAAATTAGGTATATCTGCAAAATGGTTCTTCATTCCCTGTATTACTTGTTTGCTTCTTTCCATGAGGGATCTGAGGGGACAATTAACTTTATTGTTACAACCTGAACTAAAGTTCTATATTAATTTTCATGCATTTAATGCAATATTTTTTGTCATTTTGTTTTTATTTTTTACTGCTTCCATAGAATCATAGAATGGATTAGGTTGGAAGGGACCTTACAGTTTATCTCCTCCAATCTTCCCACCATGGGCAAAGATGCCTCACAACTAGACTTAAACACCACTGGGGAGGAGGCATCCACAGACTCCCTAGGCAGCCTGTTCCACAGTCCCAACACCCTCATACTGAAGAACTTCTTCCCAAGATCCAGTCTAAACATACTCTACCTCAGCTTCAAACCATTCCCTCTTGTCCTGTTCCTAGACACTCTTATGAAAAGTCCCTCTCCAGCCTTCCTTTAGGATCCCTTCAGCTTAATAATGAAATCAAGTATGTAAATATGAAGGCTATCTTTTCATGCTCAGACATTCATTTGACTTTAAGAACATGGGAAAATCTGTCATCATGTCACAACAAAAGCCGCAAGTTACAAGTGATCTTCTACTTCTGACACATCTGTTGCCTGTATTATTGGTGTATGAAACAATCTCTTAAGTGGCAAGGTACATCTTAATAAGATAACTGAATGCTGTTGCAGCAGGAGGCTACAAAAAAACCTGTATTCTTTTTCATCATTATGGTCTTCACAATCATGTGTGACCAAGTGGCCAATCAGCATTCTTAGGAAAGGCTATGCCACTGTGTTCTTCTCCTTCAGTTCTCAGCACAAACCACTTACCAGCAAAGTCAGACACAAACTAAGTCCCCAGAATGGCCAGCTCCAGAGATACCTTCCTAGCACTTATGCTGTTCTGGCAGCGCTCAGCTAGTTTGAAAGACAAGTTAACCAAGGGATTGACAATGCAGTATTTGTGTCACCATGACATATTAATTTCAGGGAAGGAAGTTTCCTTTTGGATATAGGTCTGCAAGGAGCTGCTTTGAACTGCAGTGGGCACCATTTAGTAGACTGGTGTAGGAAGATGACTTGAACTTTCCAGTAGCTTGGCTAGATTCTCACTCACTTATATGCAATTTGTACAGAGATTGTGAAGGCTCTAAGAGCATTTCTGATGTCACAATGAGTATGTCTTTGAAAACAGGCACAGCTCTATTAAGTGGTGTAAATACTGAATTGAACCTATAAAGTGCAAGGGGAAAAAAAGAGAAGGTGAAAAAGACAACAAATATCCTCATACTTTGCTCCTTTTCTTTTCTATTCCTCTGTAGTCCTAGACTTCCACCCTTCACAAGGCCATTATTAAAATAATTAAAATACAAGGTCTTTAAAAATGCTTACTTTGTTCCTAGGCTCTGTGGCAGTAGTGGCAGATACTGCAGCTCCCTGGTGAGGAAGCATTTATTATCCCCCAGGAAAAAGTAATTTATCTGCATGTGGCCTGTATGCAAAATCATTTTAGTCTTCCAAATACAGCATGACTTGAGGGGATTATATCATGGACTTTTGTTGCTCAGCATTATAAGGACAAGGCAGGACAATGAAGCTTTTCACATGAAAGTTAAAACAGCACCATTACATCATCTCTGGGCAGTTTTTTTTAATGAAAGAGAAGTACAGGGCCTTCTCTCTCACTGATTTTTAATGGGACTGCTAAAATACATTAGTTATTCCATGTTATTTAGGGTTAGTCCCGAGAAGCCATTTCCTTCCTACTGCAAAGCTTAAAATATTACGTATCTAGTTTTGAGGACTGTCTACTCTGCTTCTTCTTGCTAATGCCTCTCAGAAACACAGCAGCTCTCTGCATTTCAAGGAGATGACTGTAAATTATTGAAACTAGATATTTAGTTCCAAACACCTTCAATACACTTCACAAAGAAAGGAAGTTATGCCATTCATAAAAAAGACTAAGCTGATACCAAATTTCATTAATTAACACATTAAAAATATACAGAAAGTCAAAGGCACGAATCTATCATTTTTAAAGCCCTTTTAAAATGAGAAGTCCTTTCATACATGGCTGCGTGGATGGTGTCACTGCCATAAATTTGGATTCT
>VWZI01010809.1:12064-28109 GCA_013396835.1 Psilopogon haemacephalus
TTCTGTATTACCTTTTTACTGTATAAATCTGTAAATATCTGTTATACATTGTAAAAATCTGCTTGTATATTGTGCAAAACTGTACATACAAAGCTTCATTTAATAACTTCCAGATGACTGAGTCCTAACCTGGGTTATTTCAAAGTGTGGATGGGCAGGTAATTGCCAAACCATAACGTTATTTTTACTTGGCGCCCAATGTGGGGTTCAAACCCACGACCCTGAGAGGTCAGTATAATAAAATAGTAGCCAAAATTCAAAAACATTCTTTCAATCTTCCTCCATGCCAAGTCCCATAGAAAAATACCAATTTTGGCCACAAGCCATCTATATAAAAACCACATTGTTACAGAAGAAATGATTGAATATAACAGCCAGGTCAGTTTAATTTTTAATTTCCAGGATTAATTAGCAATCAAACAAATATAATTTAACCTCTATGCCACGTTGGGTAAGCCAATTAAAAATAATGTGGTGGTTCAGCAGTTACCCGCCGCCTCCACACCCACTTTGAAATAACCCAGGCTAGGACTCAATCAGATGGAAGTTAACAAATGAAGCTGACCTGGCTGTTATATTTGATCATTTCTTCTGTAACAATGTGGTTTCTACATATATATGACTACAGAACTATCCACCCCTGTCTACTTCACTCAGAGTTTACTGAGAATTATCTGCCTAATCTAAAACAATATTTACAATTAAAAATTCAGTTCACACTTCATTCCAGATGTATCTTGCATGTAGGTGATTCAAATGCTCAGAAAACAGGAAACAGTTTGTCTCACCACAGATGAGATGAGACCAGGGACTCCCAGGTGACATTGGGTTCATGCTCATGTACTGTAGATCTCTTGTGTTGGACGCTAGGCAAAACCTAGAACAGAAAACTCCTAACAGCTGGTATTATACACTCTGAACTCTTTAAGCTAAGGTTATATTTCTCTGTGAAATACACTGGATTTCACCATTCTTCTGCATTAGCCAGTTTGTATGACCAGGACATTCAGCAGAATCCACCCCTCAAACAGGTTTCCCTTCACCCGAAGGAGAAAATACCCAAACAGTTTTCCATAACAGATTCTTTTCACAAGCAAAACATAACTTCTGATGTCATTTCACAGCATCTGCCACATGATCATTCAATATACTTTGATCTTAATACAGCAACACTAAAATATATGCTTCACTTAGTTCTATAAGAGCACATATTTATATCAATAGGACAACATGGACTCCTAAATGTTAGTGCTTTACTAATTTGCCACTTGAGCTGAGCACTGCAGATGCTGTAGTAAGAACCAAACTGATGCTTTCCTACAGTCAACTCAGAAATTAAATAAGTATTTTAGCTATCCTGTAAGGTAGTCTAATGAATGAGGCCAAGTTCCACTCTCAGCTAAAGCAGAGCAAACCCCACCTAGACAGTTTTAAATGAATGTTCACCTATTCGTGGTCTTCTGGGTATCAGCATAACTTCCATCACAGTGCCTGTTTTGAGGAAAACGACATTTAGAATTGTCATGTGACTTTTTCATCCTTGGTGTTGTGGAGTTCTTTTAATAAAATCATATTAAAATATTGAAGGACTGTTTAGAGAGCAGAAGGCAAAAGAAAAGTTTGCATTTTTTATGGGCTTTTTTTTGTATGAAGTTAATATTCAGGTTTCAGCCACTGCCCTTGTGAAATGCAATAACCTTTCAGCAAAGGGAAAAAAATTGCAAATTCTTTGTTATGGTCTAGAGGACAGCTATATGGGCAAAGAGATGGCTGATAAGGTCTCTGCTTAGTCTGATTTATTGTGAGTAGTTTACCTCTAGTAATAATTTGAATTTCTGTATTCCCAATACAGAGAGGAATAATTACAACATGCAAAGGGCTTTCAGATTTGTGGGTCAAAAAGACCAAACTTTCAAAAGTGGTCTCTAGTTTAGCTGAAATAAGCAGTTGGTCTCAGTGGCAAATATATATGCAAATAAGCTTTTCCTTCTTCTGCTCTCATGGTTATCTTCCCAGATCTGTTACCCCATCTTACTGCATTAGAGTTACAAGGACAGAAAGTTTTGTGTTATAGCAAAGCCAGCACATAAAAGATGTAGAAATATTATGAGGTAGGAGGAAAAACAGGGAGAAGGAGGAAACAGAGTGGTAGTGCTGAGTCCTGTCTTAACATGTTGGATTAGGATTTAACAGACTGGATAAGGACACAGTGACCAGCTGTGTTGGTTTGAGCTAATTGGAGAATTTGAGTGAGAAATTAAACATACTGTGTCACTTCACCCAGTTTCACTGAGAGAGAAGAAAGAAGATTGTTTTGAGAATGTTCCCAAAACATCCAGATAAGCCAGTGTGCTTGCGCAGTCAGTCGGCTCTGGGTCCATGCAGGCTTCAGCAGCTTCTTTCCTTTGTCTCTCTGCCTTTGAACTAATTCAGAGTAAAATCACTAAAACCATTCATTCCTTCCTGCCACTAATCTTTCTGACCAATCTTCAGCTTATCTGCAGCATCATCAAGTGGTGAGATAAAGCTGGAGGAAAGGGGGAAGGTGGTAGGTGGGGTTTGGTTTCCCTCTCTTGGGGATTTTGGTCTCCAGGAGGGGTGTGGTGTCTGTATTCCTTTTTTTACTGTATATTTCTGTAAATATCTGTTATATCTTGTAAATATTTGCTTGTATATTTGCATTGCCGTAAATATAAAGCTTCATTTATTAACTTCCAGTGTGTTTTTCTGAGTTTTAGCCGGGGTTCTCAAAGGTGGGGGGGGAAGGTCACTGCAAACCCATTACACCAGCACTGCAGTAATGTCCCTGAATTTGTTTGAAAGAACCATATTCAGGTATTTCAGCCCTCTTCAGCTTCCTGTGGAGAACATGATCCAAGTGATGGAGCAATAATTCACGTCTTTCAAAACTTTATGATTTTAATTTGCTTGTCCCAAGAGCAAAGGTTTATTTGATTCTTACCAAAGAAAACATACATATTTGTCTTTATTCATCTGTTTAGTACTGTGTTTCATCCCCTCCAAATAACTTCTTAACTTCTTGGTTAACTTCAGACAAACTTGCTAGCTAGGTTGATGCATGATGACATTAAGGATAGATAAAGGAGAAGAATCCTACTAATATGCCAAGAGACTATATGGGAAAGAAACTTTGAAAATGGTACTTCATTGCTTTCCCTAGTCAGGAGACAATCTGTTTTGATATATAATTATAAATATAAAAATGTGAATCATACATATCCTGCTAAATCTATGTCCTTTCCTGTGCTTCGCAGTTCAGGTGAGATCACAGCAGCTATGTATATTGGGTTGAGGCTAGCTGCCCCCACCCTGAGCCCAAAAGCCCAATGAAGACTCAAAACGATTTGGAAGTAAAAAGGGTAAACTTTAACAACAAGTAAGAGGGAAAGGGATTTTTTACAAAAGGTGGGAGAAAGGGAAACAAGCTTTGGGTTATGGGGAGTAAGGGAAAAGGGTACAGAGACCAGGGATCAGGGGGGAAAGGAAAAAAAATAATACAACCGCGGCAGGCAGCTGAAGTCCGATTGGCTTTGGGTGCTGAAAAGAAAGCAGGATGCAGGAATCCTACTGCGAAAAGTGTCAGTGCCAGTCTCAGCAGACAATAACGGTGCTCGAACACGCGGCGGCAGGGAGACACGTGCTGCAGCAGCACAGAGCACGAGCAGGTGCGCGACCAGCCGGCACGAGGAGAAGAGAGAAGAAGGAAGGAGAAGAGAAGGGGGGGACCGGGCTCCCCCTATTATAGTCCAAAATCCTAGCAGGAAGTGGGTGTGTCTAACCATGTAACCTGGGAAAAGGGTGAAACCGTTCCTTGGGAAAAGACAGGGGGTCCCAGGGGGCTTAAACCTTCACACTATGGCAGGTACTATGGCCTCATGGCAGCATCTGAGAGACAGTATATCTAGATTTTCCCTTTCCCTGCTGCTCTTTCTCCATCACTTTGTGGAGAAGATGGCCTGAGCCTTTACCACCTGTCTGAATTGCAGTGTCACAGAATCACACAGAATCACAGAATCACAGAATCATTGAGGCTGGGAAAGACCTCTGAGATCACCAATTGCAACCTATGATCCAACACCATACATTCAGCTAAACCATGCCACTGAGTGCCACATCCAATCTTTTCTTAAAGAACTCCAGGTATGGTGACTCCACCATCTCCCTGGGCAGTCCATTCCAGTACCTAATTACCCTTTCGATGAGGAACTGCTTCCTAATATCCAACCTAAACCTCCCTTGGTGCAGCTTCAGACTATGCCCTCTTGTCCTGTCACTGGTTGCATGGGAGAGGAGCCTCACTGCCACCTGACTACAACTTCCCTTCTGGCAGTTTTAGAAAGTGATAGGTCCCCTCTAAGTCTCCTCTTCTCCAGGCTAAGCGACCTCTGCTCCCTCAGCCTTTCTTCATCATCCTTCCCCTCCAGCCCCCTCATCAGTCTCATTACTCTCTTCTGGACCAGATTCAGCACCCCAATATCTTTCTTGCAGCGAGGGGCCCAGCATTGTACACATTACTCAAGGTGAGGCATCACCCATGCCAGTACAGGGGTAGAATGACCGGAATGCTAGCCATACTATTCCTGGTACAAGCCGAGACACCATCAGCCTTCCATGCCAGTTGGGTGAAATGCTGGCTCATGTTCAGCTGTCAACAAGCATTCTCAGGTCCCTCTCAGCCAGGTTGCTCTCCAGCCACTCACCCCCCAGTCTGTAGTGGTGCATGGGGTTATTGTGGCCGACGTGTAGGACCCTGCACTTGATCCTGTTGAATTTTATACAATTGGCTTCAGCCTATTGACTCAGCCTGTCCAGCTCACTCTGCAGCATCTACGCTCCAGCATCTACCTACACTCCAGGAGACCGACACTCCCTCCCAATTTGCAAATTTACTGACAGTAGACTCAATTCCCTCATCCAGGTCATTGATAAAGATGTTGGATAGAACTGGGCCCAGTACTGATCCCTGGGAGACACCACTGGTCACCAGACACCAACCAGATGTGGCACCATTCCTAGCTACTCTCTGTGCCCAGTCATCCCACCAGTTTTGAACCCTGTCAGCCCTGTCTTTGGTCTTGAATGTTCACTCTTAGTTTAGATAACAAGTATGATCCCTGTTGAAGCTTTCCTAAGGCATTAATTTATCACTAGGATGGCCACCTTGTCCCAGTCAGGGTGATGATTTACTCGAGCAGAAGAATTCTCCAGCATTTTTGTCATACTCTAGCAGGACAGCTCTGATTGCTGCAAATCAGCAGCTACTTTGAGATGATGTTTTCTGGTCCTGTTCTCTTTCATGCCTTCTCACTTTTTCTTCTTTCTTTTCTTTTCTTGGTGGGTCATGTGCCTATTTTTTAATATGAAACTTCAGGAAAACAATATTTTGGGCTTTGTTTTCTGACTAGTATTGTCAGTAGTAGACCAAAAGCTGCAACATCTCTGCCTTTTCTGTAGAAAACAGCCCTACATCTTGTTTTCTGAGCAATCCAAAATAAAACTTGACATGAAGGGAAAATGATGAGCATGATGGATGTAGTCTGACATTAAGTTATGTATTAATAATTTCTCACAACATTTCTTTTCCTACTCTTAACTCCACAAAGAATAGCACAACTCTTTCCTCTGAAAAAGGTGTTGACGGAATTTCTCACTCCTGTGAAACTGACTCTTACTGATATCTTGTACTGCAGTTTTCTCACACTCAGATTAAAAGCATAAATGCATCCATTTCTCTTCCTTAGTGGTGAAAACTGATGTATGTGTGGGATTTTCAATGATCCACCTGATAGCTGCTTTCAAAGAGAGGTAAAGAAGACATCAGAAAGTTCAACCATCTGAATGATCCAGCTAGCTGAACTTCCTTGGTGCTTTGCCGTGTTTATGATAGCCTCTGAAAAATGTTGCCACCATCACCAGTAACACTTCTAAGGAGACAACAGCACATCAAGGACTTCAGTATTGGAAGTCCCATCTTTCCAGTGCAGCTGACTCTTGCTAAAGCAAATGTCATGTATAAAAGCTCTTGTGATGCCAGTTTTCACTTCTGAGGTTGCCGTTCTTATTTCTTTCAGACCACCAAAAAGGGAAGTTTATATATACGACCATTTCAAGGAACAAACTTCTGTCTGGGTCCAGCAGTGTACATTTCCTAAGTTTAACTCAAACATATATGCTGGGACTATTCAAATTGTCACTGATATGAGTACTCTTGTTTCTGCACTGTCAGGTATGGCAAACCAAACTATGCAAACATGAATTTAGTATAACAGGCTACTTGACACAATGATGCTCATAACCATAGAACCTGAGTTTGGAGCTGTGTGTCACAACTCCTAAACACTTATTCATCATTTTTTTAAAAAGTATGGTCACATAACTGCACTATGGCTTTTTCTAAAGTGTCTATTTACATCACTAAATTTTTATTAAGATAAAAAGATTATTTATTTAGAGATTAAAAGGTTGGCTTTTAAAACCATTATGTATACTAGAAAATCATGCTATGCAAAGAGAGCAGAACCTTCTTCAAATTAAATTTTCTCCCCTCATCTTTGGCATGCTCTTTCTCTGAGCATATTGCCTGTGAAGTTAATGGGATACAATAATGTAAAGTATGGTAGAGAAACTACAGCATGATAAATACATTAAAATATCAAACGTGATTGACTTATTTTTAAATATTTGTTTAATAATCCAGTATGAAATCTTGGTGATAATATCACTGAAAATGAAAACAAGGTTGTTTTTTTTTTTTTTTGGGGGGGTTTTTTTTTTGCACATGCTGATGATAGAGTTAATCTTTATTTTAGGAGTGAACCTGATTTTCCACACCAGTTAAAGGTAAATAGTCAACTCTGGAGGTAGACATATTGCATATATATGTAACATACATTATTAATGTATTATCTTATTTTCACAATTCATATATACATATATAAGCCAGAGGAGAATAACTACTCCTCATTTTGCCTGAGAAACATCCAAAACATACACCCTTACACTCCTCAACACCTGCTTCTGTCATCTTTCTACCACTAAACATGATTATAATATCTACTTCTTTCAGTCTTTCCTTTTCTCATGTAATATTTTATGAAATTATCTGAACAGTTCTAAAGTGTCTGTTCTAAATCCTCTTTGTGTTAACTCTTGTACATATTCTACAAGATACAACAGGTGGATTAGAACTTCAATTATGTTTTAAAGGAAATCACATCACTTGATAGATCAGATACACAGAGAATCACAACTTCTTCTCCAAAGCTTTGTCACAGAGGAAATTGAAAAAATCTAGACACCCATCTGGTTAAACCGTCTATTTTTGCAAGCTCAGGTGGTACAAATGAGTTGAAATGAAAATTTTGGGTTGCATGTGTTCAATTTGTGTGTTGTACTGTGGCCTAGATTTTAAGAATCAGGTTTCAGGCTGTGATGTTTTGGTCCTAGAACAATAAAGTTTCTTGAAGCCCATTTTCGTTCATCTAGTTATTTTTTCCTTTCATCTCTAGCAAAACTAAAACTTCCATTCTTCTGACCAAAACACAGAGGCAAATTCACGTCATAACTTGCAAGATCAATCACAGTTCACTAACCAAAAATTGGTTTTGCCACCTGATCTAGTGTAGGGTGTCTCTGTCCATGGCAGAGGGGTTGGAACTAGATGATCCTTGTGGTCTCTTCCAACCCTGACTGATTCTACAATTCTATGATTGCTTAGGACAATGTATCAGGTTTATGTCCTTGGGAGAAAGCGGTTGGTGGAGCAATGACAAGGGTAAAGGGCAGAGAAATGACAGAGGAAAAACCATACAATAATTCCAGGTCAGTAAATTCAAAGCAAAGTTAACTTTGTGGGGAATACCCTAAGTGCACTAGATAACATGGTAATCTTAATTTGTATTTTAAAATATTGAATCTCAACTGAAACTCATCTTTAGAAAACACAAATCTTGCATCTTCTGCTGCATGCAGAGCTTATTCTGACTTCAGTTTGAAGAACTAGTTGGATCTTATCTTCCTAATACATCCATATGAGTCCATTTCAGGAGTCTAGAAGTGAGTTAACTATGAAACAGATAATGGGAGAGTTTTTTTCTTGTCCAGAACAAAAAGAAGACTAAAGAGTTCCACAGCAATTAGCTGGAAGAAGAGGGTCAGTATAACATGTCATCCAACTCATGACACAGATTTGACAACAGATTTGCAGATGCTTTCATGTAGTTTAAAATGAAAAGAAATAGGCAAAAATTTCCTTCAGCCAGAGTTTAAGCAGAACTCAATAAAACAAATATTTTTGCTTTCCAATTTATGCATGGGGAGACATCATGAAGTTGTGCAACAATTGTTTTTTTTTCCTGACATCAGGGTCTTTCCTGATCATGATCACCTCCAGCAGTTCTGTGCTACATGCCCTGGATGTAAGTGCCAGCTGAGAATATTCTGATTGGAAATGACAAGACATTCTGCTGAATGGAAATTACACCTTCATGTTGCTGACAGAGATTATAACAAAGGAATTCCTTCTAAACTGATTGTTTCAACACCTTTCAAAGACTCTAGTTTTTGACCTTTTCTTCCCAGAAAAGACTGTCATAAGAGGCAGAAAGTATTTTTTAAAAGGTCCCCTAAGCCATATAGTCCTCCTCCTGTCACTCTGAGACAATTCCTTTGTCCTGTTGTATCATTTTCTAATGCTTTGTCCAGATAACTAAGGACTGTGATGGCCTCCGGGGCAGACAGCAGGGTCTGAAGAAGTAAAAGTGTCAGTGGTTCTCTTTTAGGTGTAGCCTTAATGCAGCTTTAAGCAAACCTGGCTTCTGTGCCAGAGACTTTATCACTTAGGAATACAACAGGCATGAGCAGAGCGTCCCTGTTGTCTGTTCTGTACTTCGGGGACTGACCATATGTTTTGGGTATTTTTTTTTTCCTTAACAAGATAGTCCTTCCAGACAGTTGCGTATCTTATGGAAGACACCATACAGACAATTTTTAATGAATTCTTAGGCTGAACTTTGCATACTTTTACCCAGCAGCATAGCCACACTTCAAAGTTTCAATGTCTTGATTGATCTTACTGATCCTGTTTGGAAAATCTTCAGTATTGTCAAAAAGTCAATAAACTTCTGGATGAAATAACCCTCTAATGTATGTGAACAATTTTTTTTTTTTTTCAGTAGGGGGAAGATAATTCTTTTTCCATTCTATTTGTACATTTTCATTACTATGGTCTCCACTCATTAACCATGGCCTACAGCAGTTAATTTCTCCATCTCTGCCTCCAACAATTTCACTGTATTTGTTTAGCTGACAGGCTTTTGATGAAAGCAGGACTATGTCATGACCGTTTTAAGTGTTCTGGTTCCATTAGAGAAAATGGCAGATTTCTAGGGTGTATGTTTCATGTGTGAATCTTGCCAAAGTTTGTATCTCTTAAGAAGTGGTCAGATTTGTCTCAGGAAGACAAAATGTGTTTGCTTATGTTAAAATAGAGGATAATGAAAGTTGCCAAACCAAAATGGATAAAAACCTCTAGGTTAGCATAAGAAATATCTTCCTCCCCCAGGAATGTACATCCATGAGTCAAGGTGCCTTGAGGACACCAAGAAAAGAAAACTTGATTACTGATCCCATCATTGCCACCGAGCCTTCACCACCTTCTCCAGTCCTGTTGCATTAGTTTTGTGTGAAACATGCCACTGATCAGAACTAGAATTCTTTAGAGTTATTACACAAATCTTCATCCCCTTAATTCCTTCTCTGTGAAGTCTTGTGGCTCCTATCCTCACAGCATGCTGCAGATTTTCCTCTGATTCATTTAATGCATGTATCAGAAGCCATACATTCACAAAGAGTCCATGTTTGCAAGAATGAGAAATTTCCCTTTTTAACACACATGTTTGCTGCAGCTGCCCACAAATACAAAGCCTTTACTAGTAAGTTCCTCCAAGTACTCCAGAATTCATGAAAAGTCACCAATTCTGGACAGGGAAGAAAAGTAATATTTTAATGAACCTTCAACTGTAGTTTTTAATGAACCCTCTATCAAGTGGTAAATGGAACAGAAGATGAATCAATGAAATTCCCTTGTTGTGATAGGAGAAGGGGCAATGGTTTTATACTAGAGAAAAGTAGATTTACATGAGATGTAAAGAAATTTTTTAATAATAAGGTTGGTGGAACACTGGAACGGGTTGCCCAGAGAAGTTGTGAATCCCTGAAGGTGTTTAAGACCAGGCTAGATGAGGCCTTGAGCAACCTGGTCAAGTGTTGGAACTGGATGATCTTCAGGATTCCTTCCAAATCAAGCCATTCTATGTTGATGATTCTATGAAATACCAGCAGAGAGTAAGAAAGTCTAGTTGATTGGATAGGGCTCGGTGATAGGTTGAACTGGATGATCTTGGAGGTGTCTTCCAACCTGGCTGATTCTATTCTATTCTATTCTATTCTATTCTATTCTATTCTATTCTATTCTATTCTATTCTATTCTATTCTATTCTATTCTATTCTATTCTATTCTATTCTATTCTATTCTATTCTGTTCTAAAGTGAAAAATATGCCCATGAAACACATCTGCTCTCAGGGAAAGGACTTTTCTGGGAAAGGACTTTTCTGGCAAAGTAACAGCACACAGATGGCATAAGAAATAAAGTTTTGATTTCCCCTTCCATGCAGGAGAAAAGGTTTTCACTATAATTAAATATGTGATGGTTGAGGCCATCAGACCATGCCTGTGTGATGCCAAGCATTTGAGTCAATTTCCTCATGGCAATCAATGACAATATTAGAAGCAGATACAAAAAAACAAAAAGGGATTTGGTGAACTTCTTAGGCTTATCTGTACCTTGGAAATTCTGATTATCATTTTTCATTAAAATAATTCATCCCTCCAAATACTGCAGGCCTGGGGAAATCACAGGGTACTTTACCAGCAAGAAAAGTGGTCAAAACAGAATCATCAGCTTAAGTAAGTGTTTATACATGTATGGTATTGTAGATACTGAGTGAGAAAGAGCACTAACAAAATTTTAATTCAGATTTTAGAAGAACATAGGCCCTATTCTGTCTAACACTGCAATACAGATTTGATTTTAGTGTCTATGCTTCTCTAGAAGTCCTTCATGATAACTACTGGTAATAGATATTACGTGTTTCAAAAGATAGAGGATGAACTGACAGTAGTGTTGCCAGTGCTAATGCCCCTACAAATACACATTTTTGATGAATCATGGAATCTCAAAATGGTGGGGATTGGAATGACCCTCTGGAAATCACACCAGAGAAAATTTCACAACTTCTCTGGGCAGCCTGATCCAGGGCTCCAGCACCCTCACAACAAAGAAGTTTTGTCTCGTGTTCAGATGGAAACAGTTTGTGGCCATTGTCCCTTGTCCTGTCCCTGAGCACTGCTGTAAAAAACTTTAACCTCATCCTCCTTTACCTAGCTTTTTAAGCTGTTGATGGGGACTGGTAAGATTGTTTCTCAAGTATCCTTTTCTTCAGGCTAAACCACCCCAACTTTTCCTTATAGGAAAGATGCTGAAGTTCATTCAGCATCTTAGTAGTCTCCATTGGACTCTCTCAAGTAGTTTCCTATCACTCTTGAACTGGGGAGCCCAGAACTGGGTCCAGTACTCCAGATGAAACCTTGCCAGGACAAAGTAGAGAGGGAGGAGAACCTCCCTGTATCTCCTGACCACAATGTTCTTAACGCACCTCAGAAGACCATTGACATTCTTGTTCACAAGGACACACTGCTGGCTCATGCTGAATTTGTTGTCCATCAGCACACCCAGGACCTTCTTTGCAGAGCTGTTTTTCCACTGATCAACTGATCTGTACTGGTGCAGGGGATTGTTCTTGCTGAGACATAGGACTCTACACTTGACCTTGTTAAATTTCATAAGGCTCACCTCTCCCCAGCTCTCCATCCTGTCCAGGTCTCACTGAATGGTCAAGCAGACTTCTGGTGTGTCAGTCACCCCTCCCAGTTCTGTATATTTACCAAATGTGCTGAAGGTACACTCTGTCCATTCACCCAGGTCATTGATGAAGATGATGAACAAGATGGGACAGAGTACTGCCTCCTGGGGTACAGCACTCACTACAAGCCAGATCCTGCACTGCTGAACACCACTCTCTGAGCTCTGTCATCCAGACAGTTCTCAATCCACATCACTGCTTGTTTACTCAAAAAGCAAACCTGTGCACCACCTTGGACTCAGTTCCTCTGTAGAGTTCTGTTAAACTTACTTCCAGAAGCATCAAGAGTTTAACAAATTACAAAGGCACTCATAATCTGAGGCTTTACCAAGGAAAACATATAGAAATTAAGACAGTGACCTATAAATAATATAATAGCCTGTATGAAGATGTGTAAAGATTTACTTGGAACTGTGTTTAGCTAAGCACGTTTTGGGGATCTGGAGCAGCTTACACAGTTTTTGGGAGTTTTATCTTTGTGAAATTAGAAAAATAACGCAGGGTTAAGCTCAAAATTTGTGTTTGTGGTAGGGAATATGCTCTTGGAGTCTCACTTTTTTCACAAACCTGGTAAGCATAACACAGAGTCTGACAGAGACCCAAGCCCTCCTGTAATGGTGAGCAGACATAATACTCCAGGGGTTGCCAAGTGGCTTTAGAAATCCACATCTTAGTGACCAAGTCATACCGTAAGTGTAACACATGAGGAATGTGTTGCAAACATGAAGCTTTCTCTTCATCTTTCTGCTGAACTATCAAGATAATTATTTTTTTCCTAGAGAAACTAAGGTCAGATTGCAAAGTAAATCCTAAGAGGTTCAGAAAAAAAGCAGAAAATTTTTAAAGAAACAGAACAAGCAGTTTTAAGGCAGTGTCTGCTTGAGCATGTGGATTTTTTTTAGTTAGAACTGCTTAACTTGACTTTATGTAGCCTCATTTATCTTTACTCACTCTTCCTTGAATTTTACCCACAAAATGATCTTTCATGGTGTTATATGGCAGTGGTGGGCACTCAGCCTTCACATCCAGTCATTTATGTCAATATCTGGTGCATACCTGTCCCTCTGCACACTATCTCTGGTGCTCATGATTTATCATCTTTGGACACTGATGTTTCTGAGGCCATTAAAAATATCAGGCAAGACCAACACTAGTCCTAGAGGAAGTCCATTTTCATCAGATCTGCTACCTCCAGCACATGCAGGCCCATGGTACGACCAACTGAGATGCATCCCTGAACTCTGATCCCATCTCTTATGCTCTTTTGCTGCCATGCCAGAGTTCAGTCATCCAGCTCCTAAGCAACAGCAGCTCTGTATGAGACAAAGGTGTCTTGGTTCCATGTTCTGCCAAATCTGTTTATAGAAAAGTAATTAAAAGTGATAGTGAAGGCTTGAAGAACTCATACTCTTTTTTTTTTTTTTTCATGTTGTCCAGCCTCATACTTGAGACTCTTGCCTGAAGATTGCAGTTAAGCTTTTAAGTTTGCAGTTAAGCTCTTCAGGAGCACTGTCACCAACACATACATCCCTGCAGATTTTAGTCCTCAAAGACTTGAGGCTGCATTTGTTCCTGTAAAACTCTCTACTTGTCACTGTGGCTACTTCAGCTCCTTTCTCTGTGTGGATGAGAGGTATGCAAGTAACATCAGCTGCTGCTGAGATAAACACCATAGTACCAACATTCATTCAGAGTAAATTTAAATGCCAGAAGTTTGAGGCAGCTAATTCTTTCTTCTGCCATCTGTGAGTTTTGGTGTGACAGAATCTATCCTAAGAGGCTGAGAAAGAAGTTTAATAAAAGGTGTCTTGGGAAGATCCATTTCCCTGGTAAATTAAATATCCTTTCATTCACTGAGTAACTAGAATGAAAAATACTTAGCTGAAATGATCTTAAAACCTGAAAAAGGTTCTTCTCCTTCCACCCATTCACTTCAAGTTTCATCCTTCTATAAATACATACCACTATTAACAGTGTGTCCTAACCAGGGATCTAACATAATTCTGGCTACAAAAAAAAAAGCAACTCAATTTTCTTGATGTCGTAATAGCAAATAAAAATTACATTTTTCTTGTCACGAGGCCTGATTTTCACTTTTAAATAGAATTCTTATCAGAAAGTTATATTACATCATCCTAATGCACTCCTGGGAGCCATGGTAACATACTCTTCAAGACAAAAAGATTTGTTACTTCTCTCTAGCTTTGTGGATAAAATGAGATCTGGTTAATTTATTTCTAGTTAGTTTACTAGAGCAGCTAGCTGTAACATCTCCATGGTGACTAAATGAGGCTATACAAAAAGGGGGAACAAGATCCTGAGCCTCTTTGGTGCTACAGGAAAGATGTCATCTCTGGACAGTTTTTCTCCTCACACTACTCTTCTCGACCATGATTTCTGACAGATGACCCAAGGTCTCTCGATGCATTTTCCATGGATTTCTGGCTTTGTCCCTTAACTCATCACGACATTTCAATCCTGATGTAATTACAGGATTTTGCTTGTTTATTTAGTCCTTATATTATAGATGACCAACATCTCAGCTGAGACATCAACTACTGCATACCAGAAATTCTACATTAGCCACTTCTTGTAAGACTTGTGCTATAGATGTTTCTCCATTGTTGTTGCTCTTCTTTGGGCATATACTGGTACTTCAACATCCTTCCTGTGGTGAGAGGCCCAAAATTCAAGAGTACAGAAGTGCATTTTATTTCTGTTGTTTTTAATTCTGGTTGATAACTTACTCCTTTCCAAGGCAGAGAGCAATGAAGCAGAGCACATTGTTTGCAACTTCACTCATGTATTATCAATTGCCTGAGTCTGATTGCTCCATTTGACCACACAGATTCAACAATCAGAATGGCACTTTGCCAAAACTAATCATATTAGGTGAAGTCAGGGGCTTGCTTTACCTATAATTGGGAAAGCACAGGCCATGCATAAATAAGTGTATGCATCATATTTACCACAGCAGACAGGGTGTTTCAAGGCCTTTTGTTCTTTTCCTGCATTACTCTCACTTCAGCAGAAGGGAGGAGGGAGTGTGGGATCATATCTGGACAAGCCAGGGCACATATCAGGCCTATTTTGGCCTTCCATGACAATGTGCTAACTGCATTTTGACAAAATAATGCTCATATGTAGCCTAAAATAATACTGAGTGAATAGACATTGTTAATGCAATTGTAGGTTAGCAAATTTTCAATGCATGACTAGTAGTTTGTTGGGATAAAAATCCACAATATGAATGAATCATGTCAACTGTTTGGTAACAGATGATACAGATTTTTAAGTGGAGATGACAACATATCTGTAAAACCACATGCTATTTCCCTCCATTTCTTAACTGAAGGTAGCCAAATGGCCTGTTACACCTTCTTACCAGTCAGGGATAGCCTTTAATTTCTATGTTCCTAGGAATAACAGTGAAAATATTTTTTTTGCTTACTTGTTCTTTGTAGATGAAATTTTTAGCTTAGTCCTTAGAGGTGGGCAAGTGATGATGTTCTCATTTCACAGATGGAAAAAGAGGCACACATTTACTAAATGAGTAACTCAAAGTTAACTAGGTCTACAAGAAATGTATCATGCAAACAACCACTAAGCTATTGGTAGTCAAAGAGAAAGGAAAAGCATTTCATTAAAAGGGAAACATCAGACAGACATACAGAAAAAAAGTTACCATGGAAAAGAAGTATATAAGAAACTGTGTCCATTAGTAGTCAGTTTTGTAAAATCACACTTTGATGGTAGTATGTCACCAATTATAGACTGTAAGATTTAACTTTTCTTATATTCTGAAAAGGAAATGGAAACAATTTTCAAATGCAATGTTTACTGAGTTCTTTCAGACACTCATGTTCTCTAAATTTCAGTTTACAAAAATGTAAATTAGAAACAGATGACTGTGTGGAGAGGTATCTTTCTGTCTGTCTGCTGTAGAAAGGCTTTTTGACTAAAATTCAAGATTTGCTCTTTTTTCTGGTCTGGGTGGATGAGAGGCTCAACATGAGCCTGCAGTGTGCACACACGGCTCAG
>VWZI01010816.1:3678-23002 GCA_013396835.1 Psilopogon haemacephalus
CTAGTGGGAGGTGTCCCTGCCTATGGCGGGGGGTTGGAACTGGATGATCTTTGAGGTCTCTTCCAACCTAAACCATTCTATGATTCTATAGTTTTTGTCATCCGCTCATCAACACAACTTGTAAATTTATTCCCGTTGTTTTGTTGTAAAAAATAGTCGGTAGGGTTTTAAAAAATAATTATTGTTGAAACTTGTTCTGATTTCTTGTGTCTGAAGTAATTTGGGAAACTACAGTAAATGCTCAATGGGACCCATCTGGTAGATGAGACTTTTATATTGTTAACTTGGTTTAAAATGTACATTTTGCACAGAGTAATGAGCAGGAGGTGTCTGGATATGGAGCTGAAAGACTTACAGCAATCCTAAACTGTAAACAGTGGTTTGTGACTCATGATGGCATTGGAAGCCCATTACATTTGTTTGCTATAGAATTGATTTAAAAAATAAATTTACAAGCTTAATTATAATTTATTTTAATGAGGGATTTATCTTCTATGTAGCTTAATGACTCTATCCATGTCTAGTTGTGTTTTTTTCCCTCTTTTGGTCTCTCAAAATGGCAAATGAATATTCTAACTGACATTGATTTGCCTTCTGCAGATGCTTAAAATGTTTCTGGTGCGTTCTGTTCTTACCATAATATAAAATTCATTATGTATAGGAATTGTGACACTGTGCAAACAAAGCTGAGTTGTTCCAGTTGCAGTGAGGAATCCAGCTTGGCATGTTAGCTGATGGCTTTGCAGGAAAGTCAGGCTGCAGATCATCATCTGATCTGTTAGTTTCTGCTATGGAGAAAGAAATTTCTGGTAACCTCTGCATACTGTTAGCTGATAGTGACACAGCTTTCTGGATTATACCATGCTGTCCTGATATAGCAAATATTGTGTTGGCTTTGATTATTATTTGTTGTTAATTTTAATGGACAAATCCACAGTCTGTGGATAACTTTATGGTTCTGTGGTATTACCTGAGGCAGGGTAGACCTCTTCAGTGCAACCATTAAAGTTTTGCTCTGTGCTTAAAGGGACTTGAGATTTCAATGACAAAACCATCAGAAACACAACTTTGTGATGGTTGTGAACAACAGCAACCTATAGTTCAGACTTCAGAACAGGTACAATATGGCTTTGTCCCAGTGTCTGAAGTCCAAAAATTTGAGACTGTTCTCATGGTGAAGGAAACCAGGTGATGGTGAACCCTGCCATTTCTTAGAAAGGGTTTTCAGCATTGTGTACCCAAGCCACATGTCCATCTTTTGAACTCAGAACCTAGTTGTTTTTATATGCTTCCATTTCTGTATTACAATAATCTCTATTATCAGCTAGCTGCCACCTCACCTGTTTGATGAGCAGTGTTTCAGCCAGCAGCACTGCCTTGAAGTATGAGGTGTGTTGGGAACAGAAAATTGCCTCCTGAGGATGATTTGAAGGACTCATGCTTTATCAGGAAAGATTTTTTAATCTAGTACAGCCAAGAGAGCAGACTTTTTTTCTTAGACTTCCTTAGATGGAAATGACAGTTGCATCAAATTCTTGATTTAGTAAGTTTTGTCTTATATTTGTGCTATAGCTCCTTTGACTTTCGGCCTAAGCTTTAATTTTTACCCTTCACTAACTGTAGAGAGACCCAATTTAGACAAGCTGCAGATAGGCTACCCTAGATCTTAGACTAACACAGATTTTGTTTTTAGTATGTTAATCCCAGACAATGCTTCCAGATATTTACTTTCCACAGGTATGTATCTTAAGTATCTATGCATTTAAGATTTTTTTAATTTTTCAAAGTATAGCTTCAATTAGGGAATCTCTGTTCTTCCCAATTCCATGCCATTGTAGTTGCTAGAAAAATCACAAAGAGCTTGAAAATCATGTCATATACTGAATTACTTTCAATTTCTGTTTCTTTATCCACAGTTTGGGGATTTGGTTTCCTGGCTGTGACTATCATTAATTTGGCATCACTTCTGGGATTGATCTTAACTCCTCTCTTAAAGAAGTCCTATTTCCCCAAGGTTTTAACCTACTTTGTGGGCTTGGCCATTGGTACTCTCTTTTCTAATGCAATTTTCCAGCTCATTCCAGAGGTAAGCAAGGGGAATAGTTATTTGATTTGCATAACAGTTAGTAAAGCACATGAATTTTAGAAGCAAGCTGAAGAAGGGCTCTATGGGTTGCAGCCTCCAAGGAGTTGCAGGTGTGTTTCAGTGCCATTAGCAACCATCACATTTGGGCTGGTTGAGCAGAGCCATCAAGGTCCATGTCTAGTTGTGCCATGGGAGACACCAAGAGATATTTTGCCTCTAGAAAAAAAAAAAAGCATTGGATAAAATTCTAGTGAACTTTAACAGCCAACAGGTTAGAATTTCCTCATCTTGCATTTTACTGCTACACGCTGCACGTGAAGTTCTACTGAATTAAAACACTCTCAAGATTTAATTCAAGTTAAAAAAAAAGTCTAAAAAACATAAAGGTCTTTCAGAATTCCAGCCTCATGGAAACTCATGGGCAGTAGAGAGACAGTCTGTATTTTAGGGAAGTATCTGTGTGTATGGGGCCTTTCCTTGCTTGTTTTTTTTTTTTTTTCTGGAAATGTACTAAAATTACAGACTAATTTGCATTGCTTTTTTCTTCACCTTCAGGCATTTGGGTTTGACCCGAAAGTAGATAACTATATTGAGAAAGCAGTTGCTGTGTTTGGTGGATTCTATATTCTCTTCTTTGTGGAAAGGATTCTTAAAGTGATACTGAAGATCTATGACCAGGTAATGAAACATCTCACTAACTGAACGAGCCTTGCCTTAAAGTACGTATTATTTTTTATGAGATGCTCAACAGTTTATGCAATGTGGGGATTTTTCCTGTTTTCATCTGAGGGTTTAGTCTTATCAGGCATTCTGATATATATGTTTAGAATCTCTATGGATAGGGAACTCCTTTTTTGAAGGGAGTTTCAAACAGAGATAGGAATAGAGTCAAGCTGTAAATATATCTAATGTCATTGATGTGTGCTCCAGTCACTCTCAGAAGCCTACTCATTGCTGTGCTAACTAAACAAAACAGAAAAAAGGTGGAAATACATAAGAGCTGGAGAGAATGAAATTTGCGCATGGCACTCCACTTTGGGCAGGAGAAATCATTGTGGCATGATTAGCTAATTCTTAGTCATCTGTCAAGTGTAGCTGTGCTGACAGTGCCTGAATCTCACCCTCAGTAACTGCAGCTCTTGTTTCCCCATGCTCTGGTACACAGCCCTGCTTTAGTGCTGTTACACACATTGTGCAGGGCTTTGCTCTCTACCCAGACTACTTACTCTCTCTGTACTCATGTGAGCAATGCTGACTTTGTCTCAGGGAAGGACCTTTCAACCTTTTTAGTCCTCTCTACTTCTGTCTTGTGAAGGAAACTGACCTGCCTTCCTGCTCTTGTCTTGCTTAAAATTCCCCCTCCCATGCTGTTGCTGATACAGAAGATCAACTGTTCCTCATTTGTAACAATGGCATCAAAGGAAAAAAAAAAGGAAAAAAATAATTACTTCTTTATTTTTGGGAACGGTTGACAGAGGCTAAAAATCTCTTATTTGACAACAACCCTAAATATACATATAGTCTCATATTTGGCTTGGGAGGACCTGTATAAAGGTGTAAAAATGAAAAATCCCCGCATATATTCTGATTAACTGAAAGTGAGATATCAGTTGGGAACTTAGGTATGTATGGAGTTCATCTAAACTTGTCCTCCTCCACCTTTTCCTTCTAGGTCTTTGTTTAATTAGGTTTGCTATTTTGCTACTTTTGTTTTTTTTTTTTTTAATTTGTCGCCTAGACTGGCCATACTTACAGTGAAAATGGTGAACAGAATCGTTCTCAGCATCAGACTAACCCACCCAAACCACTATCAGCCAGCAACGGGGGGACATGTTATGCAAATTCAGCCATCATAGAGAGCAATGCGAATGTTGGTTTTGACAGCATCAGTGTGGTCTCAGCACAGGTATGATAATGGTGTCTGTTTATTTTATCCCCACCAATTCTGTAAGTGTATCTGAGAGGAGAGTTAATACAAATGTTTGTTAAATTTTTGTCAGCTTTGAAGCTTATAACTTGCTTGAGCCCTATGGAAAAAAATGGGGGGTGGGGTGGGGTTGGGACAAGCTTACAAAAACTTGGTGAATAACTTGATGATACTTTCAGTTTGTGGCAGACAAAAAGAGCTAATTGGTATCATTGTTGGGATGGGTAGGACAGAGACATTTAATTTTGGTTTTATTGATTTGCTTAAAGAGTGATAGTATGTCTTAGTGTTACGTGATTTGTGTTGTCCTCATGACAATACAAATATAACCTGATTCCTCTGAATCAATGATTAATGAGGAAAACTAACACAATAACTTTCATGCAGTATAATTGTGAGCACTACTTGTTCTAATCCAATAAATTTGGATAGAATGGGAATTACAGAGGTGATATGTTGACACAGAAGCCATTCTTCATGGTTTATGTATTATTTTAAATTTGTTTTCTGTATTTCTCAAATATGTTCATAGAATGGTTTAGGTTGGAAGGGACCTTAAAGACCATCTAGCTTCAAATCCCCTGCCATGGGCAGGGACACGCTACGCTAGACCAGGTCACTCAAGGCATCGTTCAGCCTGGCCTTGAATAGCTCCAGGGAGAGAAAATTCACAGCCTCTCTGGGCAACTGGTTACAGTGTCTCACCACCCTCACTGTAAAGAATTTCTTCCTAATGCCCAGTCTAAATCGAGCCTCCTCAAGCTTCAATACATTCTTTGTCCTGTCACTACAAGCTCCTGTAAGAAGTCCCTTCCCAGCTTTCTTGCAGACTTCCTTCAGATACAAGACAACTATAAGATGTCCCTGGAGCCTTCTCTTCACCGTACTAAACAGCCCCAATGCTCACAGCTGGTCACCATAGTGGAGGTGCTCCAAACTTCAAATGATCTTTGTGGCCCTCTTCTGGACCAGCTCCTGTGGTTTGATGTCCCTATGTATATGTACTAATGCAACTCTTTTCAGTCTGAGAAGAAAATGTAAGCAGAAAGTTGATGTGCCGTGGTCTTTTCTCAGGTGCAGGAGAGTGCAGTAGTCTCCTTATTGAAAAACAAACAAACACACACACACACACAAAACCCCAACACAACAAAAAACCCCCAAAACCCAACCCACAGACTATGGTAGATTTTATTGTAGTAAAGAATTCTGGTTTACCACCCATGTTCTTTAGCTGGTAAGATTGTGGGGAACAGTGACAAGCAGGAAAGAAAGCCAGAGGCAGGCCCTGACAGCCAGGAGAGAATCTGAGAGCTGTGCCTTGACCCGGTAAGGTCACAGGGTGTTTGACTGCATGCGGTGTAAAGTACCAAAATTGTACCTGTCCTAATGGTACCAACTTACTGCTTGCAATTGCATGGGCACCAAGAGGGAATTTTACGGCAAGTGGTCCCTAACCTGGATTTTGTAGATTTATAATCTAAAGAACCTTTCATGCTCCACAGGGACAGTTATCTCCAGTGGTATGTTGTTTTTCTGCCCAGTTTGCCGTAAGTTTTATCTGGACCTGTTACATTTTGGCTCGCCAGCCATCTGCTTACACATAATGTAAGAATAACAAAATCATTCACCAAGGGGAGGTTTAGGTTGGATATTAGGAAATCTTTCTTTCACTGAAAGGGTTATCAAGCATTGGAGTGGTCTGTCCAGGGCAGTGGTGGAGTCGCCGTCCCTGGTGGTGTTTAAGCAGCCTGTAGACCTGGTGCTCAGGATCATGGTTTAGTGTTGACCCTGCAGTGCTTGGTTGAAGGTTGGACTATGTGATCTTGAAGGTCTCTTTTAACCAAATATATTCTGTTATTCTGTGTGATTCCATATATTAATAAATTTTAACTCTGTAGCATTTGTTTCTAGTAAGTAGCTTAACTGCAGGGCTTGTGATTATAAAGTATTGTTGGTCATCCTTTTACATCCATTCTTGACTTTGAGACCTTAAAGTTTCACAAAGATTCTTCTCTCCTTATTTTGTTCTGGTAAAGATCCTGCTTTCCACTCTTTCATCTTCTCCATATCTCTAAAGAGAATATGTTGTATTAAAACCTCCTGAACACAACAGGTTGAAATTCATTCTGGACTCAAGGCTGGCTGCAAGGAAATCCCAGTGGCAGGTAGCCCACTCCTAATACTTGAGGTAGCAACAAAAAAAAGCCACCATTAGTCTTTTCCTCCTCCAGGCAGCTTCAAAGGGGCCAAGTAACCTTCAAAGTCATCAGGGGGCAGGGAAGGACTAGTGTGGCTGAGGAGTTCTGGGGAAGGCAGGTGGAGTAGTGCCATGTGGGTTGGTATGCATTCAGCTTTCTAGGCATTCAGTATTTCTGAGGGAACTCTTTGGTTTAAGCGAACAGAGACCTAATAGGATTTTAATGTGTCTATGTAATCTAAAACATATTAGAACAAATACAGTGTAGCAAGAAAAGGCCATTAAGACTTTAAGGAGGGAGCTTGAAGTCCAATTGTGCTGAAGTGTGATAGCTGTTTTCAGCCACAGGGATCTAGCCATATTCTCTCTCTTAATGCCAGAAGAGACTCACTGCCAGAATAAATTTTAAATGTTTAGTCAGTCACGTACTTTCAGATTTCACTAGCAGCACTAATTGCAACCTTGGAAACCTCTTTCATGCTTACCCAAAATTTGTATCTACCATGCATTAAAATTATGTGACTTGACAACAGGAACCTTGAAGAAAAGTTGTTTCAGAGACAAATTGCTGAATTCTGTATCCCCCTCGAGTGCACAATGCTGGATAGAAGTACTTTACAGTTGCTTTACTTGTGCTCTGGAGACATTGTCAGGATTCCTTCTTGATCCTGTGGGCACTTTCAGAGGATGCAAAAGGCTCATGTTTGAGATAGTCAGAGATGCATTAGAAATTCCAGTAGTAATCTGATGAGGTTACATAGGATAAAATAAGGGAGGCTCTGTATAATTTCTCAAGTTCGGAAACAAAGGTGAGGCCATTATTTTTAAAGAAGAAAAATAAGAAGAGCAAAAATACCAAGGATGTTTTTTTTGTTTGCATGAACAGTGGAGATACGAATAATGCAAAACTCCAATAGTGGTTAATAAACGTTACACTTTGATGGTCCAGCTGGGTGTTGCAGAGCTTCCTAGTTGACATATCTTCTTTGACGTCTGCTAAAATGCCATGACAAAGTGGAAACAGCCCAGCAGAGACAGATATTGTTCATTTTTGCCTTGGAATTCTGTATGTGTGTAGGCTAAGTTTGTCAGTATTCTGCCTTATCTTAAGCATTAAAAATAGGTATTGGTTGTTCATCCTCTTCCATCAGACACAGAGTCTGGTAAAGTTCAGAATGGAAATCCAGACAAGCAATGTCATTGTATTTTAAATAATTTACAGAAGTCAAGACATTATCTAAAATAGATTACAGGCAAGAATGATGATACTTCAGAGCTCCATGCTACATGGCAGAGAGCTGTGTATGTCTTACAGAAGCCTCTCAGAATAAATCCCTAGATTTGAAACTACATCTCTTCCTGCATTTCGAAAAACATGGATCAAGCAAGTGATTTTTGAAAAGTAAGTCAGTGCTGTTCTCCTAAATCAATTGCGGTTACTTAAAGTACATAGATAAAATAATCCAAACCTCAGCACATTCTTGATAAAGTCATCAGCTAATTTCTAACAGCATTTTCATACCCAGTGTTCATTTTCTTAATACATGGAAAATTCAGTGCATATATTAGTAACCTATTTGAAAGAAAAAGCCCTTCAGACCAGTTTTTTATGTTTGCGATACCTGTGCAATGGTTTGGACTGCCATTGGAATTCTCAGCTGTGCAACTGATACCAGTCAATAGGTCCTTTACTTAGTTCTAGACTAATCCAGTTATGTCCCTATAGCCCTCAGAAAATTGTAAGCACACACATGGTTCCCAAAAAAAAAGTGTGTTTTGATGGGAACAAACGTAAGTATCCACAAGTGACATTTTTGCACATTTGTGTTATTTGCTCACTTTTTCTGTTGCTCCTTTAGGAACAGGGTTGTGAGCAATGGCTCAATGTCCAGGTGGAGACCAGTGACAAGTGGAGTTCCTCAGGGATTTATTCTGGGTCCAGTGCTGTTCAACATCATAGAATCATGGAATGCTTTAGGTTGGAAGAGACCTCAAAGATCATCCAGTTCCAACCCCCCGCCATAGGCAGGGACACCTCCCACTAGAACAGGTTGCTCAAGACCTCATCCAGCCTGGCCTTGAACACCTCCAGGGAGGGAGCAGCCACAACCCCCCTGGACAACCTGTGCCAGTGTCTCACAACACTCACTGTGAAGAACTTCCTATTAACATCCCATTTAAATCTCCCCTCTGCCGTTTTGAACACATTCCCCCTCATCCTGTCATTACAAGACTTTGTGTATAGTCCCTCCCCAGGCTTCCTGTAGGCCCCCTTCAGATACTGGAAGGTTACTATAAGGTCTCCTCGAAGCCTTCTCTTCTCCAGGCTGAAAAGCCCAACTCTCTCAGCCTGTCCTCATAGCATAGGTGCTCCAGCCCTCTGATCATCTTTGTGGCCCTCCTCTGGACTCTTTCCAGCAGTTCCACATCCTTCTTGTGCTGGAGGCTCCAGAACTGCACACAGTACTCCAGGTGGGGTCTGAGGAGAGCAGAGTAAAGGGGGAGAATCACCTCCCTTGCCCTGCTGGCAACGTTTCTCTTAATGCAGCCCAGCACACAGTTGCTGTCTGAGCCGCATGTGCACACTGTCGGCTCAGGTTGAGCTTTTCATCCATCCAGACCCCCAGGTCCTTTTCCTCAGAGCTGCTCTCCAGCCACTCACCACCCAGCCTATATCTGTGTTTGGGATTGCAGCGACCCAGGTGCAGGACCTTACACTTTGCCTTGTTGAATTTCATGAGGTTGGCCTGGGCCCATCTTTATCAGCAATATAGACAACAGCATCAAGTGCACCCTTAGCAAGTTTGCTGATGACACCAAGCTGTTTGGTGTGCTCGACTCACTTGAAGGAGAGGATGGCATCCAGAGCGATCTTGACAGGCTTGAGAAGTGGACCTGTGAGAGCTGCATGAGGTTCAAGAAGTCAAAGTGCAGGGTCCTGCATCTGGGTTGGGCCAGTCCCAGGCACAAATGCAGGCTGGGTGCAGAGTGGGTTGAGAGTAGGTCTGAAGAAAGAGAACTGTGTGTATTGATGGATCAGCAGCTCACTCTGAGACATCAGTGCCCTCATGCAGCCCAGAAGGCAAAACATATCCTAGGCTCCATCAAGAGGACTGTGATTAGTAGGGCAAGAAAAGTGATTCTTCCCCTTTACTCTACTACCTTGAATACTGCATCCAGTTCTGGTGTCCCCGCCATAAGAAGGACACAATAGCTATTTGAGTGAGGCATAGAATCATAGAATGATTTAGGTTGGAAGGGACCTCAAATATTGAGTTCCAACCCCCTGCCATAGGCAGGGACACCTCCCTCCAGAACAGGTTGCTCAAGGCCTCATCCAACCTGGCCTTGAACACCACCAGGGAGGGAGTATCTACAAGCTCCCTGGGCAACCCATTCCAGTGTGTCACCACTCTCACTGGAAAGAACTTCCTCCTAACATCCTGTCTAAATCTCCCCTCTGACAGTTTAAACCCATTACCCCTCATCCTGTCATTACAAGACCTTGTAAATAGTCCTTCCCCAGCCTTCCTGTGGGTCCCTTTCAGGTACTGGAAGACTACTAGAAGATCTCCTTGAAACCTTCTCTTCTCCAGGCTGAAAAGCCCCAAATCTTGTAGCCTGTCCTCATAGCAGAGGTGCTCCAACCCTCTGATCATCTTCATGGCCCTCCTCTGGACTAGCTCCAACAGTCCCATGTCCTTCTTGTGTTGGGGGCTCCAGAACTGTACACAGTACTCTAGGTGGGGGGTCTGATGAGAGCAGACTATCAAAGAATCACAGGGACCTCTAGAGATCATTGAGTCCAACTCCCCTGCCAAAGCAGGATCACCTAGGGTAGTCTGCACAAAAATGCATCCAGGAGAGTTTTGGGTCTCCAGAGGAGACTTCACAACCTCTCTGGGCAGCATGTTCCAGGGCTCCATCACCCTCACTGTAAAGAAGTTTCTCCTCATGTTGAGGTGAAACCTTCTGTGTTCCAGTTTGTAGTCATTGCTCCTTGTCTTACTGCTGCAAACCACCAAAAAGAGATTGCCTCCCTCCTCTTTTCACCCACCCCTTGGATATTTATAGACATTGATCAGATCTTCTCTCAGCCTTCTTTTCTCCAAATAGCCTCAGGCCTCTCAGTCTCTCTCCATAGGGGAGATGCTCAAGGACCCCAGTCACCCTCATGGCTCTCCACTGGACTCCTTCAAGCAGCTCCCTGTCTCTCTTGAGCTGGGGAGCCCAAAACTGGAGGCAGATAAGTACTTGGATGCACTGTAGAGAGTAAAGGGGGAGCATCCCCTCCCTCAACCTGCTGGCCACACTACTCTTGATGCAGTCTGGGCTGCATGTGCACACTGCTGGCTCCTGTTGAGCTTTTCATCAACCAGCACCCCCAAGTCCTTTTCCTCAGGGCTGCTCTCCAGCCATTTGCCACCCAGCCTGGATTTGTGCTTGGGATAGCACCGACCCAGGTGCAGGACCTTACACTTGGCGTTGTTGAATTTCATGAGGTTGGCCTGGGCCCACCTCTCCAGCCTGTCCAGGTCCCTCTGGATGCAATCCCTGCCCTCCAGCAAGTCGACTGTGCCACATAGCTTGGTGTCATCTGCAAACTTGCTGAGGATGCACTCGATTCCTCTGTCCATATCTCTGAAAAAGTTGTTTAACAAGACTGGTCCCAGGACTGATCCCTGAGGGACACCACTTGCCACTGATCTCCAGGTGGACATTGTGCCCTTGATCACCACTCTCTGCATGCAACCATCCAGCCAATTCCTTATCCAGCAGTGCTCCACCCATCAAGTCCATGTTTTTCCAGTTTGGAGACCAGGATGTCATGTGGGACAGAGTCAGAGGCCTTTCTTAGATCCAGGAAGATGACATCAGTTGCCCTTCCCTTGTCCCCTGCTGCTGTGACCTGAGGAGGGCCACAAAGGTGATTCAAGGGTTGCATCTCAAAGATCTGAACTCCTCTGCTATAAAGAGGCTGTTTAGCCTAGAGAAGAGCGGAGTCCAAGGGGACCTTATAGCTGCCTTCCAGTAGCTGCAGGGAGACTACAGGAATGCTGGAGAGGGGCTTTTTATAGGCATGTCTAGCAATAGAACACAGGAGAATGATTTTAAGCTGAAGGAGAGTAGATTTAGATGGGATCACAGGAATGGGATCATAGAAAGAATTACAGAATGGTCTTGGTTAGAAGAGACCTCCAAAGGTCATCTAGTCCAACCTTCTCTTCAGTAAGCAGGGATGTCCTCAACTAGATCAGGTGACCCAGAGCCTACTGAGCCTCACCTTGAATATTTCTAGGGATAGCCCCTCAGCTACCTCTCTGGGCAACCTGTTCCAGTATTCCACTACCCTCATGATGAAGAACTTGAGTTTAAGTGCAAGGGTGTTGAGACACTGGAACAGGCTGTCCAGGGAGGCTGTGGACATCTCCTCCCTGGGCATGGTCAAGGCTGGGTTAGATGAAGCCTTGAGCAGCTGAGTCTACTTGAGAGGGATCCTTGCCCATGGTGGGAAGGTTGAAGGAGATGATCTCTAACGTCCCTTCCAATCTAAGGCATTTTATGATTCTAAACTCTTTATAAAACCATTTGTGGAAATTCTTTGCACATGATGTGCGAATTTCTTGGTAATAGAAAGTTTTCACAGAACAAAATCCACTACCACCTCATGTATAGTAGAAGTTCCTAATACACCTTTTCAAAATACAGTCTCTTGAATTTAATTTAGTTTCTTTGTCAGCAAATACTTGTCTCAGTTCTTAGGCAGCTTGAAGGATGGTCATTAGGGAACAGAAAAAAAAACAAACACAGGGCAACAGAACTATAGCCCAGAGAGCTGGATGAACAGGTGGAAGAGCTTTGCTAGTTGCATTTGAGTCTTCTCATACTTGTGTTTCTTCTTACTTCCGGTTACCTAATATTTATATTTATAATATGATATTATAGTGTAATTTTTATGTTTTATGTAGTTTGCTTTGTAATACTTCTTTCTGAAAGTGAAGTTCAAGTTGCCTCTGTGGATTAAGAGAGTTTATTACCCATAAGTGTTCCTGTCTCAAGGAGAATTAGTACAAGTACAAATTAATCATCCCAAATACGTGGTTGACAGGATGAAACATTGAGAGGAAGCCTCCAAAAACAGTGGGCAAGCATTTAGTACAAGTTTAAAACCTGTATGTTTGAGTCAGCAGGGAGACTTTCAGTTTTTGGATACCATTGCTTATTTTCACATAATAAAAATGTAATGTTTGGACTTCCTGTGCACTGAACAGAATCATGGAATGATAGAATTCAGGGCCTAGAAGGGACCTCAAAAGATCATCTGGTCCAGTCCCCCTGCCAGAGTAGATCACACAGGAATGCATCCAGATGGTTCTTGAGTATGTCCTGAGCAGGAGACTCCACAACCTCCCTGGGCAGCTGGTTCCAGTGTTCTGTCACCCTCACAGGGAAAAAATTCTTCCTCATGTTCACATGGAACCTCTTATGCCTGAACTTCCACTCATTGGCCCTTGTTCTGTTACTGGCCATCACTGAGAAGAGGCTGGGCTCCGTCCTCCTGGCACTCACCCCTTACATATTTCTAAACATATTTCTAAACTCCTTCTCTCCAAGCTTGTAGTGGGTTTGCAGTGACCTGCCCCCCCACCTTTTAAAACCCCGGCTAAAACTCAGAAAAACACACTGGAAGTTAATAAATGAAGCTTTATATTTACAGCAATGCAAATATACAAGCAAATATTTACAAGATATAACAGATATTTACAGAAATATACAGTAAAAAAGAAATACAGACACCACACCCCTCCTGGAGACCAAAATCCCCAAGAGAGGGAAACCAAACCCCCCTACCACCTTTCCCCCCTTCCCCCAGCTTTATCTCACCACTTGATGATGCTGCAGATAAGCTGAAGATCAGGGAGATTAATGACAGGAGAAGAAGTTAGTAGTTTTAGTGATTTAACTCTGAATTAGTTCAAAGGCAGAGAGACAAAGGAAAGAAGCTGCTGGAGCCAGCAAGCACCCAAGCCAGACTGGCCTCTGCAAGCAGACTGGCTTATCTGGATGTTTTGGGAACATTTCCCAAAGCAACCTTCTTTTTTCTGTCTCAGTGAAACTGGGTGAAGTGACACGGTATGTTTAACTCTCTCTCTCAGGCAATAGTCTAATTTCTCACTCAAATTCTCCAATTAGCTCAAACCAACACAAAGCTAAAAAACCCCAGCTCCCTCAGGCTCTCCTCATAACAAAGATGTTCAACTTCCTTAATAATTTTTGTGGCTCTGTGCTGGACTCTCAAGCAGCTCCCTAGCCTTCTTGAACTGGGAGGCCTAGAACTGGACACAATACTCCAGATGAGGCCTCCAGTAGAGGGGAAAGAGAACCTCCCTCGATCTCCTAGCCACACCCCTTCTAATACATCTCAGAATGGCATTTGCCTTCCTGGCCACAAGAGCACACTGCTGGCTCATGGCCATCCTTCTATCCACAGGACTCCCAAGTCTCCTTCACTGCTCTCCAGCAGGTCAGTCCCCAACCTATACTGGTACATGGGATTGTTCTTTCCCAGGTTCACAACTCTACGCTTGCTCCTGTTGAACCTCGAGCTCTAAGTGTGCTTCATGGCACTTGAGGCACTATTAACCAAGGCTTTATTAGCTGCCAGTGCCAAGTAGTGCAGTAAGGCATCTGTCTCACAAATTCCTGATCTGGACTTCTGTCCTATCCCAAGGCATCTCCTATATGTAAGGAGCTGTATATCAGGTAAAAGTCCGGTGAGCAAATAATGAGGTAGACTATACTGCTTGGTGATTAAGGCATTTGTAAGAATTTCTTAATCATTATCTTTCCGTGAAGTTCAAAATTCAGTTGCCTGGTAGTGTTTGCATTTGATATGGCAAAACTGAAAGAACATGTGATGTTCTTTTTGATCACTAAAGAAAATGTCTTGAAATAATCTGTGACTTTTCCTTAAGGAGAGAGAGCTGTTTTTCTGCACCCTTCACCTCTAAGAGAAAGACAGGTGTATAAATTTGATTACGGGCACACAGATGTATATATTACTGCTTATGCATTCCAGTAAGTAAGCACTAATTAATGCCATATATGCAAATCCTGTTGTTTTTATAAAGGAGAAATATTACAATGATTGCAGTTATTATGTAATTGCTGTGCATGTGGGTACAAAACTTTATCCCAGTGGATAATCAGGAATTTTTTAGGGGAGGCTAGTATGTACTTCCATCTAAAGTGCCCATTCCTTTTGTCTGTTTCAGGTTTTCCATTATTTCATGACACTGCATGTATAAATTCCTCCCACTCCTGCGAGGAATTATGGAGCTCCCTGGTGTGTTGGTGCATTGCAGTTTCATATTAGTTTGTTTTTGTGCTCAGAGACATCAGCTCACCCAGTCAGTTATCCACTGTTTTTATTAGACATGCACTCTGTAGAAACTAGAATACCTAGACTATTGCCTAAAGTCAGCAATCAGCTTTATGGACTAAGTGGAGGTGTGTCTATATTCACATGCAACTAGCTGTTACTGCAGCAGTTCTGTGTCTTGAGAGCACGATGTACTGGCAGTATGTAACTAGTCCAGACTTGTTTTAGGTGTGAAATACAGGTGCTGATCAAATCCTCTGGATGCTTAGTAAAGGTGGCTGAGGAGGCTGTGAGAGGCCTTGGCACTCTCTTAATTTAACAGAGGCTGTAGGGAGACATTCCAACCACTGTGATTCGATTTCTCTCTCAGCAGAAGGGCATTCAGGTAAAGCTTTGTAGTCAGAAGGGTGATTTGGCCCTATATTTTGTTAACTTGTTGAAATAGAGGTAGCAGCAGCAAAAGTTTTCTGTCTGTTGTTTCTTGGACCAAGCATTTTGGTCTCCACATGCAGTAGTGCTTCATTTTATATTTGGCATTCATTTGAGACTGAAGTGTGATTCGTTAGCATCTTTATTCAGGATTTTATGCAACTGTTTTACTATATTGTAGAGTGTTTTTTTTTTGTTTTTTTTTTTTTTCCAGGAAGAAGCCACCCAAAGCAGCTTGTGCAAGTGTCTTAAGGGCCGTCCACTGTCAAAGATTGGGACTATTGCTTGGATGGTGACATTGAGTGATGCTGTACACAATTTCATAGATGGTTTGGCTATTGGTGCATCTTTCACTTTGTCCCTGCTTCAAGGGCTTAGTACCTCCATAGCCATCTTGTGTGAAGAGTTTCCTCATGAACTGGGTATGGAATTTCATTCACCGTGTTGTTTACTGTGGAAATCACTGTTGTAGAAGGTTGCATTTGTCAAAAGTTGGCTCAGATTGAAAGAAAGTTTAGAGAAATTAATGGATAAAATAGTCATTCAAATCTTCCCTAACACCAAAATACACACCAGTCACAGGAAGTTCCCAAGTACAGGTAGATGGAAGCTGGGATTCGATATTAGAGAGGAATTAATTGCCATGTTCGTCTTTGCTGGTGTATTTTTTATTTCTTTTTAAATCGTTATAGGAAGTTGTTCCTGTGGCATCATCACCTACTGCTCTGGAATATTTCACTTACTTCACGTACTGAAGGGAAATCCTCTTCATTTACTCGAATGAAGAAAAGAGGAAGGGCTTATAATTTGTATATAACTCATGTCTTCTCTCCAGACTTCCTTTTGAAATCAGAAAATAATCACATTGTTTTCTGAAGATGATTTTATCTCTTTCTTCCAGGGGATTTTGTCATCTTGCTTAATGCAGGAATGAGTACTCAGCAGGCTCTGTTTTTCAACTTCATGTCTGCATGTTCCTGTTACTTTGGGATGGCTTTTGGAATATTAGTAGGCAACAACTTTGCTCCTAACATCATCTTTGCTGTAGCTGGTGGAATGTTTCTGTACATCTCTCTGGCAGATATGGTGAGATATAATTTTACTTTTCATTTTATTTTTCTATGAGAAAATAAAGACTACTCTAATTCCTTGCACTACAATTTAGTATTTTGTGCCTCTCAAGACAGTGTCAAATACTTACTAGTAGATTTTAAATCATAATTATGCCATTAATGGAGTTGCACAAATAGTTATGCTTACTCATGAAACATGAAAGCCTTTCACTTTATATCTAGCAATGATCAGTAAAAGGAGTTTTAGAGAGAGATTCTGATTTCCTCAGTGAGTAAGAAGTGTATAAATACTTGGATTTAGCATTTTAGTTAAGCAAAGTGTTTAATATTTTTTAAAGGTTAATTTGTCTATTTAAACTGTATTTTGAAAAGGAAAAAAAAAAGGTAAAATTAAATAGAATATTTAGTTTTGAGTTGAATGGAAGGTGTTGTGTAACCACATAATTAGTAATAATTTTAGGGTCACTTAAGTGAAAGCGCGGACAAAAATTCTATTTTAGTTTAAATTAAACAATGCCAGCCCCAGTTTCTTGGTTTAGACTGTTTGCTGAACTATTCTAAACAGTCTGTCTCTCTTTTTTTTTTTTTTTTAAATTGTTCTAGAAGTCCAAGAAATTGTGCTGAGGTCCGTATCGGATTTAGACTTGGGAAATAAAATCTAGAGTCACAGGCAGGCAGTAGGACTCCGTAACTTACTCTTATGGTGATGTTTAATCTGAAAATGAGAAAGATCTTTAAAGAATTTAAAGTTTTGTCATGTCTCTATCAGTGTTCTAAGAGCAAATATATCTACAAGGCTGTTTACATCTGCCACATGAGAGTCCATTGGAGTGTAGAACTGGAAGAGCGAGGCCTGGTTTTGAAAAGTTTTGAGACTCTAGTTTGGTTCTGCATGTATTTAACAAGTGGTTATTCATATCCATGAAGATGTGACCATTTCATTAAATACTATTACATTTTAGGTAGTAACATTGCATTTAGTAAGTAATAATGTTGGGTAAATGAATAATAGTTTATTTCACAGTTTTGCAGCACCTTAATTGCAGATGCTTTAGCATCACTCTTATATAATGAATAGTAGTGTACTCCATGCTGTTGTGTAAAACTTGTGGTATAAATTTGGAATGTTTAACCTTAAATCTGTTATTAAATCTATCAAAGTAGGTAACAATCTTTTCTTTGTATCTACTATTCTGTTCTGTTACTCTCTCTGTGTCTCTGCTGCCCTGCCCCTGAACCTCTCTCTCTCTTCATAGGTTTTTGGATTTTATCAGTTACCTATCTGAACTTTCCTTCCTCCTGAAAAGTCTGAAATAGGGTATCCAAGGGCTCTCTACAGAGATCTGGCTTTCTGCTCTCTGTTACAATTTTCACACATTTCTGTCCAGAAACAGGTAGGATTATCTAAAATGTAATGTCTTCCTTCTACTCTCACTGTTCTTCATTCCTCTAGTATTGGCATAGTCCAGCCTCTGCCAGTAAGATCATTGTGGCGAGGCTGTGGACATGTGAGAATGTGTACACTGAGGTGTGTACACAAATGAGCCTCGCTCTATGGCATGAAGCTGATCTGGTTTGTTGTCTTTGCCTCTTTTGCAAGAGGATTGCAGAGCTCCAGAATGATTTCTGGGAAGGTTTGGCACTTCCCATTAACCTTAGTTTATTCTTCAAGGGTTGCATTAACTTCAATGGCTGTTTCTGCCTTGTGAGATCAAAGAAAGATACGACTTGTGCGTCACCCAGCTTGAAGGTTTCTAAAGAAACATTTAATTATGAACTCTTCATTGTATTCTGTCTATACTTCTCTCAGCACAAAGGAAAAGAGTTTAAAGTTTATTTGAGCATGTTTGTCGAAATCCACAGCAGTTGACTTTAGTAAACACAGACCCAAATCAACCCATGCAAGGGGCTTTATCACCAGTGCTCATTTGCCCTTATGTCCACTGGCTCTTGGAGGAAGTATCTTTGTTTTTGGAGTTAACTGCAAAGCAGTCATTCTTTGTTCTGCATCAGGCATCTGAATAGCAATAAAACAGCAAAAAACCCCCCTTCCTTGTGCTGTAATATAGTATGGCATGTGTTAACACCAGCTGCTTCTTTCTTCCTTGCTTTTTCACTGCCTCATCAGTGCACTAGACCTATTTGTAACAGGTTTATTACTTCTGAGAGGCTGTCTTGAGTTTTCAGCTTCCCTTCATTTGCTTATAGATAAAAAAGAAGAATCCTACTCTTGCAATTCCTGGACAAGGATTTATCTGTTTGTACTAATAAAGGAAGAAGCACAACATTTAGCAATACAAGAGCAACGCAGGGACCAACAGTTGGACCCGAGAGGTTGATGGATTTAAACCAAGGAAAATTGCATGAAACACAACCTGTTGAGAGGAAAAGTAAAACAAAATAAAACAAAAAAGCCAAACCAATATTTAATTTTAGCATCCTTGGTGAGGCGGTTTTTTGCAATAATTAGGGTGACCTTTTCCTGTGGCTGCTTTCACCCCGATAGTTAAAAACAACAAGATGGCTCAGTTCTTAATGCCTTAGGTTATGCATGCTGCCACGAGGTGGCAATGCTTACCTAACAAATACTTTTTTTCAGTTTCCAGAGATGAATGATATGCTACGAGAGAAAGTGACAGGAAGAAAGATGGATCTCACGTTCTTCCTGATTCAGAATGCTGGCTTACTAACGGGATTTACGGCTATACTGATGATTACCTTGTACGCAGGGAATATTGAGCTCTGAGAATGCGAGGGGGACCAAGTCAGTACAGAAGACATCAAATCAATTACAAATGGAAGACACTTCATCTATAATGGGCTGTTCATGTCAACTACTTTGTTTTGAAACAGTGGCAAGTCTCAGTGCCCTTGCTCCAAGTACAGGAAATTCTTCTTTAAGACTTGCGGTAAATCCAAACAAGTAGGAGCTGACAACTTTTGTACTGTGCCAAAGAACCAATTCAGAGTTTTTATTTCTACTTCAAATTATCTGAACTGTCATAGAGAGAGATGTTACATGGCCAATAGAATTAGGCAGTATATGCAACTACATGCAACCTAATATTAGATGAAAGCTGAGCTCTTCAAGGAAAACACTTAATTAAAAGAAAACAATACAGTCTCAGATTCCTTTTTGTCTGTGATGAAGGCAAGCTGCAAGTTCAAAATTGGTTAATTTTCATGACTTCTGTTGCAGGATTTGTCTGTGTAATATCCCTTTCCCGCC
>VWZI01010816.1:23014-33099 GCA_013396835.1 Psilopogon haemacephalus
AGGTACTAATGAAGCTAATATTTTTAATTACTAATTAACACTGGAAGGACAGATACCAGTTACTACTTTTGATCTTTTTTCTTTGTAAGTGCACTAGGGAATTGTTGATTTATTTTTGCGAACCACTTTTTTGAGTTAGAGGGAATCTGTGTTAAACTTATGTCAATTTATCAATGCCATAATATTTTAGAAACATTCAGGAGTTTAAAAAACAATTCAAGCATTTTGTATTTTATGAAAAGAATAATGTTTTATACTTAAGTTCCGCAAATATCCCTTAAAAAAACTCACAACCAGTATTTTGCATTAAATTTTTTCAAGATTTATTGATAGTTTTGGGAAAAAAATTGCTAAAATCAGTGTTCCAGTAAGCTTTTTTTTCTTTTTGTAATTTGAATAATTTGCTTGTGTGCAGGTGGGTTAGAAGTAAGTGATATTAAAATATACAAACTCTTACCACAATCTGTTGCATGTGCTTATGTGTATAAGTTCTTCTGAAATAAATAATTCAGCTACTCTGGTGTTGTAAGATGTGTACAAGAAGATTCATAAAAAAAAATACATTCCATTTGAGTCGCCACTGATCTTTGAAGGAAGTGTCATTATTCTCTACTACATGACTTTTAAAAATTGATTTTCAGGCAATCTTTACATCTTCATAGAAGGCACTGTTTCTTGACATATTTCCTATTGGTAGAAAGGGACAAGTCTGTAATTATCTATTAAAATATCTTTATATCAGGTATTTATTTTTGTATCTTATTTATATGTGATCTGTAATTGCATTAGCAAAAAGTAACTTCTCTAGGTGTCTGGTTGATAAAAGCCTAAAGTCTCCACAGGAGTTGTACATAGTACTTATTTTAAAATACACATTATAAATTAGAAAATGTGATTACAGTAATCTCTGCTATTTTCTGTATGAAAAAAAAAATTATTAATTAATTTATGCTGTGGTGGTTTGGCAGTTACCCACCCCCCACACACTTTGAAATAACTCAAGCTAGACTCAGCTGGCTGGAAGTTAAGGAATGAAGCTTTATATTTACAGAGTTGCACAATATATAAGCAGATATTTACAATACATAACAGATATTTACAGATATATACAGTGAAAAGGTAATACAAAAACACCACACCCCTCTCATAGATCAGAGCCCACAAGAGGGGGTTCTAACCACTCTACCACCTTCCCCCCACTTTCCAATCTTATCCCACTATCTGTCTTATGTGACAGGAAAGCAAGGGACATTGGCCAGGGGGATTAGCAGCAGGAAAGTAGTTAGTGAAATTATTCAGATCCAGCTAGGAAGGTAGGGAGAGACATGTGGCAGCCAGAGTAGCTCAAGCAGCTCTGTTTGGCTTACAACTCCTAAGCATTTTTTTTCTTTTTCAGTAAACCTATGAGTGAAGTAGCATTATCAGGGTTTTCCTTTCTCAACCTGTAGTCTGATTTATCATTCAAATCCTCCAATTAGTTCAAAGCAGCCCATATGCAAAGAAGATATTCTCTAAGAAACATACATTCTTTAACAAATTTAGGAAGATGCCTTGTGTTAGCTGTACAGTGGTAGATAGTGTACTGTCATAAATGGATCACAGTTGTAAAGTTTCATCTTTTGTGCATGATGTGATTCACGACCCAATACACACTTCAGTAAATTTCAGTAGGTGGGGGGGAAAAAGCTGTAGAAGAAAAGGCGCTAAAGCAGGAAGAATAATTATTTTGGAGTCAAAAGTATGTAAAGATCAACTCTATGCTCAAAGGATTAAACCCAAGAGTTCTTCTAATCTATTGAAGAACAGATACATGGAGAAGTGCAATGATTTGTGGGGAAAACCTGTCCAAAATGTGGTATGTAATAACTGTCTATGATTTCAGGGTAAATTAGTTGAAAAATTAGATTTGTACTTGAAGTTTTGGGTTAATCCTTTGGATGTTTTAATAAGTTCTTTACTGAAGACGTATTTAAAGCATCAAACTAAAAATGTGATCTCAAGTACAACCAGTTACATTATATGTTATCTCCATTCTACCAGGAGTCTGGAACTTGCTGTTTTGTTCTGTATGTTGGTGTGTTGGCCTTGCTGCTCCAAGTTTTGCAGATTGCTTAAAGCTTTGCATTGCCTTAGTTAAAAAAGCTAGAAAGCCTGATCTACGTGGTTTAAAGACGTGGGTAAATTACATTCAGTTATGCAGTGACCGCAGTGGAAACACGTGTGCAAGAAAGCAGAGATGCTGTGAGGATATTTCTAAAAGGATCAAAATGTTTCTGAATTCCTCAATAGAATTTTTACTAGAGATAAAGAAGATAGAGAAAAAAATGTCTCTAGAAATGCATGCTTTATTTCAGAAGTACATTTGGGAAAGGGCACTAACAGAAAGTAAATCACATCCTGTGGTACCAGCAGATCGAGAGAGGTGATTCTGCCACTTTGCTCTGGTGAGACCTCACCTGGAGTACTGTGTCCAGGTCCAGAGCTCTCAATATAGGAAGGACATGGACCTGATGAAGTGGGTCCAGAGGAAGACCATGAAAATGATCAGAGGGTTAGAGCACCTCTCCTATGAGGACAGGCTGAGGGGGCTGGGGTTGTTCAGCCTGGAAGAGAAGAGGCTCTGGGGAGACCTAATAGCAAACTTTCAGTAGCTGAAGTAGGGTACAAGAAGGATGGGGAGAGACTGTTTACAAAGGCCTGTGGTGATAGGACTAGGGACAATGGCTTCAAACTAGAGAAAAGCAGATTTAGATTGGATGTTAGGAACAAGTTCTGCACCATGAGGGTGGTGGAACACTGGAACAGGTTGCCCAGGGAGGTGGTGGATGCCCCATCCCTGGAGATGTTCAAGATGAGGCTTGACAGGGCTCTGGGCAACCTGATCTAGTTGATGATGCCCCTGCTGACTGCAGAGGGGGTTTGGCTAGATGACTTTTGGAAGCCCCTTTCGACCTAGACCATTCTGTGATTCTATGATTTTCCTTCTGCTGGCAGTTACTCTAGTATGTGGCAGCAAACCATTTCACTTATGCGTGTTATGCTTGTTTGTTTGTTTTTTGGTGGGGTTTTTGTTTGTTTGTTTTGTTTTTCACTATAGTATCCAAAAGTTTCCAAGAATGCTGTACCTGCTTTATCAGCTCATAAAATACACGATGCAAAAGTTATCACTCCAAGATTTGAGAAGCAATGCCTCTCCCTATCTTACAGTTCAGTGCAAAGTGTACAGGTGTGGCAAACACTGACAAAGCTTGCTAAAATGAAAACTAGAGAGCAAGCCGTGTCTGCTAGCAGTGGATGTGATACACCTGTCAAAGATAACATCACACTGTCTTTTGGGGTTTTAATCCCTACTATATCTAGTAGTGGGGATTACAAATCGACAAATCAGTAGATTTTAAGGACTTGTGGCAGTGGTTTTGAAGAAAAGAATGTATTTACATGGCTTGTAGTCCAAGTTATGATAATCTTAGCTTTTACATTTGGGACAAAAGCAGGTAAAATACTAAATGGTACAGGAAGTGAATTGCAGGTATTTATGGATAGCATGTAAATTTAGGAGATAATGAATTTATCTATAATGTATCTGTTAACTGCTATTCTGGGTGAAAGAAGTAGGAAGGATTCATAGCATCCAATTTTTATTTCCTTCAGAGACAGAACTCTTCCTGATGCTTGAGAACAAATACCTTTAAGTAAGGATTGTTACATTCTTCAAGATAGAAAGCTAAGTTTAGAAAAAAAAATCCACCCCTGGAGTACAAGAGACTACAGCATCCAAAGAGGGATGTGGATATCTGCATCACACTCAAAGAGCTGTTCTGCCATGTGACTTATTTGCAGCCCTTACATGTGACGAAAACCTTTTGGAGACTCACTGATGTAGGTGAGTGATAGCATCTGCAATAGTGACATGGAGGACTCCATGATGCTCAAGATTCCACCTGCTCTTTCCCATTCCTGTAGAAGTTAAAGAGACCGATATGTCATCATAATTCAGGAGGGAGATTTTTTGAGTGTCTCTGTTCTGTAGAAGAAAACAAAATAGAATGTACCAAAAACACATCAGGAGTGATGTGCTACGCTCTAATAAATAATTCTTCATACAGGTCATGTGCAAGGAGAGAATATAAAGTAGAACTGATTAGTTAGATTTTTTTTTTAATTTACCAAAGCTAATATAATAAAAAGCGCTATTGTCCTCTTTTAAAAAATACTAATTACAATCTGCACATTGTTTTCTGTGCCTTTTGTGTATGTGCACTTGGTAATGGCACTGGGAGCAGCACATGCATGAATGGAGTTTAAAGAAGACGATGCTATTCTCTGGCAATGAAATCCAGACTTTTCATATGTGGAAAAATTGAACTTTTATGAGTCACTGTTGCCTGAGATCACAAACATGCTGCTGTTCAGAAACTGCAAAACCTGATCACCTCCATTTTGCCTGCTCCTTGATCATGGCTTTGCCTCATTTTTCACAGACAAAATCCCCCTGATGGCAGCTATACACGTCCCATTCCAAATTAATGCTTTGTCACATTATCAAGTGCTGAGGAGGATCCCATCATGATTCAATTTGCATAGAAAATATAATTTGATCTCTGAAGTTGCTGAAATATGTCACATATTGTTTTGTGGAGTTGGTCCTGGCAATGCCTGAGTTATTAAAAAGAATAATAACAAAAGCTAGTAATGGTGTTCAATAAAAGCATTACGTTATACCAGGAATATTGTTATGTAGAACAGTAGTGGTATAGACAATGAAAGAGAGGAATAAAGCTTATTTATATCCAGCTAGCCTTAGTTAATTGAAGTGACAGCAGTAGTGACTATGTCTCAAGAAGAAACATGCACAGTGGCATTGTCTCTACTGCTAAAACTGAGAAAACCAATCTAGGGGAAATATGAAATGAGAAGGAATGAGTCAGGCATATTTAGTTAAAGAATGTGAAGTGGATTTGAAGTTATTGGCTTGCAGGATTGTAAGAGGGAAGAGTTGGTATATGTTGGTCAGAAGTTACAACAGACCGATAATCACTAGGTTACTGAGGGACAAGATCGAGGGGAAACAGGGCTTGCAAGTATGCGTATGAGCAGTAGGGAAAGATAGTGTGTAACTGATTCCAGAATAAAGGAGGAGCTCTGTTCTCCTGTGTTTGGCCTTCTGGGGCTTCCTGGCCATACGTTGCAGAACTCTGAACCCATATATGCTGGGAGCCTACGTGGCTGGTTTGGAGCAGCACCAGTCTTAGCACCGTGATGGTGTAGTTCCCAGTGGGGACGCCTACCTTAAGAAGATAAGTGCCTGCCAGCCCTGCAATCTACACAGCTCAGGAGTTTTGCTGGTCAGTGGGGTAGGGTGAGTATAAGCTGCTCTTTGATCAACAGAGTTACTTGGCATTCCTTGTCATATACCTTTCTCTCTATGACTTGGTATCTGAGCTGTAAGCGCTGTAGTTTCCAGTATACTTTTCTCTTTATGATTTTAGTATTTGAGCTGTAATAAAGTGTTGAAACTGTACCCAGAGTGGGGTACCTACGTGTGAGTGTGTTCCCTGGTCCCCAAGGAACTCACTGGAACAAGGATACAGAAACTGCACTAAGACCCAGTTTTTCCAAGTCATGGGTAGAAAGCTAATAGTTTTTTGTCTCACAGTAAATACGCAACAAAATAGTTGTTTCTTAAGACAAAATTTTAATTGCTCTGTCACTAATTTGTGTATTTTTGTCACATAATCTCAAAATTGTCAGAGTTGGAAGGGACCTCAAAGGTCATCCAGTTCATCAGGTTGCTATGAGCCCCATCCAGCCTGGCCTTAAAAACCTCTAGGGATGGGGCCTTTCTGGGCAACCTTTCCTTGCAATGAATTGCACTAAAGTGACTTAATTGTAATGAAAACATTTTTAGAACAATTTTTTTTGTCTTTGAGAGGATCACACTTGAGAGTAACACCAAGAAGACTGCAAAATTATTTCTCAAATTTTCCTGTAATGAAAATAATTAGATTTTTAAAAGTTTATTACAGAACTTCTAATGTCTCTTCTCCTCTCTAATTAATTTTTAGTATGCTTCTTATAGATTACAGGAAGCTAAAATATTTTAATAAGCTATTAGTAAGATAATACAGATCCTCTTTAGATTGTAAAAGTGTTGGTACTGATTTGCAATAAGTAAGTGTTTATTAGAAGTAAGTTATGGTGTGATTTGAAATTTCCTTTTACAAACAGCAGACCCAAGTGAAAAAAAAAAAAAAATCCTGTTGTGATTAATGTTTTTGTATTCAAAATCATGTTACTCTGTGCCAACAGAGAAATTGTCCTCCACCCAGGAGAGATTGTGTTATTTTTCACCCCAGCGATACATTAGTGAAATGAAAGCTCCAGCTTCTGCTGAATTGGTAAGTAATTAGATGAGGTATATAATGTTCCCTGATCCTTTTTTGTTTCTTAAAAAAATAAGTCAGTAAAAATTACTTCTCCATTTTTGCTTTTTTATTGCTCTTCCAGTCATAGCTAAATTTATAGTTGCTTGTCTTACCCTAATGACAAATCACTTAGCAGCTGAAATGAATTATTTCCATTGATAACAACAAAGGGCCTTGTTCACTGTAGTACTTTTAACAAGTTTCTTCTATACTTCAGGGAGAGCTTGAGGAGGCATAGAAATTATGTCTAACTATGACCATTCTCAACATATTTATGTTGGTTTGAGCTAATTGGAGAATTTGAGTGAGAAATTAGACTATTGCCCGAGAGAGAGTTAAACATACAGTGTCACTTCACCCAGTTTCACTGAGACAGAGAAAAGAAGGTTGCTTTGGGAAATGTTCCCAAAACATCCAGATAAGCCAGTCTGCTTGCAGAGNAATATAAAGCTTCATTTATTAACTTCCAGTGTGTTTTTCTGAGTTTTAGCCAGGGTTTTAAAAGGTGGGGGGGGCAGGTCACTGCAAACCCACTACAATATTTCAGGCTTGAAAATGTATTTCTTTGAAGATATCTTCTGCCAAGATCATTTTTTGAACAGACATGGTACTGTTGGACTTACCCTGTGTAGGTAACTCCTTGACTGACATATTGAATGTGTATGTCTTTGCTGCACAATAAAGCACTGTATTGAGAGTGATCTATACCAACCCAGATAAACCGAACAGTATGTCTTTGTGAATAGTACATGCAGAAAAGAGGATAAAACAGCCAGCCATAATAAGAAGAGTGTTCTGTGTCATGAAATGACAGTATCTCTTTGTGACACTGATAGTGTACCTCTATGAAGCCATAGGGTGATATATTTGCATAGTAAGTATTAAGCACAGGATTTTCTGTCTTAAATACATGTGGTACTGGAACTTACTACACTACAAACTTTTGTCATAGCTGTATTCTAACAGGTTTGGTGTGAAAGCTGCTTATAGACCAATGTCCCCACTTTTCAGTTTAGCATACTATTTTTTTTTCTATTCAGAATAGGATGTGTAGAATGAAGCTACAAGATAATATGGTACAGTGCCCCAAAGCACTTTAAAAGGATGACATGAGGAAATCAGGCTTGTTCACTGAGGGTAAAGCTGATTCTTGAAAGGCTGACAGTGGTCACAACAAGCAGAACCTGCATTTTACACCTCATCTGAAAAATTATATCAAGAAGTTCTTTACAGTGAGGGTGGTGAGACACTGGAGCAGGTTGCCCAGGATGTAATGGATGCTCCACACCCTGAGCTGTTCAAGTTGGACGAGACCTTAACCAGCTACGTGGTCTAGTGGGAAGTGGAAGGCCAGGGTTGGACCTCAGTGATCTTTAAAGTCCTTTCCAACCAAAACCATTGTGTGAAATCTGTGAGTCTGTGGTACTTCCAGCACCATAATGTAATTCTGATCCAGCAAACTTTCTACAGTACCTTGTAATTCATCTGTTCATGAAAACTTTTTAATTACTTTGTGGGTTGCAGCCTTACTTGTTATCTAAAGCCCTGCTTCCTAGTCTGTTTAGCCATACTGAGGAGAAAGTTCATGGAGAAAACACAACAGAGAGGTGTCTGTTTGTGAGGCAGATCTCACTAGTGCAACTTGAAGAGTACTTCTTAGCTGATAACTGGATGAGTGTCCAGATACATCTCGATACCATATTAAGATGAGACCTAGGTAAGTAACAACCTTCTTCCACCCTTATTATCTGCTGTGTCCAGTCATTTTCACTGGAAGGAAATTAGCTTGCAAACAAGGGTATATCTGGAACTTTGCTTTAGGCAGCCAGTGTACTTTGGACTGTGGTTTACTCTCCACAGCATACTTGACTTGTGATTTGGATACAACATATATATTAGAACAACAATTGGAGCAGTAACCACATTTGTGAGTATAAAATATGTGCAAGCTGTGCTGGTTTGGACTAATTGGAGAATTTGAGTGAGAAATTAGACTATTGGCTGAGAGAAGAAAACAGATGATGCTACTTCCCTCAGAGCTCTACTGAGAAAGAAAAAAAAAATTGTTTTAAAAGTTGTAACCCAAATATAAATATGTCAGACTGCTCCAAGCCTCTCTGGCTGTGGCTGCTCTCCTTGCATGGTTCCTTTGTCTCTGCCTTTGTAGATAATTCTCAATAATTCCACTAACCTTCTCCTTCCTACTGCTAATCCCCCTGGCTGATCTACCTCTGCCTATCTGCTGCATCAACAGACAGTGAGATAAGATTGGGGAAGGAGGAAAAGGTGGCAGGGGTGGTTGGAAATCCTCTCTTGGGGATTTTGATCTCTGGGAGGGGTGTGGTGTTTCTGTATTACCTTTTTACTGTATATATCTGTAAATATCTTTTATATACTGTAATTATCTGCTTGTATATTGAGCACTGCTGTAAATATAAAGCTTAATTTATTAACTTCCAGCTGTTTCTGAGTCCTAGCCGGGGTTATATCAAAGGTGGGGGGGCAGGTAACTGTTCAAACAACCACATATTTTTAATTGGCTTACCCAATGTGGGGCTTGACGTTTAATTACATTTGTTTGATTGTTAATTAATCCTGGAAGTTAAAATGAAGTTGACCTGGCTGTTGTACTCGATTATTCCTTCTGTGACTATGTTGTTTTTACATAGATGGCTTGTGGCTAATATTGGTGTTTTCCTCTGGGAATTAGCCTGGAAAAGGTTTGAGAAGATGGTCTGGGATTATGTGGACTATTTTCTGGGTTACATGGGGTTAAATATAACTGAAATAGCTTCAAATGGTGTTTTTGATGCTTTTAATAAATCAGAAAATATTAGCAATAATATGAGCTATTCCACAGCACTTGTGGGAGTTATCTTACTAAAGAGCAGTATTCCTGACCCTTGTGAAAATTTCTGTTTAAAGATCACAGTGATATATTTAACCTGTGTCATAATTTTCTTATTAATCATAATTTTATTGTTAATTTTTGCTCTGAGCCTAAAAACTTCAGCTGTCACTTTAAAAAAGCAGATAGATTGTGCCAGGAGAAGGAGCTACAGGGAGACTGGAATCCAAACAGTGTCAGAGTCTGGCTGTACGCCTGGACAATTTTTACAAAATAATCCAGTAGATCAGGATCAGTGTTCCCAAACAATTGCTGTGGCTGCAGAAAGTCTTTTGCATGTAGTTCGACTTGTCAGACAGCAATTTGTGATTCCAGTGTAAAAGACTCTAATATGCCAGCAGCTCATGTTCCCCCAAATTCAGATCAATTATAAGCTCCATCTTCTGTTAAACTGGCCCCTGCCAAAATGAAAGCTAAAATTGGGTCAAAACATGGCTCAAAGGGAGATCTAGGAAGTGGAACAGGTACTTATGATGTGCAGGAAGAGGAAGAAGAGGAGAAACTTAGCCTTAAAGATCTGACTGGTTTACATAGGTCTAAACATGAAGACGACATGAGATTAGTCAACAGGACAGAGGATGGCTCTCTGGAGATCAGGAATGCTGTTAGAAGAGTTTTGTTTGGCCAGGCACCAGCAGACCAGCAAGGAGAAGTGGAGGAGAAGGATGACATCCAGGACTCTAATGATCCCCTTAGAGAGGTCAAGAAAGTTAGAATGGAATATTCAAGGGAATCAGGAGAGCCAATCCTAA
>VWZI01010854.1:0-33132 GCA_013396835.1 Psilopogon haemacephalus
TAAGGTCTCTTCCAACCTAAACCATTCTATGATTCTATGAATTTTGTTCAATTTACTCAATAATCTGGAATTAATTTTATAAATCTATATTATAGCAAATAGATTCCATCAAGAAGCATGTATGCTCTTTTGTCCAAATCCTCTCAACTAAGATAATTTTAGACTTTGGGTTTCTATAATTTGTGTTATGATAATTCTACTCTAATAAATACTAAACAAATTGAAATAAAGAAACCTCTTTGACATTGGGAAAGCCACATGACCAGGAAACCATTTGTTTATGAACAAGGAAATATTTGTATTACCTATTAAAAATAAGGTCCTGCAATAATATTAGCATCAGGAATGGCTAACAGACTAGTGATAATTTAATTTTAGACTTCATCTGTATGAAATCCTTGGTTTTAATCAGTTGGGAGTTTCCTTGTGAAGTATTTTCATCTATTTCTACTAGTAACATGACATGCGATACATTGCCCTTCAAAGTATGAAATTCCCAGTATAAAAAGTGAGAAATAGACATTGAGAAAGAGTATTTAATCTTTTACTACAAAAATGTCCTGCTTCCAAAGCTGCAGGGGTCACTTCTGCTTGTCATACTTCTCCCTACTTTAATACCTATATTAGAATGAGATGGGGCTTTTTGTAGAGTGAAGACCACGAACAGTGAAAACAAAAAGGGGAGAAAATATTTCTGTTTAGAAAAATCTGGTGGTGAAACAGCAAAAAGGCATTTCCCATAGGAATAATAGCTAACTAGACTGCGAGGAGTTATTATTTCAGTTTAATGTTTTTTTTCCCCTGTACATGAGTATTTTGGAATGCTGTTACTATTCCTCACAAATCAAATAGCTTATTAGAAATCTGAAATCTAATTTCATTAAAAGCCATAAATTAAATTTGTAAAAGAAAATAAACATAACAGAAAGATTTACTTATTGAGGAATACTTGTCTTAGATGAACACATTTGAAAACACAACAGGGTATAATGCTCCTCTAAAAAGTGTAGTTGCTTTATTTTTTTCTGTTTGCAAATCTGCTTTTGTTACTCTCTAAGAAGGCAAATTGCTTATGAAAGGCTTGTGGAAATGTAGTCAAAACAAATGCTTCTGAAAGCTTTCAAAAGTTTTTTTTTCAATTTACAAAATGTGAAAACCTCTTTCAGTTCATAAAAAAAATAGGCTAATATACAAACATTAAAAAAAATAGTTTGTGAAAGAAGGTAGCATAATTACTCAAATTCATACCCGTTCACTCCTTAGGTACTGGCAACTATCTCCTTTCGACACAAATCTCTGCATATTAACCCAGAGAAATGCATACATATCCAGTTAGTCCAAGTAGAATAGTCATTCACCTTACCCCAAATTTAAACTATTATAAATTACCATTTGGACAGAATTATAAAGAAGCATACAAGGAATAAACTATAGTTTCTTTTTATATAAAAATGTACTCTTGAAAATGTGTTTGGCACAGTGATGAATCATATAGTTAATAGTAAATATTGCAGGATACAATAAAACCCCAAAATTAACTTGTGTTTATATCTTTTAAGGGATAAAAATAAAAAGATACCAATTATTCAGAAGTCAGTCTATACAAACCACATAAACAATATTTTATGTCTTGTTTTGAAAACCACTGATATAGTAAATTTTACATGAACGACTGCAAAATATAAATGGATTTAAACAGATCTTTACAATAAAAAAGTCAAATGGAAACAGACAAGTAACAAAGAAGTAAAAAAATTTATTGCAGTATTTGTTCCACCAGATTTGCTGGGGATCCCTTTCTTCTTCTATTATTTCAGGGTGACCTAATACATTAAAATCTACATTTACAAAAACTCCTCCTGCAGATAGGTCATAGATACTGCATGCTGTTTTTTTCTTCAACAGAATAAATTATATATCCAGGAGATTCTGCCATGTTACAGTCTGGAAAAACAATGTTTCCCTGGAAACTGGCCTAAGCTAAAGAAAGCCATCCGTTGCCAGGTTAAAATCCAAGAACACTTTATTAAGAACATTAACAGACTGATTTTCAACATTCATTTGTTTATTTTTTAAACAGAAAGGTGGTTTTTTTTTTCCAAGATATAAACATTTTTTGTTAAACTATAATACAGTGGGAGTAAAAATGAATTGAGAAGTTTCTGCTGCACAACAGCGAAGGAAGCTCCCACATAAATGTTTACTAAACATTTCCTTCTTTTTTCCTGTGTCCCAGGTTCCATTCTTACTCTTCATTTAATTGATTGATTTAATTGATATTTCAAGTTTTTCTGTTATTTCAGTTCTCGTAAATTTGGCTGCATGTACAAATTCAGTAGCTGGAAGTTCCATCCTTGGCAGCATACAGCGATCGTAAAGTCTGCACAACTTTATTAGTCAGCTTATTAGCACTCGTTAGAGCAATTTTTTTGTAAATAATGTCTGACTCTTTAATAGTGTCTACCCAAGGCACCAGTTTGCGGCCATCACGGCGCTTAGCCTCTGTCCAGGAGCCACTGTAGGAGCCTGCCATCCACTGAACACTGAAGCCATTGCTGGTTTTCTGTACTACTCTTGCAATTTGTGGTCGGTCTTTGTACTTTGGACAGCAAATAGCGATGACATCCATGACATCAACACTTTCATTCATCTGTGCTGCCAACTCCGTAGAGTCTGAATTTCGTTTTGACCTTCTCAATGACTAAAACATTGGGGGGGAAAAAAGACCAAGTGTTACACAAAAGAACTTTAGTGAAATTATTGCTTTTATTGCTTTTAATCCCTTGACGCCAGGAGTTGGGATTTCCCAGCAAACATTCCATTGCCGGCAATGAGACGCACCGTGACCGCCAGCGCCAAGGGGTTAACATAACATTGTAAAACCACATACTCTTAATTTGTACCCGTGTCTTTATCTCTTATTGATATATAAAATTATATATACACACAAATCATAAAGCTACATAAAAACTTGGCAACAATAAAAAGGATAACACACAGTACATTCCAAAGGGAAATTAATAAATTTTTATAAGGGATAAATCTCATTTTCTAGTTGTTATTGGGGTTTTGTTGTTGGTTTTTTTCTTTGTTTTTTATTGTCTTTTCTGTTAAACTTTCTACAAAAGTTGTATAAACTGTTAAGTAGAGAATCTCTATCTACAAAATGCTTTTTCATGTGGATTACATTACTTGGTGTACATTTAATATAATAGACTGACATTTATAAGCACATAAAAATCATTTTACGTAATACGCTGCGAAATACGTTGACTCCTCCTCCGCCTCACCCCTGAAGTGCCTCCTCCTCCTCCTCTATCCTCCCCATCACTGTCATCATCCTCTGTCTCAGCTGCATTGTTTTTAGGACTGCCTCCTCCAAGCAGCGAGGAAATAGCTTTGTTCCGAGCATTTGTGCTAGCTGACACCTCTCCATCTTCTTCCTCTTCATCAGGATCCAAATGTTCCATAAGGAGCTTGAACTATTAGAAAAAAGTCCAAGAAAACATATCAGCCCACATTCTAACTTTAAAAACAGACATTAATTGCACACTACATTATAAGAAATAACAAAAAAATAATAAAAGATAAACAGGGCAAAACAAATGGCAGACAACTCCAAACTTCAACAGCTTATGTTTTGGCCTATGAACATTTGACTTTCATTTTCTGGTGCACATGTAAAAGCTTTCTTCTTGTGTTTCAAAAAAATGTAAGTTATCTCTAGTTAATATTTTAAAGAATCGATGGAAGGGAAGGTAAAAAACACTGGATTTAGTCTCTGTTCCCACAATGGAAACAGGAATAAAATGAACAAATTATATGGTAGAGGTATACAAAATACTGTGTAAAGATGAACATCCCTTAGTTGAAACGAATTAATTTTTATTGCATTTAAATTCGAAGACACTGAAAAAGAATGCTGCTAAAAATTTTGAAAGGTGTGCTATCAGTATATACATAAGATTATCAGAAATGGAACATTTTGAAATGTAAACATGTCAGTATCAAAATTTATGCTGTGTTACCTAGTTCAAAATGATTCCAGATTTTCTGCAAAGCAACTTTACTTACATCTAAGTACTGTTTTACTATACTCCTCTTCACTTCTTCTGTGATCTTGGAATTAGCCATATCACTCCGCAGAAAATCCAGAGTTTGTTTTGGATGGAAATGAACTCCTGCCTTCCTGTTTATTGCTTTATCATAAACTTTTGCAGATTCAGATGGAGAATATTTCTGAATTTTACTGTTTTAAAGAAAATAAAATGAAGGCGCTTTTGAAGATATTTCAAAGCAATTTCTAAGAAAAACTTTTAAAAGCTTCAGTACAAGTAACGATATTTTAATCACTCCGGATAAAACAGGCATCCTGGTAAGAAATGAAATCAATGTTCTTTCTAAGCCGAAGTTCCAATATATTTGACTTAGCACATTTGTGATTTCCCTCTTACACAAACAATTAGTTACAATCAACGCTATAAAAAAACCTGCCAAGTTTAAGTCCTTACAAAGAACTCACTAGATACCAAGACCTACATTCTTACCTATCAGAGAATCCACAGAGGTTCTTTAAATGCTGTTTCAGCATTAAAAGTAGTAATATGCCTTGGGAGACATTTGCAAATTCAATTAAAGGAGCTGAATTTTCTGGTAAACATTTCATCACAGCATTTATGTCATTTTCTTCATCAGAATCTGAATCAGAGTCTACTCGTTTCCGTAACCTTCGAGGCTTAGAAGCTTCCTCCTCACTGTCACTTCCACTACCACTGTTACTGTCACTCTCAGTGTCCTCATCTGATGAAGGCTTTCTTTCCTTTTTTTTGTCTTTCACCATAGACTGCAAGAGAGAAGAATTAACACATGTTCCAAAATCAGAGTAAATAGCATCATGCATGTTTCTAAAAAAAAATCTTTACAAAATCACCACTGGCTGAAATTAACAAGAACTCTTTGGACAATATTACAGATGTATAAATCACTATTAAAATTTTTAAAAAGTATTTATGGAAAAAAGATGCTGAAAAACTGATCCAAAGCTCACGTTTTTTGCAAGATGAGTGGAAAGTAACTGAAGGAACAAAGGGTGGAGTTACTGAAGGAGTAAGTATTGCACTAGCATGTTATTCATAGAAGACCATTCAGTTGCAATAAAATGTAGATGGCCAAAACCAATAGATAAGGAAGAAAACTCAACTTTTCTTTCATCTCTATATTTCTTTGTCACCAGATTTTCATATGTACTTTGATCCAGACTAGTCTAAGATGGTTTTAATATTTGTGCCTTAGAAATTTATGATATTAATTGCACTGCTGAGCAGAAAAATGCTGAAGTGATTGTATGCACTATTAACAGTAGCTAAGTTCTACTTCTTGTTGAGCTACAGAATTTCACAGGTGTTATTATGAAATATGCTATGTGCAGTAATAACACAGGGCTCTGGGAAGTCTTAAGCAGGATCACATTCTTTCTGTGCTCAGTGCTAACACATGGGTCCCCAAACTGAAGAATGTTTCTAGCAAATTAAAAATTGAGAATTCAAAGCAGTGTACTTTCCAGGCATCAACTGTGACTTGTACTTACTACCCAGATTAGACATTCTAGAAATGTGCTTGCTTTCTAAACGTTTGTACCTTCTACTGTTTAAGTTTTCCAGAAAATGAAGACACTGAAGTCTTTACGGAGAAGCCTTTTCTTACAGGGTTGTGTATTGCCATAGCAACAGATACTATACCATGATTCAGGTTCTTATATGGTACCTTAAGAAAAGATGTAATGTGCACTCTTTTCTTGCCATAAACAATGTATTCAAACTCTCTTAGGTGACACAAATGCAGCTGCCTTCAGCCATTTGACAACAAAATAAACAGTTTACTGGATTGTATTATTAAAAGAGTATACAAATACACTAAAAGATAAAGACACATACCTCTTTAAATGACTGTAATAGGTTGCTACCAGAAACTGATAGTGTAATGTCTATATGATGCATTATAAACAGTGGCTCTTCCTGTGTTTGATAAGGAAAACAGGCTAGATTGTCTGCTATGTACAAGAGCATGTTCACCTCCGTTTTCTGGAAGTTACAAAAAAAAAAAAAAAAAAGTGTGAAAATACACTTACAAATACTTCAGACAGGCATTTCTCCTGTGTTCTTAACAGTCTAGTGCCAAAATCATGATAAAAAATTTTCTTCTATGTAACGCCCCCAAAGCTACTCTAAACAACATGCATACATGCAGAATTTGGCCATACCTCAAGATACATTATTTCTGATTAGTCCAGACTGTACAGGAAACTACAGAAAGGTACATTCTATTATATAAGTAATATTACAGGTAAATAGCTTATATTGCAAAGTATATTACGGAAATAAAGTTATCACTAATTATGTCACAAAAACACATTGTAAAAGGAGAATTTAGGCTTGTAATTCTGCATTTTAAAGTCTTTTAAACAAAGGAAATGTGTTGCTTACTGCAGTATCATCAAAGAGGTTCAGTAAAGAAATTAGAAACGCTCGTCTGTGTTGACGGTTCCCGCGGATCATGGAGTATAGGTGTGAGCACAATGCACTGGATGATTCATCGTGTCTAAAACCTCTTACAGGATCTTTAGGGCAGGTATTAATTGCCTGTTGTACCTGGTAAGACATCTTCATACCAGCCACTGCTTTCATCTGAAATGGAAGTGTATTTATTTTTCTTTAAGCCACTGATTTCAAAGCACTAAAACTTACTCCTGTTAAGTGGATGATCACCTAAACTTGACCTTTAAAACGTGCTAGAGGTGGTTCTACCTTTCAGGTCAATGAAGGGATTAATACAGAACTTGTGTAAGAGATCAGAACATCTTCTGGACTGCCTTCATTGTAGATTCTGTTACAGACATACAACTAATTGGTTATTCCCATTTAAATAGTTTTCAAGAATACTGAAATGTTTGTATATATTCATAGAATATTTTACCAAATATGCATCCTGATGTTGCTTGCAGGGAAACACAGCAACCGAATCCATATTAGTACAAGAGGACTAACAAACAGAAGATGAGGGGGTTTTGTATTTCCAGATGATTTTACTTAATTCAAGGTTCCTTAGAAATAACCTGAAATCTATAGTTAGGCTGTATACCCAGTACTCCTCACAGCACCTCCTGTTGAGCAAGGCTTTTGCTTCATGGATACACTGTTTTCAATCTCAGCTACCTAAGTATAAAATGTCATCGCTGGACTTTGACTACTGGATTAGCTACCTGTTTGGATGCCATCAACAGTGCAGTGCTCCAAATATAGTGGAATACAAGCAGGTATGAAAACTCCCACAATGTAGTACACATAGATAACCCAGAATGGGGCTCTCTAAAATAAAGAAAGGGTGCTGCAGTTTCAATTTCAAATCTTAAATGGAATTACTGGCACCTTCCCACAACTCCACAAGCCCTCACTTGGCCCTCATATATTAATTTTCAGCAGGAGACCTCAGATCAAAATAGCTTCCTACACTCTTTCTGCTTAGAATAACCTTTATAAAGCCTTAATGGCTTAGCACTCTACTACCTATACACTAAGGACTTCTACTTACAGGTGTCCACCAATACAGGAAAGTCATTGCTAAATGTTATGAAACAACTGTTCTTACCTCTTATAAAATAAATGCTCTTAAGTATTATTCAGTGAGGGAAATATTACTGTGAATCATAAATTAAAGGAAATTTTGGACTTCAAGGGACATTTCTTATTATTATATCAATTCTATTTGTAAAAATGGGCATCTCCAATCAGGGGAAAGAATCGAGATAATTTTTACAACTGCTGATAGATACTGTTTGTTAATTAATACCCTTTTTCTGCTACTGAGGCATACTCAGGTGCCAAACCACTGGAGAACATGATAGTATTTTGTAAAATATTAAATTAGAACTACTTACATGAATGAACCCAGCATATTTTGATCTGAGGTNCTCCTTCTACTGCTGTTCTTGTTATAGTCTAACTACTACAGAAGGTAGAATGGGAAGCAGAAAATAGGAAGCTATGTGTAACCTTCTACCTTAGCAATCGGTACAAAATACATGAGAGACTGGCATAAATGATTGAAGTTTTGTGAGGTTTGAGATAGAATTTCCCTTTCTCTCAAATTCTGAAGTCAATTTACGCTATAAAAAAGGCCACTTAAAAAACTACCAAAACACTGCTTATTACTGAATGTGCACAATGGCTGCAGTATAAAAAGTTATTAAAATTACACAAGCAAGAATAATGCAGATGAAGATTAAAGTTGTAATGTCGACTGTGGAATTCCATAGTGTTTGGATTGAGTGTGGAGATTGAGGTGGTTGCAAGTTCACACATTTTCAAGGATAAAGAATCAAATGAAGAAAATTTCTTGGCATATGCCAGAAATATGCTCCTGTACATGCTCTTTGGGTGCTGGCTGAGCTTTTATGCTATGATTCAAAACAGGAAAGACAGCATTTGGAACATCATTGGCTAGACAATATAAAACTGACTTCAAAATATGCATTCTTTAAAGGCCTCTTGCTACAATATGAAGTTACTGTAACATAGCTGGAAGAGAAAAGCTGGAAATGTATGTACCAAGTGTACCAAGTGTGAAAACCTCTGAAAGCCTGAGTAACAAAGACCTCCCATCACAAAAGCCTACCATACCTGAACAGGATGGATGAGACCCTGGTTTAACGTCAGTGCAATGACATTTAGAGCAAAGTGGCGTACACTGGACTGGGTATGAAAGAAAGCCTCAAGTACCTGTTTGAGATACAGCTGCATGATAGAACTACTCATCCCTGAGGAAATATCACCCATTTCTTTCAAGTCTTCCTGTTTTGCTACTTTTTTCCCTGTAAACAGGACAAAAGGAATAGCAAACTCAATATAGCATAATCATAAGCTTTGCCATTAGTTAATGCATGCTGATCTTCAAGCTCCACAACAAATATACATTTCACTTATCTTAAAAGTGGGTTTATGACCTCATGAAACACTGAACTGTCAGTTTGATGGTAAATATATACATAAAAAAATTAAATAGACATGACTTCATAAGTTTTGCTCCTTACTAAGGGTTTTTCAATTACAAAATCTACTGCATTGCATTTATTATTTTCTCTCTGCAAATGAATCTTAAGAGGGGATTTTGCCAAAAAGTTATTATTGCCATCATTACAGCAATTCTGTATTCTGTATTGCTTCCAGGATTTATAAATCCTGAAAGTAAATAAGATACCAAATATGTGTATATACTTACACACACAATGAATTTTTGAAAATTATTTTGGAACAGTATTACTGATTTGATAACAATCCTAAGTGACTCAGCTCACATACACAAGAATGTGGACAAGAATGTTTGCATGCCTCATTAGCACAGAAAAATTCAACACTTACAGTCTCTGTCTGCCTGCTGCATGCGTGTGTCCTCCTCCTGCAAGTAGGTCTGGAGGTTTTTTAACACTTGGATTTTTAAGTTCACTGAACAGTTCTTATCTGAAAGAATGCTGTTGTACAGAGTCTTCACTTCCTGTTCAAACATTAAACTTGGGTGTTGTATAAATGCAAATCCTAAGGATGGGAAAAAACCAGGAAATATTCCATGTTATTAACAATTAGAAATTGTATTTCTGCTTTTTAAGTCTTCCTTCAAAACAGAGGTATGAACTTATCTCCATACAGTGTAGCTTTATTTAGTCCAAACAGTATTGCTTTTCCATATGGACACCACTCATAGCTTCTAAGGAGATTGTTAACCATGACAATTCCACTAGCCACAGCTGTGATGGATAAAGATGGGGTGTTGATGCAGGGCAGCTTCACTAAGAAGAGTTACAGAGGTCTGGAAGCTTGTCCAGTGTAGTGGCCTGCATTTGAATGACTAGGAGTTCTCACAAGAACTAAGGAAGAATATTACTAAAAATCAGCCATTGTTTTTCTAACACATTCATGCAGAGAAACATTCTGCTGAAACTGTGAAGAGTTGTTCATACAGAGGCACAGGAATTGTGAAAAAAAAAATCACAGATATTTTAAAGTAAAATGTTTAAAGAAAACAAACAAGCAATCAACCAACAGTGAACAGAGTAAAATGTATACCTCTTGCTGTCAGTATTCATATACTTATTAAAGTCTTTTCTAAGTAGCTCTCTGAAGCATTCCCAAGACTATATGTGTTGGAAGATATACAATACAGAACTGCTTTTAGCTGCAGCCTCACTCTTGTCAAGGCACTGGTAGTTCTTAGTCTGTATTTTATGGATTTTTTTCTAAATTAGTGACCATATATATATATCACTTTAGATCATGTATGTAGGCTTAGAGGTCCTGTTTAGCACCATTAAAAAACACTACTAAGAACATCTCAATGTAAGTTGCATTTAACCATTTTTTTTTAAAAACACAGTTGAAGAAAAGTAGACATTAAATGTGTTTTTTATGACCATGAGAAACTAAAATTTTGAATGAACATATAGGAAAAAAAAGTATGAACATGAAAGAATCTAAAAAATGAAAGCAAACAGAATTATACAAAAGCAATGTATAAAAACAGCTGTAGCAAAGGGAAAACTGAGAAAAAAAAAGAATAGAAAACTCCACAGACAGAAAAATCACAGTGCAGGTCACATGCTAGGTCCAGAGCAATACCTCAGTGTGCTTAAAATGTCATTTCAATGTCAAAGTAAGAAGCAGAAAGATGCAATCAAATCTATGACTAGGGAGACAGACCATATCCCAAGTTCCGTACTCTGTAGAGGACAATTAAACTTGACTGTGCTATGTGTGGTGCATCTTGATGTAATGACTAGCAAAATTCCAACTACTCCAGAGACAACTCTAAAGCCACAAATTTTGCTCACCTGTCCGAAGTTATTTTTCATAGGCTATGAAGTCAAGATTCAGTCTTGGTTCTTACCCCCAGAGCTGTCACTAGTCTGAACTCATAGGATGGGTTGGGTTGGAAGAGACTTCAAAGATCACCTAGTTACAACTTCCCTGTCACAGAGGCAAGGGACATTTTCCAGACCAGGATGCTCAAGGCCCCATCTAATCTGGCCTTGGACAATCTCAGCAAAAAGGCACCTACAGCCTATTCCAGTGCCTCACCACCCTCACAGTAAATAGTTTCTTTCCTTAAACAGAATCTAAAGATCTCCTCTTACAGTTTAAAATCATTAGCCCCCCTGCCCTGTCACTACACTCCTGACAAAGTGTTCCTCTCCAGCTATCCTGTGGGCCCCTTTAAGTACTGAAAGGCTGCAATAAGGTCTTCCTGGAGCCTTCTCCAGGTTGAACAACAGCAACTCCCTCAGACTGTTCTCATAGGGATGGTGTCCAAGTCCCTTATCATCTTTATGGCCACCTTCTGGACCCATTTCAACAAATCCACATTGTTCTTATGCTGAGGGCCCCAGAGCCAGACAGTACTGGAGGCAGGGTCTCAAGAAAGCAGAGCCGAGGACAGAATCACCTCTCTTGATTGGCTGGTCACATTTCACTTGATACAGTCCAGGATGTGACTAGATTTTTGGGCTGCAAGCACACATTGCTGATTTTTATTCATTTTTTAAATCACCAATTTCCCCAAGTCTTTTAAGATACATAAAAAGCCACCTAGAGAGCAACTTAAAAAGGCAAATTCTTGTCCACAGTTAAACTATACCCTGCAAGAGCATATGCCTGAGAAACAAACTCCTTTAGATTAAGCCATAATCATGAACTGAACTCTTCCAGAAACCAAGGCCTGTCTGTCCAAAGGAGATCCTTTCACACGTACAGCTTTGTCATTAAAGCAAAGGAAGAGCATGACGCAAAGCATTAAGTAGCATTTAATGTATTAATGAAAGTTACATATTGTACTAATGCCTCCAAATAAAGGATCTATTTTAAAGTGAAATATTGCTAAAATCCTGAGACAAACTGTGATATTTAGACTGTGACATCATCTCAATGCTGTGCAAAATCTGAGAGCATGCTCAACTTGGTATAAAAGTTGAAGTTCTGTTGACTACTGCAGAATATCTGCTCCTACACTTAAAATGTCCAGCATTCCTCTTAGTTGGTTTTTAACCACAGCTAGTGGACTGAAGAGCAGGATTTGGAGTTAGAACTTACTTACATACCAAGAAAAAATAATATCTATGTTACTTTGGAAATATGCTTCACTTTTAGACTTGGCCACACATCAAAAGGCATCCAGTGTCTAAGTCATACACTTTGCTGCAGAAGTATGCAACTAGCAACCTGTTGACAACTTTTCTATATCCAGTTCTCAAATAAATATGCAGTACATTTTTATTTTAATCAAACTTGCTTGCCACTACACAAATACGTAAGTTTCTACTGATTCATGTGAACTTTTACTATAGTGGAATCATAAAAACTATTATGTCTTACCAAGGCCAATAATGGCTTTTGTCTGTACTTCTTCATCTGAATGCTTTGTAAAATACATCAGCAGTTCAAGTACTTTATCCTTAATGTTAACCTGAGCAAATTAAAACAAAAATAATAATAGAAAAAATAAAGGAAACAGGTGGTTTTTAATCTCTTATAAAAAGCATAAGTATCAAAAGGAGGAGAAACAATCTTACTGCATGGCCTTTGAAAAACAAAGAAACTATACTGTAGGCATTATGAAGATATACTTAGCTTTCAGAGACTAGCAACATTGTCTTTTCAAATTAAAGCATTCAATATATGTAAGATATGGAGACTAAATACAAGTCATTTTACCTTACTGTTGCCTTTAAAATCTTCCTGATCAAAATCAAAATGCCGACATAGTGCTCCAACAGTGAAAAGTGATCTAAGGAGTGCTGGTTTGTTGGCAGTAAGTATCGTACTGTTGGGATCTTCCTGATGTTGACTTTTTAATTTGGATAGTGCACCTAATGCAAGACAACAGCTTGGTCACGTTGTTTAATTGTGGTATGTATCATAAGACATAACACAAGACTTGTAGCCAAAACTAAGAAGTGACAATTTCACATGATTTATCTTACCATAGTATCTATTAAAACAGGCCCACACAAATTTATAGTTCTGGGTGACCTTGTTCACTACAGCCCCGAGACAGCTCACACAATGCTGAACAACCTAGGAGTAGGAAAGAATCAAATTACACATTTTGGAGTTAAAATGGGTATTTTTGTTAAGCTATTGGAAAAAAAAAAGAATGCTCAACTGAAACTAACAATCTAAGGGATGTAATGCCCATCTCTTAGACTGATCTGAAGACCTGCTCAAACTCATAAAAATAGAGCAGTAACACAAACTCCAGTAAACCAAGTTCAGAAGGCTCAGAAGTTACCTTCATAATGAAGACAGACTTTCTTTAAATTCGAGCCATGTATTTTGCCATGTGATTAAAAACTTACTGTCATGCCATATTTGATGATGAGTTTCATAAGGTCTTCCTCAATAGTGGCAAGGAAGGTCTCACTTGGGTGCTCCATCAGTGGCACTACAAGCTCTAAGATTTTTGCAACATTGCAGATCACCATGAAATCATTCTGCGTCTGAAATAACAGCATTTATAGAATGTAACTTAATTTCTGGCCATGTTACCCATAAGCTAAGTATTCCTAATATGCACTTAAAATAAAACTCCTAGTTCATGTAAGATATTCAGTAAAGATATTAAAGGATATCCATATAGTTTATATTTGCTATTAAATTACATCTTGTTATGAAAGCTAGTTCTGTTTCCTACAGAACTTCAAAACAAAGAAAAGGCCTATTATGTAGAACTTCACTTCTCATCATTGCTGTTAAAAGACCCAGAAACGTTTGGTCCTGATAAATTTTTGGAGTTCTACAATAAATACAGGAACTCTTCCCAGTATACACTACAGAATACACAACACCTAGAAATAGGTGTTAGCAACAAAATGAAGCTGTTCTGTGACTCAATGTGCTTTAAGCAAAATAGATAACACATAAAACCACAGAAATTACAATTTAAGTTATTACTGGTTTACATTATCATGACTGTGTCTGTATTGTGATGAAACTATGGAAATTGTGTATCTATTAAAGACACATCCTGCTAGAAATTAACTTTTTTTATTTATTTTTTTTTTACAAATAAAGGTCATTATCAAGATGATAAATGCTAATATCAAGCCATTTAACATACTCACACTGACAGTGATAATTCTACAATTCATCTCAACCTGTGTAAAGTACAAAACTTAGTAACCCACTAACTAGGCTGCAGCAAGTAAATTATCAGGTAACACTTTCTTATGCAGTTTGATTAGAAGCATCTCTCAAAGTTTCTTGTAAATGGGCCTAAAGAACACTCCTGGAAACCTCAACTGGAAAATGCTAAGCTATACCTACAATCAATTTAATAATTATACTTAAGCCTGCCTGGAGCAACTCATCTAAATTTGATGGATTGCTGCCACCCACCCACACTCGTCCTTGAGCCATGTTTGCATGATCCATCATAACTTTCCCTGAACTTACAGTGCTAATCAAAATGGCAGAAGGTGCTGCAGGGTTTCTGAATAGAAAGGATGTTTAACTGGACTGCAAGGCCTCAGCACTACAGCTTTCTATAGCTTTTGTGAGCTAAACAGTCTTAGAGGGGGGAATACAAAACAACAGGATCTACAAAAGTGAGAAATGAAGTACAAAAAAGGATGGAGCAGGACATTTTTCTTCTGATATATCTACTATATGATACATCAATCTGTCTCAAATAACCATAGCTCTAATGTCAGGACTCATGTTAAATATTAACTGTTCTTAAGATTGTGACTACAAATCAAAACTATCTGAAGAAATTATTTTGTAACAATTGAAAAACTGGGCCTTAGTCCTCACGGGAAAGAGGCAACACAAGTATCAGTTTAGTTTGGCTGTAAAATTTGGAGGCTGAGGTGAGAAACAGTAAAAAGCTATGGACATCATCAGAAGGATCTAGTACTTTTAGAAGTTACGATGCCAACGATATAAACCCATAATTTAATGAAGTATAGAAGCCAGCCACTCATTTCCATGCTTAATTACTGTGGGAGAAAAAACAATTGATTTTTGTCTACTTACACTACACTTAGTGGTCAGGTAGGGCTGCATGGTCATGGCATGTTTGACCATTAGTTGGGGCCTGATTTTGCTGAATAAGAACAAAGTGGTTATGCAAGCAACCAAGCGACCAGAATTCACACCTTTGTTGTCAGAATCTGTAAAAGATGAGAGAATAGAGAACCATGTCAAGTCCAAGTGATGTCTGAGCAATGACAAACAAGTGGCTTGATCTGAGTATCTGTTTTGTTACATCTCTTTCAAGATCAGTGCAGAATATTCTTATTAGAGACGAGAACATGTGTTAACATTTTAACTTTTTTTATGATCACATACAAAAGTAGTAAAGATGTTTCAAAGGCATCACTAGTTTTTAAACTATGTACTGTACACAGAACACTAGCTCAGCTGATTACTATTGTAGAAAACTGTAATGAAATTAAAGCTTGCCATGTTTATTTTAGTCTTAGACATCTCAAGTCTGAAGAAATTATTTCAAAAGTAGTTCTGCTATTGTGATTAGGTAGTAAAAGCTAGGAGAGCTTTATTATGCACTGCTCAGGAGTTAATAATGAATTTAAAAGCAATAATTCAATTCGCTACCATTTTTTTTATTAAGAGTTCTCTAAGAGTAACTTTTTGTGATAGTAATTTCAACAACCACTCTTACAGTATCATATAAAATTCAAAAGAGATTAGCTACTGAGTTTTAAATAATAGTACCTGATAAAGACTCCTCATATTTAAGAATGTGCTCAACCAAATTGTCAACAAGTTGAGTACAAGCTTTCTTCACAGGTTTGTATGAGGCATCCTCTTCTGACTTCAACAGCTGTAGCAGATGAAACAAAATTATTTAGTATTAAGGATGCATTAATTTACAATGGATATATAGTGGGTTTCACAATTACTGCAGCTACACAAGGATTTTTACATTACAAAAATATTTAACTTCTCCATAAAAATTATATAGAAGTTAAAAAAACCCAAACAAATGACCAAACCCCCCCCCAACCAAAATTAAAATCCAAAACCTAAACCACAAAATATGCCATGCCAAAATGCAACAGAGGTAAAGAAAAAATTAGTGCAATAAAAATCTGCACTGGAATTAAACCTAACTTTCTTCTAATGAAATAATGCAAAAAACAGTAATGTAGTTATCTTTGCCAGCAGTTACTACTAGAAGTTAGAAGGCTTTAAGAAAATTAAAGACAAAAAAGCAAATTAAAGAGGGGTTTGGTTTTTGACATGAAACATAGATTTTTGAACATTTTAATTAGTTAGCCTTCTTCCATATGAATTCAGGTACCAAAATCATGTCCAGAAAATCCTTTAATATCTAACAAGGATTGAGGTCACACTTACATCAGTTTCTTCAGTGCAGGCATTAAGATTCTCTGGTTTACTTGGCTACCTATGTATTTCATAGCACTCCAGGCTAAAGTTAAACCCAAAATGCTTTTCTGCTTGAAAGTTANAAAAAAAATCTGCATTACAATAGGTGCCTCATTTCAGAAATTAAGTGTATTAGCTGTATATTAAAGAAATTATAAAATTAAAAATCAACAATACCCCTCCCAAAACCACGAAGTGAAGTATTTTAAAACCGGTCATATGGAAAGACACAAACGAATGTCAGAGACAAATAAAACTGCGCCGTAGAGAATAAAATGTAAGTTAGATGTTTGAAGAATGTGAACTGAAATTGTCTACTGTAAAGGACTGCTCTTTCTGTTTCCCTTTTTTGTGCTTTAGTAGCAAAAGAAATTTTTACAGTGATTGTATGATATGTTCAAAATTAATTACTTACATTTTGAAGCAGCTGCTCAAACCAGTCATATCCTGTATCTCTACAAGCTGCAACCTAGAAGTATTTTCGAGAATAAACTGGTTAATAAAATAAGGCACTTGAGGAAAAATTATTTCAATACAGATGTAATCTTAAAAGATCTATATAAATGCACAAGTATATCTTCATATGCATTCAAGTACAATGATTTTATATCTTTGCAGATCAGAAACCGTTCTTCTGCATTTGAAAAACAGTGTTCACCATTTAAGTGACTACAAATTGTATTTCATACAACACAAAGCCTGTGCATTTTATTGGAAACTGCTAGCTCTAACATAAATCAAACTGTGTTTTTGTAGAATATTTTGTACAAATCAAAGCAGGAAGACAAGCCTGACATACTAAAAATTACTCTATGTGTATATATAGATGTACTTTATATTAAAAGTCCAAGCCTTCACTAGTATCATGTATCAGGAACTGTTCATATGTGCTCCAAAGCAGAACAAGTAGAAAAACAGAGTTAAGATCACAGGGTGTCAGTGGTTGCAATGGACCCAAGAGGTCAACAAGTCCAACCCCCATGCCAGAGCAGGACCAGACAATCTAGATCAGGTTACAGATGAATGCATCCAGATGGGCCTTGAAAGTCTCCAGGGAAGGAGACTCCACAATCTCTCTGGGGAGTCTGTTCCAGTGGTCTGTGGCCCCTACAGTAAAGAATTTCCCCCTTGTGTTGAGGTGGAACCTCCTGTGCTGCAGCTTCCATCCATTTCTCCTTGTCCTATCACAGGCAGCAAGTGAGAAGATGAACTTAAATTGACTGAGTTCTTAGTCTGGAAGAACGCACACTGGATTACCATTTTGTAGAAATATCGTAAAGCAGTATGAAGCTTAAACTCATGGTTTTGAGTAATAAGCAAATACGTTTATCTGATATTTATACATTGGTAACATTGATATTAAAACACCTCCACAGTGCAGTGGCCTAACATAACACATTTCAATTACAAATGAAAGCATTTTATTTGAAACAGATTTTGGTATTTTGGAGACGTTATTTAATTTCCTGCTCGGAAAAAGTGGATACAATTAGGCAGATACTAGTTTGCTCTGAGTGAAAACATGACCCTGTTTTGAGAAAGCAGCTTATTACAATTTAAAAATAAATGTTATCAATTGTTTGAGAAATTTTTGTAAGAGACAGCTTCTCAGGCTTAGTTATATGCTGCTACTAGCAGTTCTTGGCAAATATTAAATATAATAAAAACGTGTTGTGTTCTAACTGAACAAGAATTCTACACAACCTGAACTTAGTGTGTCACTGCCAGAACAGGTATCACTTAGTTTCTTACAGACGACTAATTTTGGCACATATTCAATGCCAGAAGATATAAAAAGAAAACCACCTGACAATTAGTATACTACAAAACCACACACAACATTTTGAAGATTCTAAAATTTTGCACACAGAAGCCAAATTCGTTTAACATACCACATCAGTGATGTTCAGTATTTTCCTTGTCATTGCTTCTTTGTCATGGTGTGGAGTTGGAGTAAACCAGAGCTTCTGGAATGTCTCATTTACTAATTTCTGAAGAGAAAAAAGTATTAGCAGAAATAAATAACTTATCTTGGTACACAAGTATTATTTCTAACAAATACAATAGATTTTTTGAAGATGCAGTTTCATAGGAAACTATTCAACGTAACTGAGACTGTTGTAGAAAATGTTATCTGAGGTAGATCCAGATCTACTATTACAGGAGTTATACTGTCCTCTAAGTAAAAGCTTCAGGAAATTGATGACTCAGAACTGACACCACAGAAAATGAAGTCACCATCTTACTGCATTAATTGGCATTTCTCAAGAAAGGAGTATCATAAGAATTTGACAACTGAGCACACGATTATGATTTCCGGAGTAGAAATAGCAGCAATGGTATATTACTTCATTTTTAAAACAGCTGTGACAAGGTAGGAAAGAGAAAGAAGCCAAGTCTCTATCTCCAAATATAAGACTTATGTTTCCTTCCAATGTTTTTGGATGGAGAAAAAAATAGGATAGAATGAAAGTGAACAAAACGATTCCCAAGTGACTTATAGAGCAAATGGTTGCAAGAAGCAATCCTTATTCACGGAAATATAAAACATATATATTGAAGATAATGCCTCAGTTTTTCTGGTGTTGTTAGAAATGCAGTAGGAAGAAGGAGAAAGAACACGGTCATCCTCCTATCCCAGCAGCACCTTGGATTCAGCTGTTCATCTGCTTCTTAATAGTCTTCTTGGAGATCCAGTTGGCTTTAACATACTCAACTGGTAAAAATATATGCTGCAGCTGTAAAGTTGCAGATTTCAAATCCTACTGAAAGTGTGATACAAAATTATTACAGGTTTGTCCTTAGTTATGCAATTTTAAAATAGTTTTGACAAATCAAACAAAGCCAGGTTTGGATCAGGTTTATAATTTAACATACAGTCTCAGTTTTGTGCCCTTCTGGAGATACATTGCACACAGTCAACATACATAAGATTTTTGGGGAGCATAACAGATTAATTGAATATTCAGAATTAATGTATAATCAAGAGACTAACATAGTTTTTATATGCAGAACTTGCAGTTTTTATATACAATATTTAATTTTGATGAAAAATATTTATATGCCATTTTTGCTTGTTAGAAGAAAGATGTACCAAACACTTGCAAGAACAAACAAAAAAAAAACCACCTAAAGAAAAAACCATTATTAAAATCTTTTTGTTGTCTGTGACAACTTCAAGAAGAGAACAAATAGTAACAATTCAAAGAGCATTTTAGAAAGTTAGAGTATCTGCTCTAAAAATTAGAATAAAAGTAATAAATATTTTAAAGACTAATGCAATACTTCTGGGGTTTTGTTTCTTTCTTTTTTTTGGGTCAAAATATATAACTGAACTAATGCTAATTAAATATTCTGAAGGATACGTTTCATCTTACCTTAATGCCTTCTTCATCATTGACTCTCCGAATCATTTTCACACACATCTCTGTAATTTTGGGAAATGTTGGCTGTTCAATGCAGATATCCCTAAGTATCTTTATGACTCTTTTCCTGACGCTGATACCAGTATCCTGTGAAGAGAAAACCATTACACTCTTGAAAACAAATCAGAAATATTAACTAATGTATTATATGAATTAATCTTTGAAGATCACCCAATGTGACACTTCAGACTTTTCCAGAAAAGGCAGTTAAAATATTCTGGATTGCATTTATACAAAAGGTCAACAAAACTTGAACCATTTTATTTTTAACAATTCAGTAAAGATTCTAGATGAGTCCCCTGAATGCTGCAATACTTCCTCCATTTATATCCTTGCATCTAACCTGATCTCCTTCTATGACAAGATCCAACCACTTAGTGGGTGAAGGAATGGCTGCACATGTTTTCTACCTGGATTTTAGTTAAGCCTTCAACATTGTTTACTACAGAATGCTCCTGGAGAAACTGGCTTGGATGAGTGAATGCTTTGTTGGATAAACAAACAGCTGGATGGCTGAGACTAATATGTTGCAGTGAATGGAGCTTAACCCAGCTGGCAAATGATCACAAGTGGTGTTCCCCAAGGCTCACTACTGAGGCCAGTTTTCTCTGACATCTTCATCATCTTCATCAATGATCTGGACAAGGTGATTGGGTGCATCCTCAGTAAGTTTGTGTCAGGTTTAGTGGAAGTGTTCATCTGCTTGAGTGGAGGAAGGCAGTTCAGATGGACCTGATGGATTGATGGCTTGAGCTCAGTGGTATGAGGTTCAAAAATGGCCAAGTGCCAGGTCCTGCACTTAGGCCACAACTCCTTGCAACACTACAGGCTTGGCAAAAAGTAGATGAAAGGCTGCCAGTGGAACAAGACCTGGGGGTGCTGGTCAACAGCCATCTGTGTATAAGCCAATAGTGTGCTCAGGTGGCCAAGAAGGCTGATAGAATCTCATTTTGTATTAGAAACAGTGTGGCCAGCAGGACTAGGAAAATGACCTCCTGTTCTCAGCACTGGTGAGGCTGCACCTCAAATACTGTGTTGAGTTTTGGGCTCCTCACTACAAAGACACTGAGGTGCTGAAGTGTGTCCAAAGAAAGGCAAATGCAAAAAAAAAATTACAAGTCCTATGAGCAATGACTGAGATAACTGGTGGTGTTTGATGTGGAAAAAGGAGGCTGGGGGGAGACCTTATCATTCTCTGCAACTACCTGAAAGGTTGTAGCAAGGTAAGTGTTGTCCTCTTCTCAAAAATAACAAGTGACAGGGCAAGAGGAAACCTCCTCAAGTTGTGCCATGGGAGGTTTAGGTTGGGTATCATGAAAAAGTTCTTCATTGAAAGGCTTGTAAAATACTGAGAAACAGGCTGCCCAAGGAAGAGATGGAATCAGCATCCCTAAAAGTATTTGAAAGACGCATAGATGTGGTGCTGAGGGACCACGTAATTCTGTATTATTAAAAACATAAACTCAATTACAAACAGATTTTCCAGTGCCACATTATTGTAAATATCACAAGCCACCATACCAATATCCTTTCAATCAGCATGTCATAATACTGCTCAGCAAGCTGAGGACGACAAAGCACAAATCGGCCAAGCAGCTCCACAGCTGCTTCTCGTACACTAGTGGAGTTATCCATTAACCGTCCATGAACACCTCGCTGCATATCCAGCTAAAAGAACAAATGAAATAGAGATTCAAAGTGAGAAATGAAGGTGTCTCTTAAGGATGATGGAAGAACGTAGGTGTGCAATGAATATTTCTTTTTTTACCCTGGCAAGTATACTGGGGTCCACAGCAACAACCTCAGACAAACACTTCATGGCTTTTGTTCGAACAGCAATTGCATTTTCACCAAGTACACGCAGAATCTAACAAGAAAACAAAACCAAAGACTCAGTTGCTTTGGGCAGGCAGTAAACAATGTTTAACAGGCAAAAAGTCCATCAGCATAACATGCAAACAATATAAAATAAGATTATCTGACTACTAAAAATTAAATGTAACTTTTTAGACAGTAGAAAGTGCATGCAAGTGATGTTCCATGCTACTGGTAACTGAGCGTTGATATTTACTACAGATTACTACGTCTAAAACTGGTCCAATCAGTATTTACACAGCATCTGCATGTACACTTTAAATCCTCTCATTTTAAACACAACTCTGTTCATTTTGTTGTGGTTTTCACTATAATACTTCTAACACAAGAGCTGGATTTGGGCACTACAAAATTAAGAATACATCAACAATATGACATACAAAATGCATGCAAAAAAAGGAAACAATTGCTTATTTAATCAGCAAACAGTATGAAAGCACAGTGTTGCCATGACTTGTAAACTACCTGTGCTCAACACAAGTGCCTGGAATCAGAAACCAACTCTGTTTCACTGCATTAAGACTTCCAGCAGAGTTTACCTGTGTCAAATAAATATCGAAGCTCTGGGCAAACGGCCTCATAGAGGCCAAGTAGCGAACAATCAAACATGCATCTTCGTAGTCCACAGTATCAGAATTCATCCTGCAACAATTTCAGTGTGTTAATTAGGACACATTTATAAAACATGACTTAAAATGTCAAATGTATGGCTAATAAATAAGGGGCAATGACACATACTTCAGTGTACTGAATTGAGATGGAGCAGTTTTAATGATGCTGCGAAGAAACTTTTTTCGACTTTCTGCTCTATGCATGATTTGTCCTGTGGTCTCAATATCTTTTGCATGATGAGTTCCTTCAGACGAATCCTCATCCTTCTGAGATTTAATTGCTTTCTCTGTTTCCATAGTTGTATCACGGAACCACTGAGCTATATAAAACTTCCGAGAAAACTGGAGATGCAAAGGAAATGAACCGAACAGATACAGAAAAGGGAAATTAACAGATTTGCAATGAGATTAACTGAATTTAATTCATTAATAATATTTTGGAAAACGTGACCAACTGTATAAGTTAGGATGACAACTGAAGCACTAACATATGCATAACTGAAAATCATTTTACCTCACGCACATTTCTGACATTGTTTTTATATATACTGAAATTTACCACTAATGATGCATCAGTTTCTGTGTTCTCATCCAAATAATCCAGCAAAGCTTTTTGCAGCTGTTGAATTTCATCTTCTCCACCTGAAGCCTGTCAGAAGTTACAAAACAGAATATTACAGTATTAATTATAATTTAAAAATCTGCCTGTCCACGTATAAAATACACTAAAGTAGATTGTTTTGATAGCTGTAGAACAAACACTTTTTAAACCAATTACTTATAAGGTGCAAAGAGACTGAAACAAATTAGTCTAAAAAAGATTAAGTGAAGAATAATTCTTGTTTTAAACCACACTGACTGATTCTATGAGCTTGTGTGAAGACTCTCTGTCACAGAAGAAAACCTGAAGGGCTGAAATCACACATAGCAGACTGACACAAAGTCTAACCTATAAAAGTCACCATTAGGTGTCTCACTAATACTAAATACTGAAACAGGGACACCTCAGATAAAATAGGGGATGAAAGTCAAAAAAAGGATATGAAAAGGAATATTAAACAAATAGTAAAAATGTGTGATATTGTGGCAGAGCAGGACACCCACAATCAATACAGATATCTATCAAATAAATAAATCTTTGTAGAAGAATTTGGTATAACTGTTTCCAGAGGTAAAGCATCCATACTGAGAGAATGCACCAAGTGTGCCAAATCTAGGAAAGAACTCCTAGAATTTGTTCACAACCACCTCTGAGCTCACTAGTGCTAAAGAATCATACTCTCTGAGATTCAAATAAGTTTCTATCAGTCAAAGTGCTTGAGAATAAACTCATTTTGTGAAAAATGTCACCTACTGCATAAAACCTATCTACAGACAAGGGTAGTATCATTTTCCCAATGAAACATGTTTAAAAAGCACAAAAACAATTACATACAAAATATTCGTATGAAAACCAGTGCTGGAGACTATTTATCTAATTCATAATATATAAACTGCATCAGTGTTAAAAAACAGAATGTATTCTTTTCAAGAGGCTTCTTGATAGAAATTATATTTCCTGTATGTACATTGGCACATACAGGAAGGCCAAGAGACATAATTTGAAACAGTTGAAGCTATCTTCACTGTGGGTGAGAATTAAGGGACATGAAAAGAGGGATGAAACTGTTGTGTGTGTCTACTATAGACAACCAAATCAAGCAGAAGAGGTTGATGAAACCTTCCACAGTCAATTGGAGGTAGCCTTTAGAACACACCCCTTGGTACTCATAGGCAACTTCAATCACCCTGATATTTGCTGGCAAGCCCACACAGCCAGACACATTCAGTCCAAAAGGCTCTTGCAGTGTATTGATGATAATTTCCTGATGCAGGTAGTGGAGGAATACACAAGGAGAGGTGCGCTGCTGGACCTTGTATTAACTGATAAAGAAGGACTGGTTGGGGACACTAAGGTTGGGGACAGCCTTGGCACATAACATGGTGCAGCTTAATATCACACAGGGAAGAAGCAGGACAATAAGCAGAACCCCATGACTTCTGCAGGGCTAACTTTGTAGTTTTCAGAGATCTACTTGCAGCAATCCCATCGGCTGAGGCTCTAGAGGGTAAAAGAGCCCAAGAAAGTTGGTCAAGGGCAACAAGGCAAGCCAAAGCCCTCTTAGAAATAAAACTTTCAAAGGAAGTAAAACTGATCAAGAAGGGCTTCTTCAAATACATCAGCAGTAAAAGGAAGACTAGGGAAAGTGTGAGCCCACTGCTGAATGAGAAGACAGCCCTGACAACTGAGGATGCAGACAAGGCAGGGGTGCTAAAGACCTTCTTTACTCCCAAGACTGAACTCCCCTATGAGCTCCAGCCCCTAAATAAAGGAGAAGAAACCTGGAGGAGGGATGACTCACCACTAGTCAATGAAGAGTGGGCTAGGGATCACTTACAAAACCTGAATATTCAGAAATTCTTAGGCCCTGATGAAATACACCCAAGAGTGTTGACATAACTGCCTCATGTTGTTGCTCTGCCACTCTCCATCATTTTTGCAAAATCATGGCAAACAGGAGAGGACCCTGAGAACTGGAGGAAAGCCTGATATGACTCCAGTCTTCAAAAAAGGAAAGAAAGAGGTTCCAGGTAACTATAGAGCAGTCAGCCTCACCTCCGCCTCTGGAAAAACAATAGAGTGGCTCATTCTGGAGGTTACCTCTCAGCACTTGGAAGAGAAGATGATTATCAGGAGTAATCAGCATGGATTTACCAAAGGGAAACCTTGCTTAACTAATCTGATAGCATTCTATAATGCTGTAACTGAATGGGTACATGCAGGGAGACCAATGGATGTAGTCTGCCTTGACCTTAGCAAGGCTTTTGACACTGTCTCCCATAACATCCTTATGAGCAAGCTCAAAGTGTGGGATGGAAGAGCAGGCAGTGAGATAGATTAGGAACTGATTACACAACAGAGTGCAATGGTGCCAAGTCCTGCTGGAGAGCTGTAACTAGTGGAGTGCCCCAGAGATCAGTGTTGGGTCCAATTCTGTTCAACATTTTTATCAGTGACATTGATAAGGGGACAGACAGGCAGACCCTGCTCAGCAAATTTGCCGACAATGGCAAACTGGGAGGCTTGGCTGAGACACCTGGAGGCTGTAAGGCCATTCAGCAAGACTTGAACAGGCTGAGAGCTGGGCAGACAGGAACCGAATGAGGTTCAACAAAGACAAGTGCAGAGTCCTGCACCTGGCAAGGAACAACAAACGGCAGCAGTATAGGCTGGGAGGTGATCTGCTGGAGAGCAGCTCTGTGGAGAAGGACCTGGGAGTGCTGGTGGACAAGAAGCTATGCATGGGGCAGCAATGCACCCTTGTGGCCAAGAAGGCCAATGGGATCCTGAGGTGCATTAAGAGTATGGCCTGCAGATTGAGTGAAGTTCTCCTCCCTCTTTGCTCTGCCCTGCTAAGACCTCACCTGGAATATTCTGTTCAGCTTTGTGGTACCCAGTTCAGGAGGCGCAGGGATCTACTGCATAGAGTCCAATAGAAGGCTACAAAGATGATGAAGAGACTGAAGCACTGCCCTGTGAGGAGAGACAGAGGGACCTGGGGCTTTTTAGTCTGGTGAAGAGAAGACCTAGAGGGGATCTAATCAATGTCTATAAATATCTGAGGGCCGGGGGTGAAGAGAGAAAAGGACAGGCTCTGCTCAATCGCACCCTGTGATAAGACAAGGGGTAATAGGTATAAACTATAGCACAGGAAATTCCACCTCAGCATGAGGAAGAACTTCTTTACTGTAAGAGTGATGGAGCACTGGAACAGGCTGCCCAGAGAGATAGTGATGTCTCCTTCTCTGGAGACTTTCAAGACCTGTCTGGATGCATTCCTGTGTGACCTGAGCTAGATTCTATGGTCCTGTTCTGGTAGAGTGGTTGGACTCAATGATCTATGGAGATCCCTTCCAAGCCCTAACAGCTTGTGATCCTGTGGTACCTGAAAAATCTGGAGAAACAGGTCCATGTGAACTTCATAAGGTTCAACACGGCCACATTCAAGGTTCTGGATAAAAGATGAAGAGACTAAGAGCAGCCCTGTAGAAAATGATGTGGGTGTAAGAGGGGATGAAAAGCTGGACATGAGCTTGCAATGTGTGCTTACAGCCCAAATAGCCAAATGTACCCAAGGCTGCATGAAAAGAAGAATGTCCAGCAGGTCAAGGAAGGTGATTCTGCTCCTCTACTCCACCCACTGGCATGAAACCTCCAGTGGGGCAGTGCCCTGCTCTGCCACACCCACCTAGAGTATCAATTCCAGTTTTGCAGTCCTCAACACAGAAATTACATGGACCTATAGGAGTAGGTCCACAGAAGGGCCACAAAAACACGATGGAACACTTCTATTAGTAGACAGAGAGTTGGGGTTGTTCCACCTGATGAAAAGGTGGCTTCGGGAAGATCTTATTATGGTCTTTCTATACTCAAAGTAGGTCTGTAGTAAAAGATGGGGATGGACTTTTTAGCAGGATCTGTTGCAACAAGACAAGAGGAAATTATTTTAAAACTACAAGAGGGAAGATCCAGACTAGACATGTAGATTTTTTTTTAACAATAAGGGTAGTGAAAAGCTGTAACAGGTTGCCCAGAAAGGTGGTAGATACTTCAACAGTATAAAACAAAACCAACAAACCACCTTTTTTACCTTAGATTTTACCAAAATACATAGGTTCCTGCAGTTAATGATGTTAGAGAAGAAAAAAAGGTGGGGTGAGTAGTTGTGTTTATTTTTTTTCCCTCTCAAAATTAACGAGTTCTAGATTCCAAACCATGTCTATGAAGCACATAATATTGACAAAGGCGTGCAAATTATGATTCCAAACTCTGGTCTTCAATCAGTGATAAATCCTGCAGATACAAGTGGATGAATTCAAGGATTGCTTGTTGAACATGAACTGCCTAACTATTTTTAAGCAAGTAAAAAAGCCGGAACAAACAAAGAGAAATTGTGAAGGCCACAACTAACTATTTCATATTGACAATAAAAGCACAAGAATAATTTCTGGCTTACAACTCTTAAGCTACAAAACATCTTCATCAATAGAACTTGCAACTTTATAACTTCTACATGAACAGCACAAACTGAGAATCTTTTCACAAATACAGCACGCAACACAGCAAACATCAGCAAGTGGAGATACAGTTACAAGTCAAGAACATCAGTGTATCAAGAGATATACTAACGGAAGGCATGTGGAACTGTTAATTTTAGCTTGACAATCTATGACAGATTTCTATGAAAAAAATCTGCTGTTCAAAAATATCCAAACATAATAGATTCTCCTTGATCTAATTCTGTGGGTCATGAGTCTAAACCACAGTAGAGTTACAACCCTTCATCAATCATTTGGGAATATTCTGGTAATTATAGGAGCACATAGAAATATCCATCAAGGTTTAAGTACTCAGCTCCAGAGGAAAAAAAACTCTGTACAAGTCTAAGTTAATTTCTGAATGGAAATAGTAATTTAAGATTCTGATGATGACAACTGAGTATGTCTATCAATTAATTTTCTTGTTTTCTTGCCATTAAAATAGTGAAGTGAAGCTTAGCTGTCATGTATGCATGTTTTTGTTCTTCTATTACCAATAATTTATAAATAATATACTGCCTACCCTGACTGATGGTACTGTATAGCACACACCTTCCACAATGCTGTGATGGTACTATCTACCATCACTGATGTTGCACTTCCTGAGTAACTGAAGAAATGCTTTCAGCACTCAGCTGCCCACAGCAATTTTCTTTTCTACAGATGCCAATGCCTAGTTACTACCCGATGCTGTAAAATCCCCAAATAAACTAGAAACATCCAGGTCATGCTTAGGTATATCTCTATCATCTCCCTTCAGAGTATCTTTCAAGAGTATTGCAATTTTTACAGATAAGGAAAGAGAAAAGGATTCTATATTGGAATATGAAGTCTTAACATAGAATCAGCAGAATCACTGCCAACAGAGGCACAGTACACAGAAATATAAATGATATTGAGCCACAGACATAAAGGTTTGGTGCTCTATGTTTTGGGTTATTCTATTTGACAAAAGTTATGATAAGTATCAGCCTCAAAAAGAAATAGAAAAAAATTGTTTCTTCATTTGAATGTCTGTACATTGCAGAAGTCTTTCTTTCAACATAAATCCTTTATGGTAATTATAAAGTACATGTAATAGATCTGTAGTCTTTTCATGTAATTGCAAGGGACATAACTTGAAATAACTACTCAATTTCATATAATGGGGAGAACAGTCAGCAGTTCAGAAAGAAATGTGTAGTGTCCACAAGAAATGGTGAAGTCTACATTTTTAAAAAGACATTTAAGAGCTGAGATTTTCTCATCATATTATGTGCTGTATATAGACCATATGTGTACACTGCTTTGACAATTGTTGCCACCTTTGAAGATTTGGAGCAACACTAGCAGAAATGCAAATGTACACTCAATAATTACAGATACATGCAAACTCAGTCTAAAAAGCAAAAAGAGAAAAGAGTAAGGTGACCAATGGCAGCTACATCACATAAAAACTATCCTTAGAGGCCTGGCTCTCTAAAGCCTGACTATGAGCACCAGAAGTTCAATTAACCATTTTGTAACAGCAAATGCATAAATACATGTATTTTTAGGCTTCTTAAGACAGAATATACCTCTTTCTCTGTTATTTGCTCTCTGTAATGTCACAAGAAAACTGGCTTAACTACTGTAATTAACCACTTTGTATGGTTACTACTGAAATGGTCCATGAACAGTATCAGCTAACATGTCATACTTATCAATTGAGTACATTAGATTCAGAAATTTGAACAATGAAGACTGATTCTCAATTTTTTAAGAGACCTTCAAAGTTTTAAAGTATTTGAATGGATACATCTCAGTTCTTCTCTCACAAACCTGTTTGAGGATTCTAGCTATAGATCCTTGATCCATTTTGCTAGTGACTGCATCCTTCCTCAGTCTTGCAGCTACAGTTCCAAGATAGTCAAGTGATGCAACTCTTAATGCCATTTCTGTGGATTTATTACTGAACTGGTGAACCTAAGAAAAACATAGCAAGCTGTTAAAACCAAATATTTATTTAGGCAGCTGAGATTCTTCTCCAAGAGATTGTTCAGCTTTATTAAGAATTCCATTTAGCTTCTATGCTACATAAAATTATTTATTTACTGCTACATCAGACTCTATACATCAATGTTACTTCCTCTAATGAGCCTCCCTCTCTCTCCACAAATTTGCCAGTTAGAGCTTAAAAAGAAATAATTATTTTTCATAAAGTAAATGGGACAGTTAGCACAGCAGATACTCTTTGCAACAGTATGGCAATTACTCCAAGTTCCTCACTAATTGCCCAAGTATAAAGAACTCAAATTACTGCGTAATAATAAAAACTCCCAAAAACTACATCAACAAAAACATTCACATTCTGTAAAATGTATGGAACTACTACTACTGATGAAAAAAACCGAACCACTTCATTGTCCTCAGATTCTGTGTTAAGGCAATAGTCCAGAGAAGATACTTAACATGAGTGACTTTATTCCAAATGAGTACCCACTCTTGTAAGACCTTCCTGGAACAGGCTGTCCTCTAGAGTGGTGGTAAAAGTCCCATGCCGGATGGGTCTTTGAGTAAGTGTACCTAGCTGAAGACATCCCCTGCTAACTGCAGGGAAGTTGAACTAGATGGCCTTCAACAGTCCCTTTCAAGCCAAAGCATTCTGTGATCCTATAACTTTTCCCAGTTGAAAATGTTGTGGAACAGTGGAAATGGATCATGAGAACCTGTATATCATTATGACTCTTAATATTAAAGATAAATATTAATGATTTTCTAATCCAAATTTTATTATCTATTATGCAGTAGTAATACTAAATTTTCTTACATGTATGCATGTAAAAAAAATCTGTAAATGCTGCATGCATCAGCAATGAGGAAGCACTGCTTTAGTGGTTTCAGCTGAAATAAACAAGTCTTCACTGTAATAATAAATAAATAAATAAACCCCCAGAATGCCTTACCAATAACCTCCCTAATAAGCTAAGCAGCAGTTCTGCAGCTGGCCATTCTGGTTTATTGACTGTAGAAAGAAGATCTTGAATGAAATTCTCAAACAGTGGCCTGTAATCTTCTTCCCCTTGTTTACTGCCACATCTGTTTTAACAGGGAAAAAAAAAGGCATTTTGTAAGTGAATTTAAGAGGCATTTAAGCTTTTCTTCTGACATAAAGGAAGTAATCCTACATTTAACCAGGAAACTACTTTTACATACTTCTAAAGAAGTCTGAAATATTAGCAGAAAATTTGGTTTATTTATCTACAGATAAATAGCTTAAACACTTGTCACACCAAAGTGCACTGCTATTAAAGCAGCTAATCTATGAAGGTATAATTTTGTTCCTAAGATTTTTTGTTTACTGCATTAAGTTAAAATCTGCATTACCTTGGATGGACAAAGCTCAGGCTAGAGCAGCGTTTTGTAGCAACTGTAAGCTTAGTGTAATTTACCTAACAGCGGTACGGTATTTCAGTATTATGCTTAAAAAAAGTTAAAAAAGGAACATAAAAGAATGGAAAGATAATGTAACTGATAGTGTTTCACTTATATGTGGGACACCTACCTTTAATGATACTAGAACTATGCAGAGATTGCTAGATGACTATTAAATAGTCTTTCAGTTCACAGTAGAAATTATCAGAATAAAAACCTTGCATTTATTCTTAGAAATTCTTTGACTGTTCATTTATACCTTTTTTTCTTCCCCCTCCACTTCTGTTGAGTTACTGAACATTTCTAATTTTAGCAAAATAAAAGTAACTTTTAGTTTTTTTACATCTTTGCCACTCTGCCCACCAAATAAATATGTTTTCTCCACTTAAATATGACTTAGTAATCTGAAGCCTGGAAGAGAAGACTAACAGACTCTGATGAACTATCAAACAGATTCTTCAATGTATAAAGAACACTCAGCAGAATTTCTGTTCCATAAAAAATGTTGTCCATATGAGTAGGTCTCCTAGGGATCTATAAAATGTACTGTTATACATAACTTTGTAAGTTATTTAGGATTGCAATGTGGTTAAATTTGTCTTAAAGTATGACAGACTTAATTTAGAGTTAACTTAATCAAGAGGTTAATGAATGCAACAGTACTTACTTCTTAAGGAAAATAGAAAGGAAGTTTTGTGCTGTTCTCATGGCTGTTTCATATGAGTTAGTAATAAGTACATCTTGATCCACCTAAAAATAGCAAAGATATGTCTGTTGTTTAATATATGCAGAAATACAGTTTTCATGTCAGCATTTCTCCTGCATCAAGTAATTAAAGTAGATAAAAAATTATGTTTGATTACTAAAGAAACCTAAAGAAAGTGTATCTACTAATATATAAAGTCATTCCTGCACACACAGGGAAAAAAAAAAGTATGGATTAAAAACAAAAAAATCTTACTTTCTTGTTTGATTCTTCCTCTGAATTAGGATCTTTTTCTGCTGATGGTAAGTGCACCACACACTGAATAAGTTGCAGAACTAGTGCTGTTACCATCTGAATATACATAGGCTCTCCATCTGTGTCACTGCTGTTTAACCTGTTAATAAGACAGAATTAACACTAAAATTAAACAAAAATAGTAAACAAACAAAACCCCCTACCTTTCTAAAATGACCACCACAGATGAAAACCTGTGTTATAGATATTTACATAATTACTTGCTTCTCTCTTACGCAGTATAAGATTTGGTCTAACAAAACCAGTAAGAAGCATTCCCAGGCAAAAGAAATTAAGTGAAACAGCCCACAGTTGGTCTATCAGAGTATCTGTGAAGTCCATCAACCAAAAAAATATCTACAGGAAGATTTAATAAACAAGCATCCTCATACTAAGACACTTCCTAACAGGCTTATTATGTATAGTGGTGGATCTATTTCCAGTATAGAACAACAAGAAAAAAAATACACAAAATTGTTAACCCAACGAACTATTACTTACATGTTATTCAATGTATGTGTAAAATGCAGGATTTTTAAAGAAGAGAAAATAGCGACCTGGACTGACTTCTAGAAGAGTTACATCTACAGTAATCTGAGATAAAATAACAGACTATGAACTTCAGCATGCAAGTATCTTTAGGTGTGTTCTGTGTCTTTTAAGAGGGTAAGACTACTATGAACACACTCCATATTTCTCCCATGATATAACCTGAGAAACAGTATGACCTTTATGACCCATACATACATCAACACCACCTATTGCTACCTTCCACGTCATCATTCCCTGACATCATTCTTCCTAAATTATCAAAATACTAATAGTGCACAAAATCAGCTATAATTAAGCACCTTTATGAAGCTATTTTTATTACTTTTAGGGAGAAAATATTTTCATATAAAATTTTGTGTAAACTGCACCCTTCATGACTGTAGTCACAGGGACTGTCCTGCAACAGACTAGAGTTAGGACTGTACAGATAAATAGTGCAGTCATTGTGGCTTTGACACAGTGACTTCCTTCTGGGACAGGCCCCAGTTCAGAGACTGCATCATTTATGCCACCTTCCTGTTCGCTGGATCTGTCTGATGTTTGTAATCAAACATGATGTTTGAGCCAACAGTGTGCACACACAGCTCAGACAGCTAACTGTGTCCTGGGCTGCATTAAGAGAAGCATTACCAGCAGGGCAAGGGAGGGGATTCTCCCCCTTTACTCTGCTCTCGTCAGACCCCACC
>VWZI01010854.1:33238-47311 GCA_013396835.1 Psilopogon haemacephalus
AGGCTGGATGGGGTCTTGAGCAACCTGATCTAGTGGGAGGTGTCCCTGCCTGTGGCAGGGGGGTTGGAACTGGATGATCTTTGAGATCTCTTCCAACCTGGACCATTCTATGAAAACAACAGGAAACAACAGGAACAGGCACTTATGCTAACATTAGTGTTGCTGAATTCAGCTTTGAAGTTTCAGTGTATTTGTTTTCCTGGGTATGTCCTGTTGACCCACCGTGGATCATACAAAATACTTGCCAATTCGTCTGTCTGTGCAAGATGTATAGAAGCAAGGAATAAAACAACACTAACAGTAAATACTTTGGAATAATACAAAGCGTTCCAATCTAATTTTATTCCAGTTTCAATAAGATTCTTTTTCAGACTGAACCAGGGCTTATACCATTATTCTGAAGATGCACCAAAATCCAGCTAAAGTGCTTTAAAAGGCAGTTAATAAAGTGAATGGAATAGTTCCTAAATTAAATTTATTTGAAGTGATATTTGATGGGTTTCCTTCTATTATCTTTCTAAGAAGGCACAAATATAGTGGCATAAGAAACTGTGATGATTGTAAGACATCTGTTAAGTAATTCTGCTGCCATTATTTTGAAGTACCAACTTCTAATAAAGCTCAGCTTGTAAAGTTGCAGATTCTTAGACAAATAGTTAATATGGAAGCTCCAAATCCTACACCTACAAACCTGTAAATGATACTGCCAACAAGTTATTAATTTATATTAGAAATTACCTGAAGTTTCTCAAACTCCTCTTGCTAGTTGGTAGTCTTGCAAGGGAAGTGAAAATTTCTTCTAATATTAGCTGTCTATGCTTTTCATACCTGGAGAACACCTATTTAACGGTTACAAGATTGTCAGAAAATTTTTGTTACATAAAATATCACTTATTAAATGTATTTTTAAAAATAATGTATAGAAACATTACAATTCACATGACATTTATGTAACAGTAAATGCAGACCTTGTTTTTAATGCATTGTTTTTTCAAAGACAGTATTTCTTTACAAAATACAAACTTTTTCAAATACACATCTTTTAAAATCTTCCAATCACAACTGTGTAATTTATCTTGAAAAATAACTTGTTTTAAAATTCTCTGTCAATAGTAGAATACACTCTGTACGAAAATCAGCGTACTACTAAGCTTTCAGAATCCAGCACCACAGAGAAAAAACATGCTAGCAAATTACATGCTGTCAAGCACATTTGAGACACAGACTTTTATTTCATGACTTAAGCTTTAATATTTGCCTGATATGACATTATTTAAATGTAGATGGTCAGAACTAGAATTTGCCTCTCCTTTTACTTAGGCAGACCCTTACAAAATAGAAGAAAATTTCCACTTGAATAAACACATCTGAGTTGTATTTGGTTTTTCCTGAAACAATACTTTATCTGTCCTGTCAATTTTTCACACAGCCAGCTCTTCTGAGGAAGAGGTTAGAAGTATCCTACTAGTCCTACACCTTACTCCACCTTATAAATTCTAATCTTCAATTAGGAAATGAGAAAAACCACCTTATTAAGGTTTAAGACAAAAAAGGACAGTAAAGAGGAAAGATGTTGTGATTACACTTAAACTAATAACCAAATCCTTGCTTAAGTAGGATCTTTCTACATATAGAGTACTCTGCAAACAGTGGCAGCCCAGGGAGATTTAATATTGTTCCTAGGTTACAATATCAAACTAAAACCATGGAAGAACAAAATTAGCTTGAATTTCTCATTCTTACCAGGCAAAATAGAGTATATGCAATAGGCTCTAAACTCTCATAAGTACAGGAACACAAAACTGCAAATTAAGAAGTACTTACTGCAGTCACTAATTTGATGGCACATAACTGTAGCTCACTGACATTTTCTACAAAGAAAGGCGTTATCCCCATTGACGATACCTATAAACAGAAATAATTTAAGTATATTTGACTAACAAACTGGTATTTATGCAGTTTCACAAGTAGGTTATTCATTCAGCAGGTGGAAGTATCCAACAAGATGTATTGCTTTGTATTATTTGCAAATGAAGTTATTAAAGAATGTTGAAGATTAAGTCCTGTGATGGGTGGCTGAGATTGTTTAGCCCACTTTATTGTGCTCTATAACTATCTGAAAGAAGGTTGTAGCAAAGTGGGTATTAGTCTCTTCTTCCAGATGATAGGACAAGAGGAAATGGTCTCAAGTTGTGCTATAGGAGGTTCAAGTTAGATACTAGAAAATACTTATTCACAAAAAGTTTTGTAAAGCACTGCAATAGACTGCCCAGGGGAGCAGGGAAGTGGTGACATCACCATCCCTGGAGGTACTTAAAAGACAGGCAGATGTGGTACTTAGGGACACAGTTTAGTGGTCACTTAGCAGTGTCACATTTATGGTTGTAGTCCCCTGATACTAGGGTTTTTTTCCAACCTAAATGATTATATGACTTCACATTTCATACAATAAGGTTAAACTTTTCTTGAATGAGTAAGAAAAGCTATTTGAGATTTGAACATTAAATGCTTTCTTCTTTGCAGATTAACCTACAACACACCAAATCAGCTATTTTGGTGTCAATAATGAGCTAATAACTTCATACTCCATGCACTATAACAATCAGAACTTTATATTCTCTCTAGCAAAAAAATAAAAATATTAGAAATTCTGATAAAACTTACCTGAAGAATAGTTGTGTCTGTAAGAAGCTGTATCTCTAGCAACTCTGACAAGCTGCTGACAATATCACAAACTTTGTTATACAACATTACTATAACTCTTTGCTTGTGGGTGGCACACTTGGCACGTTTTGCTTTGGAACTTAAAACACCACCTAGAAAGCAAGAAGTATCTTCACTAATTTTTTCAGTGTTTCATATGAAGTATTATAAGGACAATTGATTTTCCTCAAAAAGTATCCCCAAAACAACTCCTAAGTGGAGCTTTGTAATCCAATTGCTTACCAAATAAAAACTATTTAGTAGCAACAAGAAAGAAAGAATTTCATGTGATATTATTGTTTCATAATTGCTCTAAGTTCTTGATCTGAGTTACAATAGATTTCTTGCATACAAACACCCACATCTAAAGGTTTGAATGTGATGATGCTAAAAACACTAAATGCTGAACAGATTTCACTGAAATAAATCATTACATAGACAGAGATTATGACTATAAAACTACTTATTCCTACATGTAATGAATAGGTACAGAAGATGAAATTTAGTCTAAATACTTCAGTCCAAATGGTGTGGTTACATTATTGAATTAAATATTATTGCATTTCATGCCATTATTGCTGTAAACCAAGACGTTGTAAGACTACTTCAGAGGATGTTTCATTCATTGCTTTTTTGTTTTGATTTGGTTTTTTTTAGCTCTAGATTTCATTGTCCTCAAACTCACAAAAACCACTAATTCAGGACGCTACATATGACAAGAAGTAACTCTAGGAATTGCATATAAAAATCTTGGGCCAGAAAGTTGTATCAATTTCATCATCATAAAGTAGATCTGTTATGGTATTTTTATAATGTAAAAAGATATTTGACATTGTCTTAGCATACTAACCACCATGAGGATCCACTCTATACACGGGATCATATTGAGGATAGAGAGTGTTCTGCAAATGAAATTTTGTGTATTGAATAACTCTTTCTATTACATCCTCAATATATACAGCTTTAGGCATATTTGGTGATGTCATAATATTGATGGCAGTAAGACAAGCATCAGCAGATTTTGTCACTCTTTCCATAATAAGATCTCTCCATAATCTTTCCTCATCTTCAGTGTCATTGTTCTGTAACAGGCAGGAAAAACAGGACAATATGAACAAGGAAGTAAAATTTTATCCTTACCAAGTAGAAGATTATAACATTACCTTAATACACTTACATACGGCTAAAATTTTTTTAATTTACTTTTTTGATACAAAAATAGATGATTTTTAGAAATGAACTAATGTTTGTTTTACTACCAACATGTTTGTAATGTCTCCCTAAGATAGAAGCCTTCAAAGTCTCACTGTGTTTTTCTGCTAGAACACAAAAGAAGCCTTCTGTGTATCACTGTGAAGCACTATGAGAGAGAACTGCCACATACTCCACCTTAGACTGATGCATCTTAAGCAAAATCTATATTCACTCATCTAGGGTTTTCTTCGGTGTCCTATGCACTCCAGCTGGTGCGTAATTTTTACCACTACAGAGGATTCATACACAAAAAGACTGTTACAATTCACTCTGGATTTAAAATGTTTGTTCCTTATGCAAATGAAGCACCAAAGAAAACCCAAGTAGGTTTAGGTATTTCCTTTCCCCTCAATATGGCTGGAAATAGAAAGAGTACATACTCTGCCTCCAAAAAATATCCTGACACAATGACAGGATATCTTCATTGCACAGCAGAAGTAAGCTTACTTCTTTAGCAGAGGTTTTCTTTGCCATCATGATTTAAAGAAAAATACAAAAATTGTTTGGCTAAAGATTGCTCTTTTTTAATCAAAAGTGCTTCTCTGAATTACAACCATTATGCAATTTCATTAAATGGATAATAATCTGAAATTTTATTACAAAAAGATAAAAGAGAAGTATCACTTTTAAAGCATTAGTGTAACAGTTCTGTGATACTGCGAAGATCTAATCAAGTGAAGTAGAACAGCTAAACAAGCACTTTCTTTTCACTTGTTTTTCATATTGCTAAAGGCATTCGGAAATGTACAATATAACTTTGAAAACTAGAAAGTTTTCATCTAGAAAGTATCTAGATGAAAGCATTTAAGTACAAATAGCTTGTTTTAATTTAAAAGATCAAGTTATTCAACAACTCAAGAACTCTTTTCTTGCTAGGACATTGTTTTGATTAGGAAGTGTAGAAATAAAGAAATACACTAAATGCGAAATACCATGTATCAACCTCATAAGAACTTTGAATGCGAAAGCCGTTTTAGGAGTACCAGAAAAAAAAAAACCTAGAATCAAAAGCTTCCTGTTAATTTCACTGACATTGACAATTTTAACTTTTCATCTTAAAAACAAGCCTAAAACTCTTTTCTTAATGGTCAGAATAAGGTGTTCTTGATGAACTACTTTCACTGGACATGGACACATAAAAGTAGGAAAATGTCCAAAGGTGCAAATTTTACACCAGTTACCATGAACAGCTCAGGATGAAACCATAATACTTAAAATTGAAACAAAAGTACAGTCAGTTGCTTCCAGTCATCAGTACTAACATAAAACACGTTTAGTGCTGAAAAATCGTAACACATTGAATCTTACTTGAAATCTTAAAAACTCCATTCCTTTCGCACACAAAGTGCTTGAAACTATCACTGAACAGGACTCAGGTAATGAAAGCTATTCCCCACAATGTTGTGAAATTACATGACTTGAAACTCACATGGTTAAGCAATGTCGAAAGCTTTGATCCATCCTGAATATTCTTCTCCAAAATATTCAAGACTTTCACTGTTTTATCTGTTGAGAGCTAAAAGAAGGAAAGAGACACATCAAACAACTGCAGGAAAATAAAGGCTTCCAGACTGCTGAGAAGAATGTCTATGGATGAGGGACAGAACTGTAATATAATATGAAACACTTAAATTTCAAGAAATTTGATATAAGGATTGGATCTTCTGTGTTTTCTGACACAGCACAAATGAGAATGCTGATAATCTAACTACACCATGTGAAATACATTCTAAGATTATGCAATCAAATTGCATTTTCAACTAGCAAAATCCATAGAAATATATTTAAAACTGCATATTTCTCACTAATGTTTGAAAGTTAAATATTTTTTACTAGAAACAGGAATTTACCAAATCTAAGTATAATTTACAAATTCTAGCTGATCATACAGCACTTCGTTGGGAAAAAAAACAAATTCCATGAATAAGCAGAAAGAAAAATTCCTGATACTTGAGTGTTAATAAAAAGGGCATGTATTTTAATATTGCTATATTTCAAGAAGTAGCACGTTGAAAAAAGTAATTGAAACTCAAAGAACTACAGAATTACGACCAAATAACTTGCAGAATATGCTGAACTCAAGGACAGACAATTTGACTCGCCCAGACACTACACCTTTAAACCAAACAAAATTCTGGGTTTATGTATGTGTGAAAAATACAAAACAAACTTTAAGAGTGAGAACCACCTTGAAAGAGAAACACTGAGGATGAAAAAGGAAGACAGGAAGATTGAAGAAAAGTACAGGGAGAAGACCTAAATTATGGATTAAAGAAAATCCTTCAGAGTGACTTTTATACTAAGTGGCTTCCCACCCACTTCATAAACATAGTAAGTGGTCATGAGGAGGCAGACTAAGATTTTAAACCTGAGTACCCAAAGCCCAGAACTCCAAGAAGATAACAAAATCAAGAATATTCTTTACAGAGGTGTGACACCAACAGCTTGCATCAACAAAAAGTTCTCTTGAACTGAAGTTGGGAGAGTACAGCAAAGAAACCACAATATGCAATCTACAGAAAATCGCAGGATCACAGGATGCCAGGGATTGGAAGGGACCCAAAGACATCATCGAATCCAACTTCCCTGCCAGACCAGGACAATACAATCTAGCTCAGGTCACACAGGAATGCATCCGGCATGTTTTGATTTATTGTGGTTGCTGAACATCACCCACAGGCTGATTTTGTGAAAGTAGCTTAGATTCTACTGCTCAAGCATGGTTATTATATATTGGCAGTTAGTCAGTGATGACAGAGAGAAAGACCATTCAACAAAGCCATTTCAGCTTCAGAGAGAGTAAGAGTTAAGCTGTGACCATTTCTTAAGCATTTCAGGTAGGTCAGTAGCAGCACAACTGTTTGCATATAACACAACATGCACACTTGAAGAGGGTGAAATATCACTACAGAAGACATCAGATTTTGTACGTTTACCAAAATTTCAGTTCAGAAATAGTTAGACACTATGAAGCTGTACCTTGTCCATAATGCCCATTGCCTTGATTTTTGCAGATTCACTACCCAATTCATTAAGCTGATGTTTTCCCAGCAGCAATTCCTGTGGAATCTCATCATCATCACCTTAAGAAAAGAACACAAAAATGAAAACCAGACTAGAAGTTAACAATCCTATTTCTAACTAGAACTCAAGAAAAGCAGTATTTTAGAGCCATACTGAAAAAGTCAGTGGAAGGAAAAAAATGGGTTCTTAAAATGGCTAGCATGTAATAGTTCCAAACAGTTATCACCTAATGGGGACCGATGATGACAGCTTCTGTTTGTGTTAAAATGACTACTTGTCACATAGTTAACCTCACTTACTGCAGCTTCTGTGTTATCACCTTCATTTCAGTAAACCAAGTCTTAAATTACTCTAGTCCTAATTTTGAAGTTAAAATCTGGGAAGGGTAATAGATGAAAAACACATGAAATTAAGTGCCTGAAACATACTTACCCTTACAAAAACCTCATAATTTTACCAGAGATAGAAAGAATCAATGACTTCCAAGTCCAAGGCTGCACACATTATTACTTTTAAAACTGCAGTGGTTTTGTTTACTATGCTCACCTCCTCATTCTAATCTTGTGACAAAGACGGCAGATTAAAAAAAACCTACCTATTTCAATAAAGTCACCTTGGTCAACCTGAACTACTTCCTCAGACAGTTCTGCTAAGCTGGCTAGATTTTCACTGGAGTGGGTAAGGAGCATACAGTGATTCTGTGCTTTACTCATAACTGCATAAGGACTCTGCTTTGTGAATTGAATAATGAAGCTCAGTTGTGTCAAAGGTTGCAGAGAATGCAAAATAATATACCTCAAAAATTACTAGTAAGAGTATGTTACTGTTATTAACAGAACAGAACACCCTGATGACATCCCAAAGAGGTATTCTTTCCACTCCAGGGGACTATTATTTGTCTCATTATGACTTATGTCCCTTTTGGATTCTGCAGGGAGAAAGAGGATTTTCTTCTTGCAGCAGCACATGAAGTTTAAAAGGAAGAGGTCACCACCGACAGTAGAAGCCATATAAATGTGCTGTGCCCTAGTATGTATCAGATAATCATCAAAAAGGTAGTTCAAAAGTACTGACACAAAGTTTTTGGTATTTTTGAAATTTCTGACACATTACCGAAAGCTGTAAAATCCATGTCTTCCAAATTTTCCAAAATGTTCTCTATTGAAGCAGTAAACCTTTTAAAAGTAGAAGAATCCATCATTTCTGGTGAAGGAAAAAAAAAGAAATTATTTTATACACAAAAGAGAAAATATGAACTGTACAGAAAAAAAAAAAAGCTCCTAAAATTACCTTCGGGTGTTAGTTTAGGTTCGTAAGCTTTCCTCCTCTTTTGTTTTTCTTTTTTCTTCATTTTCCTGGCCACTAATTAAGAGAACAAAGATTGAAATAGGATCTCAAAATTTAAATACAGGATTATTTACATTTCATACACTTTTATTCAACTCTGCAAGTAAAGATGTTTAATCCAAAATGTTTAATATATGTTAAAAATGCATAGTATTATGCAATAAAAATAAAATTAAAAATAAAATTATCAGTTACCCTCACTGAGACTAGGGGGAGGAGAGTAATCATCTGTATCAGAGTCATCTGGACTGCGATTACGGTAACGGCCACTACCGGAAGTCCTCCTGCCTTCATGATAATGACCACTTCTCCTGTGGTCACCAGAACTTCTTCTGTCGTGTTCTTCGTACTGCCAAGCTTCATCTCTGTCTTTTTTATGTCTTTTACGAGAAGCTAGAAATAAAATACATTTTCACTTGAAGGACAGAAGTTCTACTTTTGATAGCTCAAAATTAAACACTTTAATACATTCCAGAGATATGTAGGTGTGACAGGATTATGATTTAGTGGTGGACTTAATGTTAGGTTTATGGTTGACCTTCATGATAGTAAATATCTTCTCCATATTAAATGATTTTATGCTTTGCAAGTTGAACACTACTGTAAACTGTTGTGTAGAATAAGTGAACGCTCTAAAACCGTTACATTAGATCCTGTCATGTCAATATTCTAATAATTTCTCTTGAATGACATAAAAACTGTGCCTGACACTGGGAAAGACTTCAGAAAACACTTCAAAATACAAATTTACTGGGCATTTGTCCTTTCAAGTGGAGTAAAGAAAGCGGTACAGATCAAAATAAGTTTCAACCTTTCCTGAGAGAAGACTGAGATAATTTCTTCAGGTGTCTAAACAACAACTGTTACTGGGTGTCTACATTCCAATTCAGTGGTTGGTTTGCCAATTAGCATAGCAAGTTCTAATGAGACTTAGCAATACAGTTGCTTAAAGATATTTTGTTCTGCCAAGAAAACAATATTTTTATCTTGACAAATATTGAGGAAATTCAGTGCAAATGAGAAAGCTGGACTCACAATTTTGGGCATCAATACTACAGAAGGTGACTATTACCAGTTTTCTGTGAACACTAGAAATCACAGCAAGACTGAATATTCAAGCAACTGTGGTAAACATTCTATACAGAAACAGCTTTGGTGGAAATAAATTGGGGGAGTGGGAAGGCAGGATTCACTTATTTTCAGAGAAAGAGTTGTGTGTGCTGAAAGGCAGAGGATGCTAATATGTAACAGAAAAAGGATACAAAGAAGGAAGTAGCCTTCATCCATGAAAGCAGCAAATGCTCCATTATCTAATGTAATAGGACAGTTGGGCTAGCAAAGAGATGCTTAACAGAATGTGCTGTGAAGGTCAAAACAGCTCCATATCGCATTCTAGACTAGCTGAGAATGTGCAGACAAATATTAGGGCATATATTCAGTGTGTATCTATCAAAGCCTACTGTAGTTTATGGAGGTATGATTGCAGATAGAGTTGCTTCAGAGCAAAATGGCTCCATTTTATACATTTATACAGAACTGGAACTGAACAGACTCGTTCTTTCTGCAATCACAGTTTACCGACAAACACAGGGAAAAATGGCAGGATATAGTTACAGGTTTATGTACCTGATATAGTCAATAGTCAGCCTGGACATGTAATTAATTAAAAAACCCCAAACAAACACCAAAACAACCAACAAAAAAAAACAAACCACCAAACACTGACAGGTATGCAGACTAATGCTCTGCACTGCACACTAGAGGGCTTCTACTTCTGATGTAGTACACAACTTCTGCACAGAGATTTTCCAAGCCTTTCAGGTAATAACTCAGCGCAGGGTTTGAGCTGTATTTCAAGATCACACTTGTTTCTGGAGACAGTACAGTCATGTTCGTGATGCCTGAGCTACTAAAGTCCTCTAAAATGACTGAGAGACAACTGTGACTGAAGAAACAGAGGACCATCTTGGATACCTCTAGTAAGTGTAGTGAAAAAAGTAAATGTTTTATAGGAAGACTTTACACATCTAGACTGACTTTTTCCCCAGTGACACAGTATTTTGTTGAGGCTTACAGCATCTGTTTCCAGTTTACAAATCAACAGGGTGAATTGTGACCCCAGCTTCATTTCCATGACAGAAGTAACTTTCAGTACTGGTGTTGGGCAGAATTTTAAATTGATCAGTTTATCAATGCTACATGACAAAACAAAATATGTTATGGTTGTGACAGTGTGACAGCTGTGCAAGGCAAATAAAATTAACATGTCAATTTATTTTCAAGTAGATAAAATTGATTAAAAAATAAAAACATTTCAAGAGTTATTATCAATTTTATATTTAAAAAAACCTGTTTGGAATATGAATACTCCATTTCCATCTGAATTCTGCAAAACATTTATGCAATAATACATTTAACACTTATTGTATGGGGATTTAAAAAATTTTTAACTTCTCATCATTTAACTCAACAGAATTTCCCTTTGTCATGAGATAGAAACTCCTATTGTTCTGTAAGAACCACTCTTTTGTATTATTTGAAGTTCAAATTTAGACTATCAAAAGAATTCTGAAACACATGTTTGTAACAGTACAAATCTGTTCACTGTACTTGTCACAAATCTTTCAATCCCTTGATCATTTAATCTCATTTCAATTCAGTTCTACAGTATCTTTTGAGAAATACAGTAAATTATGTTCAAACCAGACATTCCCACTGATTGGGTTAGAATGACGGCCAGACACCTTCAGTGGATATAATGAACACAGAATTCCTTAAAACATACCATTACTGTGAAGGTTTTCCTTAACTTGCATTTAAGAATTTCAGCTGCTGCTATGGCTAATAGGTAAAGTATCTGAAATTTTTGACAATTCTCTCCATTCCTGACCAACTCAAATAATTTTGCTTTACTTGTTGTTTTTATTCACTGTTCCAGACTATTACCATCATAAACAGGTTATGATATGGGATACAGAAAATAGAGTTCTAAACAAAGAAAATCAATCAAGTCAAATCACAAATGACTGTAAGATGCCATGCTTCTTCTGAAATTGGCATTATTTCATTATAATTAAAACCAAACACGTAGAGAGATATTTTCTACTCCTTTGATAAAGATTAGAGTCATCGCTATTATAATTTTTATGTGTATGTGTTCATAAGCACTGCTTATGTGTTGGACAAAAACTTGAAATATATTAAAAAGAAAAACTAATCTCTCTCCTTTGGACCCTAAGAAATACTAAAAATCAAAATATTGTGTTTTACAATTGCTCATGATAATATTTACACAAGTAAAGATGGAAGGAGTCTAAAGCTAGGAGAAAAATCATTATATGCAAGACAGCTGCTCAGGTTAACAGCAATAAGCAGTTCTCTTGTAGTTCTCATGGGTAACATAGCTAACGTGTTAACTCAGATTGAACAGGTCCTCTTCGGTGTTGATAACTGAACAAACTAACCATGCTTTTACTACCAAGTAGGAAATTCCTTCCTCACTTAGAGGCATGTAACTTTATCTGACTGCACAGCAAAATTCTAACTACAACATTCCTCTCTGTGAACAGTTAATTCCAGAATAGTGTCATCAGCAAATGGCTTTTGATGGGTTCAATATACTAAAGTTTTTCAAGCAATATGCTAGAGAAATAATAGCAGAAATATTTTAAGAGAATTCTGGGTAAGAAAGTTCTTCAGTTTATCATGTTTTTCTTTCCCTTGCTATGCAAGTTTTCTCTGCTGCTTTAAGGGATATGTTTTTAATCTGATTGACTAAGATTGTTTATAGTACATTTGAAAACACAGAAAACCTAAACAGAAGCAATATGCTAGAGAAATAAGAGCAGAAATATTTTAAGAGAATTCTGGGTAAGAAGGTTCTTCAGTTTATCATGTTTTTCTATGCAAGTTTTCTCTGCTGCTTTAGGGGATATGTTTTTATTCTGATTGACTAAGATTGTTTATAGTACATTTGAAAACACAGAAAACCTAAACAGAAGCATCCATAAAGCAAGCAGGAAAAGAAATTTAAGAACTAACTGCTTTTTATATTGAGTAACAAACTGAAATCAACTAACTTTTCTTTTAAAATAATAACTTAGAAAAGGATCCTTGTCAGAGTTGTTGTCAGGAAAGCAAACTTGTTTTCAGATCTTTTAGGGTAGCCAACTTCAGAAAACAATGCATCTTTTTATAAAAGCAAAACATTACTTTCCTTTAGTAGTAGAAACAGAACCATGTACTACTTACATTCAAAAGCTTCTTCACTGTCATTGTCTTCATCAGAACTGATTTCAGCATATTTTGGGTTCTCNACCACAGTTAGATAGAGCTGGATGTACATGTAGTTACATTTATTATCACTCTACAGTTAATTTATCATACTAATTACATACATATCTCCTTCAATAAAATATTTTGCCAGGCATACAAATGTAAACAAATAAAACCCGGTGAGTTTCTTTTGTAAAAAGTCATCCCTGCACTACTTACACAAAATTTTGNCAGGAGCTCAGGAGGCAACTCCTTTAAAACTGACTGATCTATGCTGCCTATTAATGGAGAGTAAGAAGAACAAATGTGAACCTGAAGACAAAAATAAGGGCCCAGCACTACAGTCCTTTCTCAGGAAACACTTATGGTATATCCTCTAATAATACCACAGTTAGATAGAGCTGGATGTACATGTAGTTACATTTATTATCACTCTACAGTTAATTTATCATACTAATTACATACATATCTCCTTCAATAAAATATTTTGCCAGGCATACAAATGTAAACAAATAAAACCCGGTGAGTTTCTTTTGTAAAAAGTCATCCCTGCACTACTTACACAAAATTTTGTCTTATTTCAGTTCACCATCTGAATTTAACAACTTTTTTAATAATGGAGGGAAATTAAGGTAAATAGATTATTTGTGCCTTGTTAACAGCTCTGTTTACTCTCATTCATATTACCCACTGTACACAATATGGTAATCTTCCCTTTTGCAGTATGTAGAGATGATCTGTGGCAGAACCTTTGGGATCTTACCCCTAAACACATGCTGAAACACTGACAACTCAATCTCTGCCTCAGGTTATTTTCTTACCTACTAATAGCAGCTTTGTAATGCAACTCAGATTTTTGCTTGATTTTGTTACAAAGCAAAATCAAAAATTTTATTTAACATAGACAACATCAGGTTTCTTTGCCACAGAGGTAAAGAGGCAGACAACATTACACCATTCTCTTCACATTTTGAAATTACAATTAGATCTGTATGCAAGTCAAAGTTCTAACACAGGAAACCAAAGTAATTCAAACACACTGATTAAGTTTTTTTTTGATGTCTTACCAAAAGTCCTACTGCATAGATGTGAAGATTTTCAGATTAAACTGTTAACCTATTTTCCAACATCAGAACACCTCTCTCTCTTTCCATGGCATATTATACTAATAAGAGAGAAAACATGCTATGCACACACACACACACACACACACATTCTCCTCCAAAATTTATCTTCTGGATGATAATCCAGGCTTTCATGGCATTCACTTTATCACTAACATAACTTCCTAAAACTCATTTTACTTTTTACACTATCTTCTAATCCAGCCTTAGTTGTCCCCTTTAAAAAAAAAAAAAATCCATCTTTAAATATCTTGAATTAAGACGAGCCTTAATATGAGAGAAAACCTTCCAGAAAAATAATTTCTTAAGACTCCCACACATTTCTCATTTCACATATAGATGTATG
>VWZI01010854.1:47369-69298 GCA_013396835.1 Psilopogon haemacephalus
AAAAAAAAAACACCTTAAAATATTGTGTTTTTCAGACTGAGTTATGAAAATACCTACAAAGTGAAAGAGACAAAGTAGAAGTTACTCCAGTCTCCCTTCCTGCTGTGGTCACTCTTATTTATTTTTGCCATCCTTACCTAATTATCACCTGCCAAAGCTACTGTGGTGGTTTAAGCAGTTACCTGATCCCCTCACCTTTCATAAACCCTGGCTAGGACTCGGGACACTGGAAATTAATAAATGAAGCTTTATATTTACAGCAATGCATAATATACAAGCAGATATTTACAAGGTATAACAGATATTTACAGATATATACAATGAAAAGGAATACAGACACCACACCCTTCCCAGAGACCAAAATCTCTAAGAGAGGGTAACCAACCACCCCCTACCACCTTCCCCAGTCTTATCTCACCACTTGTTGATGCCGCAGATAAGCTGAAGTAGATCGGCCAGGGGGATAGAAGTATAAAGTAGTCTTACTGAGAATCAGCTACCATGGCAAAGGGAAAGCCTACCACACAAGAGAAGCAGCTGCAGCCAGAGCGGTCAGAACCTGTCTGATATCTAATGTTTGGGTACAATTCTTAAAAACAACTTTGTTTTCTTTCTCAGTAATGGGTTGGGTGAAGTGATATTTGTTTCCCTCTCTCAGCCAATAGTCTAATTTCTCACTAAAATTCTCCAATTAGCTCAAACCAACACAGATACCTAAATCCTTAGCAGTCCAGCTGGAAGGGACCTGTGAGGGTGATCTAGTCTAATGCCCTCTGCAGTGAGCAGGGGAATCCTCAACTAGATCAGGCTGCCCAGAGCCCTGTCAAGCCTCACTATGAGTATTTCCAGGCATGGGGCCTCATCCACCTTCCCAGGGAGCCTGTTCCAGTGTTCCACCACCCTCACAGTAAAGAATCTCTTCCTAACATCCAGTCTGAATCTACTATTTTCTAGCTTGATGCCATTGTCCTGTGTGCAATTCTGGAGCCCCCAGCACAAGAAGGACATGGAACTGTTGGAGAGAGTTCAGAGGAGGGCCACGAAGATGATCAGAGGGCTGGAGCACCTCTGCTATGAGGACAGGCTGAGAGAGTTGGGGCTTTTCAGCCTGGAGAAGAGAAGGCTTCGGGGAGACCTTATAGCAGCCTACCAGTATCTGAGGGGGGCCTACAAGAGGGCTGGGGAGGGACTGTTCACAAGGTCTTGTAATGACAGGACGAGGGGGAATGGGTTCAAACTGGCAGAGGGGAAATTTGAACGGGATGTTAGGAAGAAATTCTTCACAGTGAGGGTGGTGAGGCACTGGCACAGGTTGCCCAGGGAGGTTGTGTCTGCTCCCTCCCTGGATGTGTTCAAGGCCAGGCTGGATGAGGTCTTGAGCGACCTGATCTAGTGGGAGGTGTCCCTGCCTATGGTGGGGGGTTGGAACTGGATGATCTTTGAGGTCTCTTCCAACCTAGACCATTCTATGATTCTATGATTCTATCCTATCACTACAGACCCTTGTACACAGTCCCTCTGCAGTCTTCTTGTAGGCCTCCTTCAGGTACTGGAAGGCCTCTGTTAGGTTTCACTGTGGCCTCCTCTTTTCCAGGCTGAGCAACCTCAGCTGCCTCAGCCTGTCATTACAGCAGAGCTGCTCCAACCCCCTGATCATTTCTGTGATCCTTCTCTGTAGGCCCACAAATACTGCTTTCAAAAAGGTTAGAAAACATTTCACAGTGTGGCTAACCATATTGCTGTGACATGATTTGACTGTGCAGCCTCTGGACTTCATTGAAGTTATGCAGAAGTACATCATCTCAGACAGACCAGATCCTCTGTGTGTATCAGCAGCTGACTGGATGACAGCCAGGTCTAACCTGGGTGCTGCACAGCCGTGCACCTGAGTGTTGGTGTCCCCACAATAATACTTCATATCTTTTTGTATGACTACCAAGTGCCTGAAGAGAGTTAGCTTATATCCACCCCCAGACTACATGAAAATTCACACATGCAAGCTTTAAGACAATTTCCACAGGTGAGACTGGCTAGAGGGCCTCAGATTCTGGTTATCTAACACAGATTCTCAGTTTTAGGCACTGCTGGTAATTCCACTGAAATGAGCAGGACTACACACATAGCATAAAGCCTGTATTAAATATGGCCAAATATTACTGGGGGTATTGTCTACCTAGACTTTCAGAAAGCTCTGATATTGTTCCCCACAGAATTCTCATGGACGGCCTGGACAAGCACAGCTCTGATGGATAAAGCACTGCTAGATGAAAGATCCCAAAGGGATCAGCGGAGTTAAATCCAGCTGGCAGCTGGTCACAAGTGGTGTTCCTCAGGGCTTAGTGTTGGGACTACTTCTACTTAACATTTTTATTTATTACCTTGATGAAGACAGAGTGTGTCAGCAGTAAGTTACTAGATGACACCAAGTTGGGTGGCAGTGTTGATCTGCAGGAGGGTAGGGAGGCTCTACAGAGGAACTTGGATAGACTGGATGGATAGGCCAGTGTTAACGAGATGAGCTTCAAGGTCAAATGCCAGGTCCTGTACTTGGGCCAGAACAATCTCAAGTAACGCTACACACCTGTGGAAGTGTGGCTGGTAGGCTGTCTGGCAGAAAGGGACCCGGGGGTGGTAATCAACAAACAACTCAATATGAGCAAGCTGTGTGCCCAGGTGGCAAAGAAAGCCAATGGCATCCTGTGAGTGACTGATGGAACTGGGGCTGTTTAGTTTGAAGACAAGGAGGCTAAGGAGAGACCTCATTGCTGTCTACAGCTACCTGAAAGGATCTCTTCTCACACGTTAATAGTGATAGAACAAGGGAACAGCCTCAGGCTGCAGCTGGGTAGGTTTAGATGGGGCATTACAAAACATTTTTTCACAGAAAAGTGAGTGGTCAGGTTTTAGAATAGGCTGGCCAGGGAGGTGATTGAGTCACAAACCCTAGATATGTTTAAAAGTTGTTCAGATGTGGTGCTTGGAGATATGGTCTAGGGGTGAACCCTTACATTGCAGGGTTATCCTAAGGGTCTTTTCCCACCTGAATGTTTCTGTGATTCTGTGAAATTAAGACACCCCAAAGTGAACACAGGGCTCTGGGCTCACCAGGACTGAGTACAGGAACACAATCACTCTCTACCCTGTTGAATGCACCATTTTTTACCCAGACCAGGATGCCACTGGCCTTCTTGACCCACACTGCTGGCTCACATTCAGCCAACCATCCACCAGCATCACCAGATTCTTTCCTACCAGGCTGCCTTCTAGCCACTCTTCCCCAAGCCTCAAGTGTTCCTTGGGGTTGTTGTTACCAAAGTGCAGGACCCAGAACTTGGTCCTGTCTTGATTCAAGTAAAGGAAGAAAAGTTGCATTAAATCCCCAAACAAAAAAAAAAAACACCAGCCAAAACATACTACTACTCTCCTACTGTCTAAGAAAATTTGTTCTTGATTGCCTTACTGATTTCATTCCCAAGGTAGACCACTTTAAATCAACTATGACATTATTAATTAGACATCAATAAAAACCAAACACAACTACTTTAAATATTTGGAAAAATAACTGAATTTTCCTCTCAGAACTTCCAAGTTCTCTACAGTCTGGAGTGCTAAATTCAACTAACAATTGAATTGCATTCTCTCCTATTACAGATGTTTCAGGCAGCAGTATAACCTTACCCTTTTCTCTTTCATTAGGGAACACGTAAAGCTTTCTTTATTCAAGCAGGGAACAGCAGAAAAAAAGCCCAAACAGAGCTATTGTGAAATTCTCTATATGCTATCTTATTTTTTTTTTCCCTGTCACAATGTTACCTTGACCAAGTGTGCTGCAATCTCAGTTTAACTGTTGAAGACTATAAACAACCAAATCTAGAGAGTTTCACTTGTACAATTCAAAGGAGTTAAGTATGACTGTACGTGTATCTATCATTCTGATGTACATGGAAAAGGACTCCTCATCCTTTCTGAAGAAATTCAGCAATAATACATATTGTGGGACTCCAGACAAGAGCTTGATAATATTTATTTTACTAACTCACTTTAATGCCTTTTCAGTTCATGGACTACTTAAAAAAAAAAAAAACAAAACATTACAAGAAAAGACAAGATAAGGTCACTTGAAAGAATCTACAAAAACCTGTAGGATGACCTTCAGTTTTTCAGTTCTAAGACTTGGTATCTATGTTTACATTTCCACTTTAATCAGCTACACTTGCTTCTAATTTGCACAACTTTTAAAATAGGTAAGGAGAAAGCAACTGTTAAAAAGTTCCTCCACAAGTTAAAAAAGAATGATTTAATAAATTAGCTTTTTGAAGAACTGTCCTCATCAACAGAGTAATAACTCCATTCTTTGCAATGCATGTGCTCTACAGACATCACTTACACATATTCCTGAACTGCTGCAACTACTAAAACAAAAATCTTAAAGCACCATCATAAAAAAAAAAAGCAAACACAACTTTGTCTCTCTACAGAACAGCATTCTATCTTACACCACAGGAATAAAACTGAAGGGCAAGTTACAAAACACCCATAAGAACAACTAACCTTAAAGAGCTGCATACATGAAAAGCCATTGATTCAGTGAATCTACAATGGCAGGCAATGCTGTTCATGACTTACATTCCAGTTGCTTGATGGAGGATGAGTAAGTTACTTGGTTTCTTACCAAGCAAGCAATTCTTGATAAAACTTAATACAGCTCAGTTAGAGAATCTTATATAAAAATGAATTGGTCCCTAAGCCTCCTCCAATATTCTATTTTAACCAGGGAAGCTTTTCAAAGGAAGATTTCTACAAGTATTAGGTGGATGAAGTACCTCTCTGTGGCAGGGCAGGGCAATCCACTCTCTTTGCACATAGTTTAAAAGCAGAATGGAAAGGCACAGATCTGATTCAAATTTAAGCACTATTTTTTTTTCTTTTTAACACCTTGATGGGTAGTTTCAATTTTGTAGAACAGACTTTAGCTAATAGTTATGCACATCTAATCTTCAGAAAGATTGTATGTGCAAGTCAAATTTTGCCTTGACAGTTAGATGAATATTTTCAAGACAGGTAAGTATTTAAAAAAAAGGAAACAACATTGTGGACTTTTACTGGATCCACTCAACATGGGTAGCACTATTATTCTTTGTCAGTGTATTCATATTAGTCTTGCTTGTTTTGGTATAACAAGTTCAAAGAAGCAGCTATGGAAAAAGAGATTATTATTGCTGATGCTTAGGTCAGCTTTCCACGAGCAGAGAAGCTCTTCCTGCTGTAACATCAAAACCCACACTAATTACTGTTACCTTCTCAGTAATGACCCATCCTTGCTTTCTGAACTATCAAAAATGGATGTAGAGTTTACAAGCCATTAAGATTCAAAACCTAAAACCTGAATTACTACTTCCCTACCCAAAAAAAGACAGTTGAGTCTGTGTCAGTTAGCTGATATGGTTACTTTTAAAGTACCTATGAAGTCAAAATGTCCTGTTTGCATATGTATCTATCATAGTGTATGAACAACTCCTTGAAGAAGTTAATGAAATTAATTTCAAAACTGAGGTTTATATCAATAAAGTCTTTTGCATAAATTAGCCTCCTATAAATACTGTCCTCTCCATTTCTGTGTGCTAATAGTTTGTGGTAACTAAAACTGCAGTTACTGCTCTTTCATATTTATAATCTATTGCCATATATACTTTAAAATACAACTTTTTTCCCACTATCAAGGTTGAGGATATGAATCTTAATTCTGCATTTCTCAGTGTTTAGAAATTTAAATTTAACTATTTCCCATATTCAAGAATTACTACACAAATTAACTGGAACAATGCAGATAAGGTTCTGTTTCAGCTAAACAGCTAGAAGAAAAAAAGAGGGGCTAGAAGCTTTTCCTTACTTTACAAAAACTGTCTAGAACATAAATAAATATTTAGAAATAGTTTAATATTGTTCCAGTATAGCACTCAAGTACTACAAATGCAAAGGGCTACTTTACTACAGGTTAAAGCTGACAACTTCTGTCTCTTAGTGTGCAAGTTTAATTACACTCTTCCCACAAAACAGCATATTCATTATACAGCACACTTGAGTGCTTCATGATCAGAGTCCCCTGCCCACCAGCTTCACACACCAAATAATTCTGTGCTCTGAAGAGTTTCAAGATCAGAAGGAGAAAACCCGGCAAACTGCAATCCTTTTCTCAAAGGGGTGTTTAAGGGGCAAAGAAAATACATCTGCCCAGGAGACAGAAGTTCTACTTTTATCTCTATACCATGTGAAAAACACTCTCTCAAATGAATGCTGGTGAAAATAATCCCAAAAATCCTGAGCTCCTGATCTTCACCTTTTGACTACATCCATGACAGAACTCCTGAGTGTAGCAAGAAAGATGATAGGAGATGTTCTCACCACCATAGATGGAATTCTCTACTGCAATTAATCTGTCAGGAGTGAGTTAGTGTACTAGTTCAAGGGAGGGCATGGCATTACTATAAGGTGAAATATATCTTGTGTTCAATCCACAGAACTTGCTTGAACACATTCCAAAATAATTTCCTTTCATCTGCACTAGTACTGGCTGAAAGAGAAGAGACCTTTAAGATCATCAAGTTCAACTGTTGACACAACACTACTAAATCATGTCTCTCAGCGCCACATCTATACATCTAAACACTTCCAGGGATGGTGACTCCACTACTTTCCTGGGCAGCCTGGTCCAATATTCACAACTCTTTCAATGAATAGATTTTTCCTAATATCCAGTCTAAACCTTCATTGGTGCAACTTGGTCATTTCCTCTTGTCCTGTAGCTTGCTGCTTGGATGGACTGGTCCCTACTTTGCTACAACCTCCTTTCAGGTTGTGGTAAGGTCTCCCCTGAGCCTCCTTTTCTGCAGGCTAAGCACCTCCAATTCATGATACAGTAGAGGACATCACTGCCCGTGGCTAAGCAGCACAGATTCAGAAAAAATGTTACAATAACAGAAAATACTCTCAGAATCAAGGAGCATTTTTTGATGTAGGAAATATATTTCCAAAGATCCAAGAAACAGGGAATACACCCCACAGGCACTCTCAAAAAATGCCAAGTGAATTTACATTTACATCGGCATCAATTTCCTCAAGCTATGATTGCTGTGAAAGTATCACCACAAGTTATTTTATTCCTTATTGCTATTCACTGCCTCTTTGTCTTTATAGACATCAATAAAATGACACTAGAGTGTTTCACAAGAATAAATGGAGCAAAATTAGTACCTGAAATTAAGTGAAATCCTGCAGAAACCCCCTCAGTCAGGGGATTGCTTCTGGATTCTGCTGTTACTGCTTTGTACATTGTTTTGTACAGTTGCAAAAAACAGCATGTAATTTTCTGTTACTATTAATGTTTGAAATCTGAAATTTATGACTGATGCATTCTCCCAGCCAATTAATTTAAAAACTGAGCTATGAGATCTCACTTAATAAAAAAAACTTAATCAAATTAATTCAAATTGCACCTCATAATTTTGCTTCTTGTAAAAGAAGAACTCCTGCATCAGTAATATAATACGAACAAGATCTTTGCAGAGGACAAGCAAAACAAATGCCATGAATTATATCCAATCTGCAACTATAGACACAATGAAAATATCTGTTTTTCACTCACTATCATGGAAATACTCTCAGCCTTCATCACTGAACATATCTCCGGAAGCCATTGTTGTTTTGCTTCTTCAAAGCAACAATTATATAAACAAGAACAGCAAAAGACTGCTGATGTTTTAGCTTCCAAATTCTAAATTTCAAATAAATGCTTTAAATACTCTCAGACAAAAGCAGCTCAAAACTAAACCAGCTCAAAAGGTCAAGCTGCCAAAAATTTAATCTACCAGAAGCAAATGTTTGTATTTTACCAAATTTACCCCTTGTTTAGACATTGAAATAAAAAATTTTCAGCATACAACCTTGCATACAAGCCAAGAAATAACATCCATAACCAGATACTAAGACAAATGAATTGGTCTGCATTGCATATTACAAGTGACATCAGACAAGGTGCTGGCCCATACTTTTACATATTTATCTATTTTTACATAATTTACATACTCATTTTAAAAAATGTATTTGTGCAAAACAGCTTTAGCTGTTCCAAGAAATAAGAGAAACCTGATTAAGCAAACATGTCCACGAACCAAGGGCAGTTTCAGACTTTCAACAAATTGCCCTAAAAAAAATTAGATAATAAATTTCTAGCACTTACATGTGCCAAAGTAGTTTTTAAAAAATGAACTAATTAAACAATAGACTCTTAAATTTGCAATCAGACAAATCATCATATTTTGGATGAATCAAAGTACTAGCAGGTATTGAAAGTAGGACGTTTGGTCAAATTTATTGCTGCTGCTAAGAACCAGATCTGCAACAAACAAAATACACTCTTATTACCTGGAGAAAACTTAGCACCTTCTATGAGAGCAAGTATCTGAATATTTACCTCAGTGGCAAAGACTAAAGTAGGAAACAACTTAAGCAGCCTCCAGGCAAAGTACTGTACTCAAAATGTTCCCTATTTACTGATTACAGATCAACTCATGAAAGGACTCCAGTGTGTAACGGCTGAATCCCTGCTGCCTCCCAATACTGCTTTATCAACAACTATTTCTGAAAAAAATTGCACCAAAAGTGAAGGTCCCAGACAGTAGGTACAGTGCCCATACAAATGCCAACATACTTTCTGAGACAGGACAGACACACCATACCTAAAATGTCCCTGCAAGCAGGAATGATGCATTCCAGTGCAAAGCAGGCTACAGAAATAAGAACTAATGGATTTAACAGATATATATAGTTTGGTTTTGTCTTTTGACTAAACAACACCCAGAGTATCTTTCAAACTGTGAACCTGTTAATTCAGAAAGGGGGAAAAAATAAATTAATCAGATCCATACGGACAAAGTATGTCTTAAAATCAATCCTCTGCAACCCAAATTTTTCTTATGGGATGGTCAGGTTGTCTCCTAGTCAAGTTAAGATAAGACAGTCACCAATACCTCAGAAAGACAATATAATTCCTGTGACAGTTTTTTTTTTTTTCCTAGAATTTCAGCTTGCTTTAGGATGTAAGAGAAGCTTTAAAGACTTCGCTTAAGAAGACTTAAATAAAAATACTTCTTGCTGTAAACCATGAAATATATCCTTTTCCCCACCAAAAGTGGAATAATTTTCCACAAAACTTCAGAGAAACTAGTATGCTTATGCAAGATGCCTTGTGTGTTACTGCTCTGGCCTTGATACATGCATGCAAAAGGTATCAGTATCTCCAAGTCTGTGATTTCAAATTTCAGGTCTGCCAAATTAAGGTCTTTCACAATGGTAAACTTTAGACAATCTGCAATAAGTCAGCTGAGTTGCAACCTTTTCTTTCCAAAGGAATAAGTTTTAACTTCAGTTATTTCCTTGCAGCACAGCTGCTTACCACACTAATTTCAGTGAGCAAAATAGTGTCCGTTTCAGCATCAAGAAACTGTTATTCTGGAAGTAAATAAATTTGAGCGAATGCTAATATTTGCTTAATTTGTTAATATTCCTAATCTATTTTTCTCAAAGGATTGCCAAATTTGTCCTTACAGAACCCTTCTGTATAAGAAGTATTTAAACAAACGTTTGAAATTTATACTCCCTTTTCGTCCACATCTATCAGCTGTGTCTGTAAGAGGTACGACAAGTTGGATCACTGAGTCAATATAGTATGGATACAGCTTTTCATTCCCTTTCTTGGCACTGCTACCTTGAAGTACCTAATTGATACTCTGAGTCTCTGAGACTGTTTCAGCAGTGATAGAATTTGAAGACAGACCATCTTGTTACACAAAAGCCAAAGTAGTTACTACAGGCTCTGAAAAGGTCACCTGGAATTTAAAAAAACAATGAAACACACAAGACAGACAACAACAGAAAAACAAACTAGCAAAAAAGCCACAGAAACACACAGAACAATCTAGAAACACTGTCTTAAGTCAACAACATGAAAATTACAAAAGCACTACATTTTTTAGCCGATCCTTGAAGAATGTTTGAAGAGCACCTTTGAAGAAATGGCAAATCTTGACTCACATTTCAGATCACAGCAGCAGAAAACACAGTGTATGTAGGAAGATGAAGTGAGCAATAAACACCTGTGTTTAAAATTCTGTGTAGTAAAGATAATGAAATCCTGTAACAATCTATGCAACAAAGGAGTAGCATTCAAATCTTTTTATTATGTTTCTTTTTAAAACAAGCTCTTTTTAGGTGATACTGGAAGACTCAAAAGTTGTTTCTCTGCAAGTCTTACAGGAAGACACTTATTTGTGCTAGAATTGAAACTTGCACTGTATATATGGTACTTACTTATGAAAGGCAATCCTTCAAACATATACCAGCTCAGACACATCTTTACACAGTTACTGTTTCTCTCATATTTAAGAGAGAAAAAATGTGTTCAGAATTCAGTTCACTGTGAAACTGTTAACACATCCCACCCCAACATAGCTCATTAGTACAGCTCTAAGCAGCAGCAGGGAAGGTATTTCCTGAAGCTCTGAAAGGAAAGGATAGCAAACACCACCTCTTCATTGTAGGCACATACTCAGTGGGAAAAGCTTCATGGATCTCCCCAACAACATTTTCATTAAATCAACATAAGAGGCGTTCACAGATGTTAAAATTACAAGAGAAAAATTGTTACAATTCATTCTGACAAGGATAAAATAGGTCACCAATTTCACCATAAAGCCCTTTCACAGAAATACTATGAAAAATACTTCCATAACTTTCCTCTGAGCTAGAACAAACCTTTCAGAGAAATGTTCAAAGATCAGGAGAGAAAGACTTTTTTTTTTTTCCTTCTAAACACCGAAAAGGATTGTTGAGATGATTCAATATTAACAATTGTGTTCTACAGCTATCCCTCCCATTCATAGAACAGCTTCACAAAATTTCAAACCTGTTTGTAAAATTTGATTGAACTGTTACTTTGTGTTTTTGCAGTACAACGTAAAGCTCATATGCATGCACAATAAAGGTGTGGTTTTAATATTTAAAGTTTACTGCAACAATGTAAAGAGTTGTATAGACCTGACATTTTCAGGGCATTAATTTTATCTTAAAACAAGTCAACTGCAGTGAGAATTATAATGAACAGACACAGAATGACCTTCTAAGTGGTGTTCTGAATTAGTTGAACTAATCCTATTATAAACTGGATTTCAGACAAATCATGGCAATGATGTTGTATGTGAGAAAGCCAGAAGAAGACATTTTCTCAGGGATGGGATGGATGAGAATGCAAAACAAACCCCAAAACAAAACAAAAGATGAGAAATACAAGGAAGTAAAATAAGAAAAGGTAAAGCAAAATATACTAAACTACATGGAGTAAGAGGGATGAAAGAAGTGGAATGCTGCTGAAAGGCAACTCTAGACAAGATTTGCTACAATCTGTTAAGAAATATAGAATGAGCTGAAGAACGTTCATAAAAATTACATTTCCTAGTGTGTTAAAGTGTTTATAACTTAAAATGGCAGAGAGTAAACAAGTGAATATGGCTAGAGTGAGGACACTGGCAATGGCACAAGTATTTTCCGTATCATATAGGTGACAGACTTTGGCTTACAAAGAGATACCTTTTTACGTTACAAACCTTTTCAAACACTGACATTCACTTCATGATTTAGCGTAATATATCCTAGGAAGATACCAAGAAGTTGGGGGAAAAAAAAAAAAATCTAAAACNTGCCTTTTGAAAGTTTGGGGAAAAAAAAAAAAAATCTAAAACTAAAAATACACATGAAAAAGGTGAAGTTCAAAGACACTTTCTCCAAAATCTAGCTAACTATACACTCAAAACTTGATTTGTAAGAGAAACATAGTCACAACATTATTCATTCCACAATACCTATTACTAGTATCATTTAAGAACCTTATCCTAAATACAATACCAAAATATTGCTACCAGATGAAAACATTTTCTTGCCCTGGAAAATAAGTCTCAAGTTATTTAAGATTAAGAAATATACAATTTCAGGGGAAAAAAAAATACACAAAAGCACTGCAGAAAAGTGATAAACCTGACACTGAAGTTAATGCATTGCTCATGCATGGCACAGCTAATCAAGTCATGTCAACCATACAAGAGTCACTAAAAGCATTACACATTAACATATTTTATATAAATAACTACATATGACACAGACTACAAAAAAGTACTTCAAAAACTTTGCATGAAGCATATATGCACAGTATATAGTCTGAAGGCTCTAAAATTTACTGATTTTTCTGCAGAGGACTGCATGAATTAAAAATTCAGTCTGAGACTTGATCTGAGTTACATCAGAAAATTTTCTCTATTCCCTATGAAGAATATAAAGGTTTCATTTAAAATATTCAGACTAAACTGAAAACAAAGACATCATAGCTTGAAGTCTAACTTTAGGTATTCATGGTTAGAAGTGGAAATTTTACCTCAGAAAGGGAAAGAGAAAATGTCCATATTTCCAAGATAAAAGGGAAATATGATAAGGAGGCTCAGATTCCACAAATAAGTAATATACTTAATATATCCTGAATTATTAAGCCTTTAAAGCACTAACACAGATAGTTCATAGAGAACAGATACAGCACAATAAATTTGTTACGCAGATACAACCTCTTTACATGAGCACAAACATTTTTATACATTCACAAGGATGATTTCTACATAATTTCTTATCAGGCTGACTATGTAAGATAACATTATCTTGAATTCATGATATAGCTGAAACCTCATTCATAAATCATCCTGCTCACAGCTGAAATTCTCTCCCTTGCCACTTGATCTATTTTGAGATACGACAACTCTATAAACATTAAGTACTTTAATTTCTTACACAGATAAGTGCTAAACATTGAAAAAAGACAGGAACTCTGACCAGTTAGTAACACTGATTTTCCGATGTGAAATGATCTAATTTAGCCTGAAACTGAAGTAAAAATTAGAGCACCAAAAGGAAAAGCAATCTTACTTAAGTGTTAAATCTGCAGAAGAAGCAACAAAGCAAGTACCAAACCTACAAAATATTCGGAATGATTTCCTGTCCATATTACTAATCTGAAAATGCCAGCCAATTGTTTGCCACTTCCTTTCTTCTTTCTGTATATAATGTATCCTAGAGACAACAATGTCTAATTCTGCTAAGAACAGAACTTTAACAAATTGCCATGTAGCCTCAAGTATGGAAGTTCCGTAAGACAGTTGTGTTTATCGTGTAAAAGAAGCATGTGGGTCTTTGTAACTGTGTTCTTACTGCATTAGGTCAAAATATGCCTTGGAAAACCACATTTCACTTCCACTTAAAACTATTAAAGAATCTTGGGGTTTGTATACAAACACTATTTCCCAACATGCCAGCTATGCTGGTTTAGTTACAGTAAGTAATACCAGTCCCTTATACAGACATACTTGAACCAGTTAAAAATCATACAGCAATTATGCTTCATGGGTTAAACTAGAATTGCCAAATACAGCTTAAGAACTGTACCACTTTAAGTAGTTGCACTAGAGCAAACAAACCATTTCAAGTACACTGTAGCAAGATTTCCAGTACTGACAAGTATATAGACAAGTTTCCTTGTTTGTCTAAATCATCATATAAGCAGACATATAAACTACCTATCAAATACTCAAATTTAATTTCCCATCACAAAAGTAGCAAGTCCAAAGGAGAGGGAATGTAAAACATATAATGCAATTAATATTTAACAATTAAAAAACAAAAATTCTTACCTTTATTAGATTTGGTTGACTTGTTCTTATTAGGTTTAAAACAAGAACCCGTTGATTTATCTTCTCTGTCCTTAATAAATTTCTGCACATCATCCAAAGAAAGCTTTTGAAGAACAACTACAGGCTTAGCTCCTTTATTCAGATCTTCAACTAGCCCAATCTTCTCTACTTTGTCCTTCTGTTCACCTCTAAAGTCAGTTTTCCTTGACTCCTGAGTAACGTTGCCATCTTTGTCACGCTTGATTTTTGGAATGACAAAATGTTTCAATGCACCAGATCTTGCACCCAACAAATAACTGGGAAATTCTGCTTTATTGTCAGCATGTGCTTTATTACTATCTACTTTACTCTTATTACCATCTGTCCTTCGTTCATCCTTGCTGTTGGGTGTTTTAAAACCAGGCTTGTCAGGTCTTGATCTACTAGAATCTCCTCTACCTTCCTGTTTAATACGAGGGCTGTCAGGTCTTGATTTCTGATCCCCGGAAGAAAACCTTTCCCTCGATTCACCAGACTCATGCCTATGTTTCCTTTCAAATTTCTCAGGTTTTGAACTATCAGATTTAATGCCGTGCTTAGAATCATGTTCATTTTTATTTGAGGATCTCAAATATTCAGGTCTTCTAAGCTTGGATGGATCTCCTCTGTATCTCTCTGACTCTCCCCTGTCCTCAGATCTTTGTTTAAGGCTATCATGGTCACGCCTTGGTGTATCAGAAACTGAACGCCCATCAGGCCTTTGTTTTGTTGAATCAGATCTGCTTTCAGGTTTTACCCGTGCAGGATCAGATTTCGCATCTAGTTTATGCCTAGATATTTCAATTTTCTTATCTGAAAATGGTTTACTGGAGTCCCTCCTATTATCATGTCTATGTTTCGGCGTTTCAGGCCTGCCATCACTTTTTTGTTTTGGCGTTTCAGGCCTGCCATCACTCTTCTGTTTTGGTGTTTCGGGCCTGCCTTCACTCTTCTGTTTTGGCGTTTCGGGTCTCTGCCTTATTTCCTGTTTACCATTATTTGGTTTTCCCTCATTTTGTCTCATCTCCATTTGCCTGCTCTCATTTTGTTTTGAATCTGCCTGTCTGTTCTCATTTTGTTTCACTTCCATTTGTCTGCTTTCATGCTTAGCTTCTAACTGTTTGTTCTCATGTTTACTTTCCAACCTTCTGCTCTCATTTTGCTGAAATTCCATTTGTCTGTTTTCATTTTGCTGGATATCTGTCTTTTGACCCTCAAAGTCTGACTTTTTCCTGAAAATATCAGGATGATTTTCAGGTTTAAATTTAAGAACTCCAGCAGCATCTTCTTGGGGAACACATGCAAATCCATCATTGTACTGCTTAATTTCTTCAGGTTTTCTGATGGTGTCCAAATCCTGAGTTACTGTTGCCTGAGAGTCTGCTCTTCCTGCTTGTTGCAGATCAATACTAACCATCAGTGCTGGCCTTGTTCCATTTCCTGCAGAACCTGTCTCCTGAGAAGCTGCTCTGTTTCCTCCAGTAGCACCTCCAGCCTCTTGTGGTTTGTTTTCTTGTTTTCGTTTTTTCAGAGGTTTATCTGCAAGTTAAAAGAGAAAAATCACCAGTTATATATACAGATTGGTAAATGTACAAACAAGAATGTCCATTCCCAAAAATTAATCCTCCTCAGCACGTATGTAAACACACACAACAAAATCAATTAAATTCAAAAGCAAGAACAGAGCTTTATTAGCTAATGATTTTTAATGTACTCAGACTATGATTCATGGTCAGTCTAACAGAAGTATCAGCTGATCATTAAAAAAAAATAAAATCCCCCCTCAAAACATATGAAACTGAAATTGAGAACCCCCTAATAAAGCAGCTGCGATGCATAAAGACCAAAGGAAAAAAAAAAAAAAAAAAGAAAATACTCCCCTAAACCAATTTGTTATATTTTAAGAAAAGTTAAGGTGCACCTCCACAACTTTTTTTTTTCAGGAACACTACTGTAAGAGATTCTCCTCTGCAGATTCAGCCTGCTTCATTACACATGAACTAAGTAAGGATCTTCAAGACAGAGGGTCTCCCTACTTGGTTCAGTGCATTAGCTGGACGCCACATATTTTTCAGCCAGGAAGCACACTAATAATGAACAGGAATGACTCAAATAACACCAACACTTCACACTTCTCTTTTAAACAAGGCAGTATTCCAAGAGTTGGAGTCCTAAAATAACACACATGCATCAGGCAGGGANGGTGCACCTCCACAACTTTTTTTTTTCAGGAACACTACTGTAAGAGATTCTCCTCTGCAGATTCAGCCTGCTTCATTACACATGAACTAAGTAAGGATCTTCAAGACAGAGGGTCTCCCTACTTGGTTCAGTGCATTAGCTGGACGCCACATATATTTCAGCCAGGAAGCACACTAATAATGAACAGGAATGACTCAAATAACACCAACACTTCACACTTCTCTTTTAAACAAGGCAGTATTCCAAGAGTTGGAGTCCTAAAATAACACACATGCATCAGGCAGGGACATGGGGGTAACCACACACTTTAAAGTTTATTTTCCTTCTGTAACCAAAATGCTTATCATGGATTTAAATAAAAAGTTCAGTGATTTTTTATGCAGTGTCAAGAGCCTGACTGAACAATTGGCCTTTCAATTTATACCTAATATACAAAAGGAATACAGGTGAGCCCATTACATGCCCTGTAATTTGGTAGAATGCAAGAAAATGAGAAGAACATGGAAGGAACCAAAAACACAAAACCTATTCACAAAACCTGTGATTTAATTGTGTACTCTAAAATTAACTTCTGCCATGAACACCAAAAGTCCTGCCTGCATTAAGGCTCACATTCTTACTTCTCAGCTACATTGTCAAAAAAGCAATGACTTTCTCTATAATCATAGAATATGATTTTAAGTCTAAGGAATAACTAAACATAGGCTGGAAATTCTGTTGTATATTTATTGTCTAAAATGTCTACAACACAAATGCAGCATAAGAAAAATCACTTATTTTGAGCCTAGATTTGTGGTGCCTTCCCTGATGCACTGAGCCAGCCCTCTTTTTTGAAAGCAGGAGAATGAATAGCGCAGAGGATATAATCGAGGAACAGGAAAATACACTTCATGAGAAAAAAAATCCATATACTCTTAACAGAATTACAGCATATGATTTCTTCTCCATTTCTGGAAGATTCTTGTTTATTTGATACTTTATTTGAAGGACCATCTCCTAAATTCACATCAGAACACAGTAGTAAGTAATTACACCATCAATTCCAGTGATGTGAAGAGGCTTTTTTTTTTTAAAGCCTCTTCACATCAAATTTAAAAATTATATACAATATTTAATGGCTAGAAGACAGTGAAGACAGGTGCAATAAACACCACAGAAAAATCCATCAACTGGAAATATGGAACTTTCCAAAGTTCAGCAAAAACCTGTGGAATGATCGCCAACTTTGCATGATAGACATGTGAAAAAAATTTAATTTGCAGCTATTCAAAGCTGCAGCTATTTAGCTGCTGTTCTACTACAGCAACTGTTGAATTAATTTCAGAACTTATACATGTTTCTATCAGTAGTGTAGGAAATTAATTTTTTAAACTTTCATTCAATGACATATCTTTTTCACCCTTAAAAATGGAGCACTCTGATCTCACTGAGTTTAATGGCAGGTCTTAGGAATAGATACAAGGTGAAAGCTGTCATATCACTAGGCCTTAATGTTTGATTTTTATTTAAAAATCTCATATACATTAACAAACACATTGTCCAAATACATTGTTACCTTTTTCCTCAAGTAAAACTGACAAACACAAACTGAGACATTTGTGTTCCGAGGGAAGTCAGTGACAGCCACACTGGAAAAGACCCACAAAGCACTTATGATGGATCTAGTAGTAGCCAGCTACTATGAGATATTAATGTTATCTGTCCTGCTCCTTCAAGAAAAGTTATCACCTGTAGCCATGTAGCAGAACAGAACATGAATTTTTATTTCCACACGTGCATTTTGGTTGTCCAATGCATTGCCTAATGCATTAGTGAAGACTGTTTGCATTAACTCAGACTGAATGAGGCAGTTAGCCAAGCAAATGTTTCCCTCTGCTCATCCTACTACAGGAGCAAAGCAGAAGCTACAATGCCTCAAAGAGTTGTATCTGGATCAATCAACACTCACCTTTTGGAGCTCTCATGCAGAAGGCTCCAAGATTAAAAGCGAAACCAATTCAAGTAGGACCAAATCTAGCACTTAAACTTCTGTAACTAAGCAGGCTCAAATGCTGCTGCTCCACATTATCCAAAATACCCAATTTCAAGTTGAGAACATAAGTGGATGAATACATCACAACATGGCATACATACTCCCTCTAAACAGTTTTGTTGATGCAGGTTCTCTGTTTCTCTTGAGGACTACTCAAACACCGATGTCTTAGAAAATTACTATAGCCACAATCTGCTGGCATCTTATCTGAGATGAAAGAGATAACTCCAAAGTTTTCTTTTTCTGGCAAGGTGACTGCAGACAGACTTAGAGATTACTCACAGATTTTGTATTTCCAGTGCATCTTGATGGTGATCTTCAGAATTAGGCTTGATCATTACCTGTTCCGCAGCTGAGATTTCTGGATCCTGGACAAAAACGTTGGCTCAAGTGTATGAAAATATGAGGCTGAACTAGGGCATAAAACTTAGGATGAAAACATAGTACCACTATCTTCATGGAGCATAATGAAAAAACTCCACTGAATGAGAACAAAAACTGAACTCTGAAATACACCATCGGGCTTCAAGGGCTTTATAAAATCTTCATTTCACTTTGAACTATGAGAGAATAGTCAATATTGAATCAGACAGGAGAGAGTAATTACCCTCTGAAAGCAGATGTCTTCACGTCTTCTCTTTCACAATCAAATATCTGCAAGTCTGCATCCATCTACTTTGTTAAGTCCTGGGTCCCAAGACCCCTTAAAGTTTTGATGAACAGGTGAACTTAGAAGATTTTACAGTATCCATTCAAATACACTTTGTATTCTTAAGGTATCAGCATCCAAACATTATGTGCCCTGTTCCACAGACAGCAGAATTTCTTTTTATTATCAGGATATAGGAAGTCTTTGCCCAAATAAACTTTTTTTTTTTTTTTTTAAAATCTGCAAACCTAGGCTCAAACCCTGTCACAGTTCTGAATGTGTAGGCTCACAAGCTCTTGAGACAAGTAAAGTACGGTGAGTATATTTTCTGCTTCCCTCTTTGTAATAATTTTCATAATAAAAGGAATAGATGGTAAGCCACACAAAAGCTTTTTGATGGCATTATATATTAAGTATTTACATTTCTTGTTTTCAGAATCATTGTTTAAATTTAATTGTTCAACTTATTGAACAAATTCATGACAGGTAGGAGCACAGTCTGACCTCAGTTACTCTTTTATATATGCACCCTTTTGGCTTATTAAATCCACATGGACATTGTCTTTACACTGCAACATGCTCACTAACAGGCAAGCCACCTTATTCTAAAAAAACAGCAAAGGTGTTCTTTTAAATTAAATGGGTCATTGTAATTGCAAGAAGTAAAATTACAGGAACCACAAGTCTGAAATGGAAAATATATTATCTGGATTTCTGAAGGATTCTGTTTCATGTATCCTTTTATGAACACTATTCCTGTGACAGGTTTTGGCCTTAGTTTTTGGAAATTCCTATATACCAAAACAATGGGTATTTCCAGATTTAGAAATGAACTGATTACTGCAGAACCTTTGTGCAAAAAAACCCACTGTACTGGAATAACCAGATATCATCAAATACATGTCTGCTGAAACTGCAAGTGAATTATAACTTTAAGAATATCCATTGATAAGCTAAAAGCTGAGCAGGTGGTTGGGGACAGCAGCTGGATCTGTATTAAAGACCTATCTTCATTCTTTCATTTAACTTGGAATCTTTCCAAAGCAGCAGCCAGAACACAATCAGTGCTGTAGTCTTCGATATTTCCACTTTCTTGGCAACTTGGTGACTGCCTTAAGTGCCAGATTAAATTTTTTCAACAGATGAATCTAAGATGACAGCCCAAAAAACTTATAGAACTGCTTGATCCAGCAAACTGAAGTGAGCCTTTAATACATATATGTCAAAAGCTAACAAGTCTAAATAATAACTATGGACATGACTGCTAAACTTCATTGTAGCAGAATTGTAACATTCCATTGTGTTAACACTGTTTGCTGAATTCAGAGACTTCCAAATGATTTTGAGTATCCTGAAGATGCAACTTTTCAGAAAAATGTAACTTTCCCACATACACCTTGTAGGGGACTCAATTGGAGACTTCATATCTGAGATGGTTAAAAGTGAATGTACTCGTCTTCAGAATCACAAAGACTGGATCCCCTAATGCTGGATTCTGGATAAGCCACTTTGATGACTTCAGTACAAACTTTCTTCTTTTTAAAACAGAACATCTGTTTCACATTTTAGAACTCTAGCGCTGCTAAGAGATTACTGGGATATATTTCCACTCATTTGAAATACTTAAATCTGCAATAAACAGAATTAAGCCCTAAGCAATTATTGTAAAACTTTAAATTTTTTAACACCATCAGAGACTATTCAGACAGAGGTCAATTACTATCTTATCTTATTTAAGCTAGCATCAAGATTAGCAAATTTTGAGAGGTAACACATAGCTACATGTCTAAATAGCAAATCTACATTTACTGACAGTTACTTTTCACAGATCTGTTTGAGGTTGCGCAAGCATCCTGTCCCATCAGCCAACAGCGCTCTGTAGACCACAGGAATCAAAAACAATCTGAGTATAAGGAAACTTTACAATTATAGTAATGGTACTGATGGGTGAACTATAAACAGAGTGAGGGAAAATACCTATTCTTCTCTGTCTACTCCTTCAAGAACGTTCAGCACTACCAAGCACAAAGAGTTCTATCTCGCCCAAGGACCTAGTCCAATAAACAAAGAATTGAACTACCATTCTCCCCATGAATAGAAGAGATTTGCACAGAACAAGCTCCTCCTCTTGAAGAAGAGACTCAGCAGATTACCAAAATGAGTCATTGGTTGCTCCCTTACAGAAGAAACAAAGAAAATACAGTAATGAATGTACTATCAGAAGCGTTATAGAACAAAACATAATTCCAAAGTCTCTGTAGAGACCTCTGCAGTTCATTGGAGAGGATTTCTGAGAATCTGAACAGAAAAAGATGCTAATAGTTAGCAATCTCTTAAAAGACTTGATTAAACTTCCGAGAACTCTGCAAGAAGGAAAGTCCATCAGGAGGGAATTCCAAGCTCAGGACAAAATGCAAGAAGTCTACTTAAGTGCCTTAGGGTGTTGCAGACTTCGGAATCTTCATTTTGGTAATGATTTGTGTGTTTTCTTATACATAACAATAATGTGATCAGCATAACTGGAGAATGAACTACAATCGTTAATTTTTTATTTAGCTCATTATTCCCTGTCAACTTAGCCACCCTGAATTTAATACTGCTTTTATAAACATTGGTATTTAGGAGATTTTTATGACAGATGTTGAGTTTTATCCATATGACTGCTTTTGTAGAATTACAGTTTTGTAAACTGCTAAAATATTTAAGCAAAATGTGATGTGCAATTACTTTGAATTAAAAAATGCAGCATCTCATTTCACAAGAAAAAAGCAAAATAATTTAAAAATAGACTTAAAACTTATTTATGTATGACTTATAAATTAACCTTTTTTTTTTCATTTGTATAACTAGCAAACACGAGGAAGAAACAATGACTATGAAATCACCCTTTTAGACGTTGATATTATTCTAACATCATACCCTGCTTTCAAAGATAATCTTCAATTAACTAGATTCAGTAACATTTGTACTGCACAATAATGAATAAAGCTCATGTCTTCTTAGGTTGATAGTGGAGTAAACTTACTGACTGACCTATAGAAATACTGGGGCTGAACTCTTAATAAAACTTACTAATTATACATGCTACTTCTTTATCAAGATGTAAATCCATTAGAGAGAAGTGACTGTCCAAAAACAAAGTGAAGTTATCACTGGACAGGTATAGTCAAGGATATATGCCTGAAGCTTAGTTATATTTAATTTGCTAATCTTAATTTACACTACAGATTTAACAAAAAAAAAAAAAAAA
>VWZI01010854.1:69356-98943 GCA_013396835.1 Psilopogon haemacephalus
AAAAGAAGACAACTTCTTGCCAAACTACTATATCTGATTACAACAGCAAACAGCAAACTTCTGCCTTATTCTATGCAAAGCATTTGACCAGGAAAAAAGAAGTAAATGCCATTTTAAGAAAGGGGGCAACTCTGCTTACGTTTGTGGGGTTTTTTTTTTTTTTTAAAAGCTTGTTTTCATTCAATTGGTATGTTATTCTTTATAAAAACATACAAAAATATTTTTTCCTATGTAGATGGAAACATTGCAAGACTCAATTTTAATTTCTCTAGATACAAGAGGAGTTCCTTTATTCTTTTCCTAAAACATGTCTGAAACAAACAGAGGGGAGGCAGGGAGAAATCTCTTCAGCTATAGGAACTCAAGGTTGTGAAGACACTTTTTTCTTGAGAAAGCTATACGAGGTGCCAGTGTCATCCATTACATCACACTACAATGTGCAGACCTAACAAAAGCATGTATACACAAAACACATGATAATTTTCACTTTGTCCTACTACAAAAACACATTTTCTCTTCAGGTATCAGTAACTGTAATCCTCTGCAAGATCATTATAAAAATGACTACACTTGTAGCTCCATTTTAAAAATTGAAGTAAAAACTCATGTACCATGTTTCTGGAAATGAATGCTAATATACTGGTTATAATTACATATTCTATTATTTCATTAATTTGCTACATAAAGTTAGATGTAAATAAGCTATTAATTCTTAGTAGTGTTTTTCTGCTAGTGTCTCCTTTGGGAATATTTTGGAAATGGGGAGAAAGGGAGAGGAGCTGGGTAATATATTAAATGGTAAGACAAAAAAGTTACTTACCTATAGATGTAGTTTTGAGTTTTGATCCGGCAGATTCACACGCTTGGGATGTGTGTCTCTGCTGTTATGGGCTTGAAACAAACTAAAAAAACAAAAGGGCCCACAGCAGGTCCCCTAACTGATCCAATTATTGGAAACAAAGTTATTACAGTTTTGCTTCTTCCTAACTCAAAAGACTCCAGAGTAAGATTTCAAAGAAGTGGGTAAAATGGATCCTCAAAGGTAAAATATATAGGGAAAAAACACGGATACAAGTAGGTTTGCCTCATTTTGAGAAACACTTCTAATGTTTCTAAGTTTAAAAAAGTATTAGTCTCTTAATGAAATGGTTAGGGATTAATGTTTATCTTCTCACAGACTCCAGAGAAATGTTCCTTTTGTAAGTAAAAGTAGAAATTTTTAATCTGTTAAAAAAAGTTGTACAGTGTACACACAGTACTATGTATGGAAGAGCTCACATGAAAATTCAGCAAGTCTTAACAAAATAAGAAACTAAAGTAATTTGAAAAAAGTGATAAAAGATGAGCTACTTTCTGCTTTTTCAAGAATTTTTCACAGTTATCTTCCCTTTTCTCCTTCTTAGAAGACTCAAAGCTCCATTTATTAATATGTTAAATATTTTTGATTCACAGTATTTGGAGTTCTTAGAAAACTATGGAAGATCTTGAGGCATAAACCTTGAAACTGAAAATTCATTTGGTAGTAGGACTAAACCTTGATGAAAAAGAAGAACTTACTGTAATGTTCTAACAAACATTTAGACCAAAAGTGACTGTCCAGCTTTGAACTAATTGGCTATACACACTTGTATATGAACAGTGGCAATACAGAAGCTCATACAAAGAATGGAGGTTAACAGAATGAAATTTCTCCCTCAACATTCCCCCCAGCCAAGGGAAAAAAAAGGTTCCTGAGTAGAACAGAAATTCCAGGATTTCCTGTACTTTCTTGGAGTAGTCAACTCTGGAATATGAAGAGTCCACAACTCCAGTAAAGTGAACAGTGTATGATCAGAATATAGACCTCTACTTATTTCTAAAGTATTCAACAGCACCAAGTAATACAGAAATACTTTTGTCAGTGCTTAGAAAAGAAGAAAGAGTGAATGAAGATTCAGTATCTTCTGAAGAAATTGTATAATCAAAATATGACAATGCATCTAGCAGAGGATGGTTTATTTGTAGTTGATTGTTGTGGAAAAAAAAGTAATTCCTTCTGTATCAGCCCTTTCAAATTACTTTGTTTTGGAACTTGAATAGTATTGCTAAATAGCTGGATGTAACTGTAATGGTACCCATCTTTTAGAAAGAGAATATATGATCTAGCATTATGATCAGATTGAGAACTTGTATTTGGTAAGGATATAGAATCCATTGTGAGAGGGGCAACGGGAACTGAAGACCTAAGATACATTGAGGACTTAGTCATTTGCTGTGAAGCTGTTAAATGTAACATACGTATCAGAACATAATTTTTGCTGCAAAATGCCTTGATCTCCAGAATCTCCAACCACTCCTTTCATTCACAAATGCAGACCAATTACTTGCAAGACATCCTTGATGGGAAAAGTAGCAAGAGGAGACAAGCTCTTGTCCTTCCACTCAGAGGACATGGATGAACCCAACATTTTTTTGAACTTTACACTTTTCTATCATGATGAAAAGACTGTGTCATCCAACCCCAAACATTCTGTGATTCTGTAAATTCATTCAGGATCCAAAAAGACCAAAAGAATGGAGTTACAAGAACAGAGCTCTGAACAGCACTCAGATGTGATGCAAAAGGTCTACATTATAAAACCACTCCTTATGCATATTTGCAACTCATTAGGTTGAATCTGCCAGAGTTCATATTTGTGATTTTTCCATTAAGAAGACTTTTTTCAAAATGCAAATGCATGACAATCAGGATCCAGAAAGATACTCTGCTTTTCAAAGAAGGAGGAAGTTTTGCAAAATCCAGTGTTTGTTCCACCTCTGAAACAGACACTGCCTTCCACTTCAAAAGACTTTGTTTGGTGGAAGGTAAACATTTTAATAATTTTGCTACAATTAACAATTTATTACAGAATGTACTATAATTATCAAAGGGCTCCAATCCCCATTTCTGACTTGTAACAAACATTATAAAAAGACTTCAGCCTCAGAATCGCTAAGGCAAGTGTAGAAGTGGCAAAACAATTATCAAGAACTCCCAACCAAATCCTGCCTTTCCTCTGGAATGGATCACTACTAGTTCCAAGCCTCAGTAAAAACATATCATACCAAACCAAACCCATACTGTTAAAAAGAAATCACCTGAAAACATCTGATGAAGTGTAGTACTATAGAGATTTCAGGAATAAGAAAAAAGGACAGAAAAGATCACTATTTAATCAAAGCTTGAGAGCACAATTCCATTCAAAGTAATTTATGGAAAACAATGTGTACCTACACAGAAAGTGTAATATGACTGTAATACATATAGCCATGCCTTGGTTACAAAAGCAGAAAAGACATTTCATGCAAATTTTAGGATGTGCTAGCATCTTGAATAAGTCCTCTATAAGGTCACTTGCTACTGTCAAGCACCACCTAGCGCTCTAGCACTAAGCATTCTTGTTTTAATTAGACCAAATACTTACTACAATCACTCTATTTCTTGACATAATGAGATCTGAAATTACAGTATAGGTACTAAAATGCACAAATGTCAGGCTTCTGCATAAATACAGTAAGCAGTTTTGCAAAAATCAATGACATTTAGGAGTTATTGAATATATTTCTAGTAAATTTAATTTCATAGGAACAATATAAGGAAGTTTATTCCTACAGTCACACCAAATCAAATGGATATAACTAAAACAAACTAAAACAAGTTGTAGACACAATACAAACTTAAAAGCAATGTCATAACCAAAAAATAAGAACCAACATAAAGCAGCACCTCTTGCACCTGATTCACAACAATTGCAGAAACTCAGGAAGAACTGAGATCTGCCAGAGGATAAAAGCAGAAAGGAAGCATAAAGTTGGGATCCTTATTTGCAAAGCTGGCTATTGAACAGCAGTGAAGGGGAGAGAGTTCACATTCTATAAAAACAACTCCTTTCTCCAAAAGAAACATGTACTGTGGCTATGTACTTAAGATAAACTCTACAACTAATGCCCCGTCTTTTCTGAAAGCCATAATAGAAGAGAATATGTGTTTAAGTCTTGCTCCAGTGTGCAAAGGATGCTCTGCCTCAAAGAAACACAATGCATTTGTCCAGATGCTTCTCAACTAAAACACGCTGGAGATTCTAAGTCAAGCGTATGGATATAAAAGTCTCTTCTGAAGCATTAGGAGACAAACCACAAGCTCTCCATGAACAAGTTTAAAATTAGTAGAAAATATTTAAGCAAAGTAACAAATTCCCCATTTCAATAAATTACAATTGAAGACAGTAGAAATCTCTTTCCAGGTGAGCACATATTTTCTCCATATATTCACAAGTAATGCTTCCTAAAAAGACTTGATTTAGTTACAAAATTAAAAAAAAAAAACAAAGAAGTTAAACCTTTCAGTTATTACAACAATATTTCCAAACACACGTGCACACACACACAAACACTCTCTCTCTTTCTTCCCTCCCCGCAGCATGTTTAAGAAACAGAAAAAAACCTTAGGGAGAAAATTTGTGCTCTTTCTGCTGGTTAATAACCCAAACCGTATGTCAGCTCAGTTGCATCCATGCAAGTATATCCAATATTTGCCATTTTCATCTATGAACTTCCAAAATCAGTATTTGCACCATTCTACATTCTTCAAGATTGTTCTTGGAATTGCTGAATAAATTATCATTAAATGATGAAAGATTTTTTTTTTTTCTCAGAAGTTAAACACAGTAGATGAAGCTTCTGAAAAATACTTGTTAACCTAATGCTCTCTTAATTTATAAAATAAATATTATCTTTAAAATTTACACATTGGTTTTGCATCTCCTTTTGAGATTTCTGAAACCTAAGACTTTCAAACCAGTTAACAATAGAAAAATAGAACAGAAGAAAAAAAACCCAGAAAAACTAAAGAGGACAGAATCAAGTAGAAAGTTAAGACAACCAGTACAGCTACTGAAGCCAAGAGAAAACACTTCAGTAGTCGTCTGTGTGTTAGAGAACATACAGATACACAGTAGCTCTCTAAAGTTTGTAATATCTACACAATAATGAACAAATATCGAAGATGACATAGTGTGTTACCAAATCATTACACTGCCCTTAAAAGAATAAATATGATTTTCATCTAACATCTTCTTCATATTAGGTTCAAATGGGGATATGAGCAGAAATGGGATAAAAGAGTTTTACTGTATTTTCTTAGATTAGGCAACATGGGTAGTTCAATAATTCAACTACCAAAACTTACGACAAATTTTGACGAATGGTGCCAGTGGGATTTTAGAAACTATAAATACCACCAGTTGTACTTCATTCAGGCTCATGGTTCAAAATAAGAGTAGCTTAAAAGGAATTCTGAAATAGAAGAGCTTCACTTTCCATTCATTAAGAACACTAGATATTAAAAATAGGCATATATGAGAGATTAACAGATCATTACTGGAAGGGAATGGAGATGCATGTTGCAGAAGAACCTACACTGAGTAAACAGAATTGAGCTATGTGACAATGACAGGAAGATTTGTTTATATGTCTATATATATATGGGGTTTATAAGCATATATATATATATTAAAAATATAGTGTATACACACACACACAATCCTTTTACCTTTATCTTGCACTTCTTTTGAAAATCGCTCCCTTTCAATAGCTGATTCACGTTCTATCCGCTCAATTTCAGCCAATGCATCCAATTCTACTTCATCATATGACGTTATTGTTCCTTGTTGCGAAACCTGTTGCTGTGTCTGTACCACAGGAGTTTGAGGTTGTTTTGCAGCAAATGAAGTGTTCTGTTGTAAAACAGGCACTTGTTGTGCCTGAAGGAAAGCTGTCTGTTCATGCTGCGGCAAACACTGAGCAGCGTTTAGTGGGCGGTTAACATCCTGTGGAGTAACGGGTGTTTTAGAAGTCTGTCCTGGGTACTGCACATTAAAAGGAATATCACTCTCTGACACACTGCTGTTTTCCAAACCAGAAAGCATATCATCCTGCTGGTCCATATCCGAAGATCTTACACGAGAGAGTCTTAATGTAAGCTTAGTGGAGTCCTTGGAAGGAGAACTAATGATATCATACATTGCAGCTTTTTCAGTCTGGTCTTTTTCATCTTTGCCTAACTTCATTTTCTTTTGTTTCTTTTGCTTTCTTTCTGGAGAATCTAACAAAATGTCTGGGGGAACATCTCTAGGTGATGAATAAGGTGGAGGCTGAGATTGTTGGATTAAAGGTTGTCTTGATCCTAGAATAATAATTCAGAAAAACTGAACAGTTATGTTGTTTCATGTTTATATAAAAACACACTAAATATAACCTATATAATTTTAATGTGTATTTCTACATATAGCTGTGTTCATAAAAGATCTAAATAAGATTGGCAGGAAGCACATAATTGCTAGATCAAGATGTAATCCAGATAGCTGCAGTGTATTTCCTAGGAATTTTAGCAGCCCACTGTAGGTAGAGAAGGGATCATTTCAGAGAAGATGGAACAAAAAAACCCACCACCAAAAAAGAATAAATAAAAATAGTACCTGCAGGTTCAGAATATCAACTATTAGAAAATGATCAATGAAAGCAAGTTGATTACAGAAAAAGAAAGATCAAAAGACTCTTAATAAGGTCCAGTGATGAAGATTTAATGATCAGTGTATAGGAATTAGCCACTGCAGCCACACATTTTTAATTTAAAAAAACCCCAGAAACATCAAACCAAGCACCCAAACATACACAACCTCCTGACTTTAAAAAAAAATAAAAAATTAATAAAATAATAAAATTAGGTAAACTCTCTCTAAGCTCCTCCACTTACTATAATCTAGAAAACACTATGGTATTTTAAAGTATTTTTCTGCCACTCTCTCCCTTACTTACCCCCTTTTTTCATTTTATGCATATACATCTCTACTTCTACATGCACTCCCTCCAAATTTTGCATGTATCTAAAGAATTTATTTTAGAGGATATTTTTATCAGAAATGTTCTTCAATTAACCACATTTAATTTTTTTGTTTCTGAAGTTAAACCAGCTACCCAAAACTGCTAGCCCCTCAAAAACCTTTGAAACACAGAGGACTTTTCAGTTTGTCCCAAGTATAACTATGAACTACAATTGTTGGCTTGAAAAGGAGTATTTTTGTGGGAGGGAAACAGGAAAAAAAAAAAGCAAACCCAATAAGGCCAATAAGGGCAGCCTCCTCTTGTAAAAGCAAACATTTATCAGATTCCATTCATTTACAGGAATATACTGATCTTTAGAAAGCAGTGACTGAGATTATTATTAATCTTTCAGGTTCAGGTCATCACATGTCAGTATTTCTAACAATCAAAACCCAATCAGAATACAGGTCCCCATGTGCTTCACTCAAGAAACACCACTGAAGAAAATAGCTTTTTTCTGCAGCTTAAATTTCTAACAGGACCATTAAGCAATGTACTGACCTGTAGATGAAAAATAAATTGGATAGCTCTAGCAAAGCTTCAATTCATATCAAAGATGTGCTTTAACTGATGACAACTCCACACAAACTGTTATACTTATTTTATCTCCCCAGTATATTCTGTGAGAAGCCTGTATGTAGGCAAAAGGCATGACATGGGTATTTCTTATTACTCCATGACCATCACCATGTCCATATTCTGCCAGTAACATCCACAATATTGGGAATCTGTCTCAAGACCTTTCCGCTACTCCACTTCTGTTCCTCTAATTAGATAACACAGTTAACCACCAGTACTGAAGTCCTGGCAACACCCTATGAAGATCTCTCACCTATGCCCATCTGTACTTTTCACCAGAGACTCCTATTCTTGTGATGCTTCCCCTCCAATTACCATCTCTGTTGGCAACGTACAAGATTGTCTTAGTGTAACATACAGCAGAAATCATTAACTGCCAATTTCTTTTATGCTAATGATTACCACTTTGGAAACACAAGCTGCACTTTTGTATCTGTAAATACTAGAGGCAGCTCAAAACTTTTCACTATGATCTTGCTGACATCTTACTCCTGAATTCTCTCTCAAATGGATACTCATGAAGTTGCAACAATGGAACAAGTATTGTTTTTCAATTACTCTTCAAATGGAGTACATAGATTTGATTCCCCTTGTCCTAAATTTCCAATGAAATGTGACAAGATTGTTCTGATTTGTTATTTGTTTGGAAAGAAGGATTTCAGTGAACTCCATTAAACATACTTAGAATCCAGTAAATGAAGAAGTTTTTCTCTCCTAGGCAGCACTACGAGTATACATTTTAATGTATCTTTCTCCTGAAGCAAATTCCTCACAAGTGTTGATACTAAGGTTGTATAAGCTGCTTTTTAAGAGTATGTGTTCTGGCAAATAACTTCACCTACTTCTGAGATGTCCAATGACAGTTAAGCCTCTGGCACTAAGGAGGCTTAGAAGATAGAAAGCCTATGTACTGAGGTGAATAGAACTTCTAAAAGAAGCATCATTCTGGGAACAGTTTCACTCTACCATAGATAGCACTTCTGAAGAGGTATCACATATTGAACCATGTACTACATTCTGTCAGATGCTTAGACTTCAGATGAAATATCATAGAGAGAGTTGTGCTTATTATTGTTGAAGTTAGGCTGGAAGGCTTTCTCTGGGAGAATACTTGAGCTTGAGAACAAAGTTTTCATAGAATTCACTGATAACAGAAGAAATATTTTTAGAGAAACAACACATAGCGTTATGATGTCTTCACTGAGCCAGATGAAGAAAAGTTTATAGTTTGAAGAGAAAGCGTGTGAGGAGGTACTTGTTTGATGAGACATCCTTCTTGCAAAATTCAGTTAGGAAGTATTTCATCATGGTGCTGTAATCAAAGCTAGACACCTGTTCCATTTAACTTGTGGGAAGTGGAAATTTGAACACCATAATGAATTTCAGCTGCATGCATGTGAAGCTGATTTTATTTGAATAGCTGACTGACAGAAAAAATATATTAGATGCATGTTTGATTTTTGCTGAATAATACTTTATGATTAGAGGCGTTTTGAAATGTAGTGCTTGTTAATAGTGAGCATGAGTTTAGATTCTAATTCCTGGCATTAAAATGTAGGCTTCAGTTGCTTGCATTTTTGATACACCACGCAGCTCTATGGCCCCATCTCGTGGTCACTGTGATCAAGTGAAGATTAATACCTTCATCGATGATCTCTGGATGAGGGAACTGAGTCCATCATTAGTAACTTTGCAGATGATACCAAGTTGGGAGCGAGTGTCTATCTGTTGGAGGATAGGAGGACTCTACAGAGGGACCTTGACAGGCTGGATAGATGGGCACAGTCCAACAACATGAGATTTAATAAGGCTAAGTGTCAGCTTCTACACTTGGGGCACAACCCCATGCAGTGATACAGGCTGGGGACAGAGTTGCTGAAGAACAGCCAGGCAGAGAGGGACATGGGGGTAGTGGTCAACAGCTGAAAATGAGCCAGCCAGGTGGCCAAGATGGCCAGCAGTATCCTGCTCTGTATCAGGAACAGTGTGGCCAGCAAGACCAGGGAAGTCATTCTTCTGTATTCAAAACTGGTTGGCCTCACCTTGAGTACTGTGTACAGTTCTGGGCCCATCAATTTAAAAAATATGCTGAGATGCTCAAATGTGTCCAGAGAAGGGCAACAAGGCTCGTGAAGGGTCTGAAGCACAAGCCCTATACGGAATGGATGAGGGTTGTTCAGTCTGGGCAACAGGAGGTTCACAGGAGACCTTATCACTGTCTGCAACCACTTGAAAGGAGGTTGTAGCCAGGTGGCGGATGATTTCTTTTCTCAGGCAACCAGTGACAGGACAAGAGGACAGAGTCTCAAGCTGCACCAAGGGAGGTTTAGACTGGATGTTAGGAAGCAGTTCTTCGCAAGAAGAGTTACTGGCCATTGGAATGGGCTGCCCAGGGAGGTGTTGGAGTCCCTGTCTGTGGATCTGGGGACTGATACAGCAGAATAGTGAAGAGGTGACTGGCTACAATCAGCATGGCTTCACCAAGAGCAGATCCTGCCTGACAAATCCGGTGGCTTTCTATGAACAGGTCACAACATTAGCAGATGAGGGGTGAGCAACTGACATAATTTACCTGGACCTGAGCAAAGCCTTTGATAATGTCCCACACTATATCCTGGTCTCCAAGCTGGTGAAACATGGGTTGATGGGTGGACCACCAGATGGATAAAGAACTGGCTAGATGGCTGCACATCTAAGTGGAGGCCACTAACAGAGTCCCTCAGGGATCAGTCCTAGGACCAGGCTTGTTCAACATCTTGGTGGGCAACATGGACAGAAGCATTGAGTGCACCCTCAGCAAGTTTGCTGATGACACCAAGCTGTGTGGTGCAGCAGACAGGCTGGAGGGCAGGGATGGCATCCAGAGGGACTTGGACAGGCTGGAGAGCTGGGCACAAGCCAACCTCATGAGGTTCAACAAGACCAANCATGAGGTTCAAGAAGACCAAGTGCAAGGTCCTGCATCTGGTTCGAGGAAATCCCAGGCACAAATCCAGGCTGGGCAGTGACTGGCTGGAGAGCAGCCCTGAGGAGAGGGACTTGGGGGTGTTGGTGGGCAAGAAGCTCAACATGAGCCAGCAGTGTGCAACTGCAGCCCCAAAAGCCAAACACAGCCTGGGCTGCATGAGGAGAAGTGTGGCCAGCAGGTCAAGGGAGGTGATTCTCCCCCTCTACTCCACTCTAGTGAGACCCCACCTGGAGTACTGCATCTAGTTTTGTAGTCTCTATTACAAGAGGGATGTGGACATGCTGGAGCGTGTCCAGAGAAGGCCACAAGGATGATCACAGGGCTGGAGCACCTCTTATAGGAGGACAGACTGAAAGAGTTAGGGCTGTTCAGTCTGGAGAAGAGTAGGCTCCCAGGTGACCTTGTGGCCTTCCACTATCTGAAAGATGCCTACAAAACAGCTGGGGAGGGACTTTTTAGACTTATTAGGTAGTGACAGGACTAGGGGGAATGGAGCAAAGCTGGAGGTGGGGAGATTCAGATTGGATGTGAGGAGGAAGTTCTTCAGCATGACAGTGGTGAGAGCCTGGAATGGGTTGTCCAGAGAGGTGGTTGGAGCTAGGCTGGATGAGGCCAAGGCAGGGGGGCCAGAACTAGATGATCTTTGTGGAGATAAAAGGAGACTCTCCACTAATCATAATAACCTTCCCAGATCAATTTCCGAACCACTAATATTGATGGTCAACCAGGTAATACCAAATGCAGTGAGAAGTGGGTAACATCAGTAGGAAATAAAGCCTCCAGAGAGAATCAGTAGACTCATCAACAGCATCTTCACAGTCTTCCACTTAGTCATTCTGATCATCCATGAAAAGCCTGGGAGTAATTCTCTACATCAATTAACTATCCTGCTGCTTGCTAGCAGCAGATAGCACTGAGCATGGAAAAAGTTTTGTGAGCTGTTCTGGCAACTTCTTTCTATTGACTCTTGATTAATTTCTTCCCAAATACTTTGTATGCAAGCAACTATAAAATGCATTGCATTGAAAGTGACTTAGCTTTCCTAAGAATGTGTGGAGTTTCCAAACCATTTTTTCTTTGCTTACCCCTAGAATAACCTTTCACTTACACATTGTTCATCAGTAACTTGGGTAGCAAACAAAGAAGCATCTTCTCAGGAGGTTACACACATCACTGACCTCTCTATCTTATGGTTATTGTCTGCACACTTTCACATCTTATGTAAGCATTCATGATAGTACCTCTGATCATCTCTAAGCCTCTTCAGAGAAAGGATAATTTGATTTCAAAGCTGTCACACCACTGATCACGTTCTCTGTTGTTATCCACATGGTTAAAATATTACTATTAAGGTAACAAAAAACTTAGAATTTACATACTTCACAGAACTGTAAAGAATTACTAGCTTTCTATTTGCACAACATCCAAAGGGTCACTCAAACTAGTATTCCTTTAACTCTCCTGCAGTTAAAGGTTCTCAGATATTGACAGAAAGTCTTTTCCTACATCCCCTCTTACTCAAAGTATTGTTCCCTATGCATGAGAGATGCAAAATGTGAACAAGTTAAGGCTAGTATCTAATACTTGGATGATAGCACATTAGAGAGAAACATCAGGAACAATCAAATTCTATGCCTTTTTAAATTAAAGTGATCCTCAAGACTCCGGAAACATTATTTAAGTAAGTATCAAACTCTTGTACAAACTAGATGCAGTATTCCAGACTTTTCACTGGAAAAAGCAGCTTTATGGAATGCATAATGTCCTACACATGGATTATTAGATCATTTCTGACTAATTTTACTGTAAATAAGTTCCCAAAAACAGGTGCTGGCAAAGGAGAAAAGTACCAGAACATCCATACTGCATTCATACTGATGTTTGCCTGCTGGAAGAGCTAAGAAGCTGGTGATGATGCAACCTGATGAACATACCACTGCCTAAAGATTTTAGAAGACTGCAGTTAAAATATATAAACAGAACTGACTCATTTTTAAAAATGTGATCCTATTTACTACTTCCAACATAACTGAATGCTTTTATGAAAACAGGATCAGACAAATTAATCTTGGAACTCTGACAATTTGTGCCTCTATCAGACTCAAAAGGAGAAAAAAAAGTCCTTCAAAAGGATGCTAAGACTGCTCAGATTATGTACCTAAATCATACAAGCTGTGTAATAACAGAACAATATCTTTATAAAGATTGAGATAATAAAGAGGTCATAGTCTGAAGTGAATTTGTTAAGTGTAAGCATCATCAAATCAAAACAGTTTTATTTTGTAAAGCAGTAGGTCTTGTGGATTAAAGAAAACTGAGTGTCATATCTGGACTTCAGCATGGCTTTATATATAGCTCCTCAAACAATTTCACTAACTAATTGAGTAAGTATGATCAAGACAAAAATACTCTAATACAGCAGCATATCATATTGCAAAACTCTGTTTGAAATTGTTCTTGGTGAAAATGGATTATGGTAGTATAGATGAATAGGTGCAGCCTTCCAGAGCATTGTCTTAATAGTTTAAAATATTTGCAATTAATAGCACCCCTGTAACACAATTAGAAAGTATTTTATTTAAACTAAACATCCTAACAGCTTTTGGTGTCGAGTCCGAGACCCAGAACTGCTTTTAAACAGACTCAAAAATAATCATTTTCTTGAATAATACGAATAACCTTTTGAAACAAAAGAAATTCAGTAAGAAACACAAATGTTTCATTAATATGAGAAAGAACAATTTTAACAACATGAGAGGAAGTCAGAAAAGCTCTACAGAAAGACAGCAGTATGTTTTAGACAACTTGCAGTACAAATCAAAGTTGTCAGCCAAAACCAGATATGCTCTCATACAGAATAGTAATATTGTTCAAAGTTGTCTTTGGTACTTTTCTTACTAGTCATCCTTCTGTGTCTTCAAACAGAGCTGTATCTAAAATTTGGGGCAGTACATCATCAGGATAAACACAGATCAATTAGAACTCAGATAAAAGCATCAAAGACAGTCAGAAGCTCAGAAATGATGACTTACGTAAAGACGATAGAAAGAAGCCACACTGTTCAGTCTCAAGAAGTTTAGATCAGTGCAAGACATTGCAACAGTCTTTCATACGTAAATTACTGCTAGAATAAAAAATGGACTTGAACTGTTTTTCTCTGCCCAAGAAGCACCATGCCTAACTACAACAAAAATTATTTAAGAAGAGACTTCTAGCACCAAGAAAGAACTTGAACAGGTTGCAAGGTAAATGGAAAAAAACTCCACTATAGACATTCTAACAACAAACCAAGCAACTCAAAAAAAAAAAAAAAAGGGAAGATGATGGAAGTTACTAAGACTGATACTGGTACAGCACTTCTAGCATGAGAAGGGAAGCTTCCAAGTCCTTTCCTGCTATCTTTCATAAAATTACAGAATCCTCCTCTGGGAATCTTCTATCTTTCCTTCTGTCTGTACTAGATAGAAGGAAATGATCATTTACTTTGAATAACAGTGTTCACAATTGTTTATAAGGAGAATAACTTAAAACTCAAGCTTAAAGAGATAGTATATACGACAGGCAAAGAAGAACATCTATTTGGGAAGGTTTTATTCACTTCCCACATAGCTTTTCAACAGCTCTCAAGGAAGAGGCCTACCACTTTCTCCAAGCTTTGAATGTTTCATGGAAAACTCAGCTTTGACCCATTCTATTCTGGAACTGTTCCATTCCAAAGCAACTCTGCTTAAAAATTATGACTTGGAGAAAGAAGCAAAAATGAGTATTTTGACACTGTCAGGAAAAAAACCCCAAACTTTTATTATGTTTCTTCCAACTTTCTTTTGAATGAGAGAAGGTGTGATACTTTTTCTTAACAAGTGCCTTTTGGAGTTCTCAAGTCTGTAATAAAGATCTGAAAAGATTCCCAATTCTTCTTGCAATCTACTGTATGTTCAGAGATCAAGTGTAGAAGAATCTCTCTGAAGAAGTCCTAAAAATCCCTAAGAAAATATAAGCAAACTTCCCAAATTACTCAGAAAAGAACAAAAAAAAGTTATTGGAGGAAATACAACTTATTTTCAGAAAAGAATGCAAAATTTCATTGTTTCATAAGGGTCACTGCTAGTCCTTACAGATATTTTTCCAGGAGTTTAGGAAACACGACTGTAAATTATATTAATTCTTTTCTTTGGGAATTAATAGACTAAGAAAACTGTTGAAGGCTTTCTTTTATATAGATATTTAGAAGCTGGTTTTAAAGAAAAAAAAAGAAAAAAAAAAGTATTTTCTGAGGTTCCAGAGCAGTGGGAAAGTAGAACAAATGGATAATGTATTTTTATAAGAAATCAGTCTTGAAGTAGAAGAAAATACTCCATGTTAATACTTTATAGATGACTTTACATAAATGACTTTTAAAAGTAGATGTGGTAACAGAAGATAGCATAAAAGCTGAAGTATTGTTCTGTCTATATAGACAAAACCACAAAATTAACTCCCCCCCCCAAAAAAAATAAAGTGCAGCCTAGGAATTCTGAATAAAACTTCAGCTGCTCTATTGTCTTTACTGGAAAAGAAGCAAAGATTTCTGTAGCANAAATTAATCAGCACAATGTTCACCTCCAAACTCACTGTCCAAATTGCCAAAAACTCACTGTCAGGTATCTCATGTTCTAATTGACACTGTAAGTATCCATGCTTCCCACACATTTCTAAAATATGAGATTAGCATAACTGTCTGGAAAGATTCTTGCAGCATCACAAACTTGTTCTCTCAATAAAGGTTTCTTAATCCCTTTATCAAGGCAAAACAGTAGCATCATTGTAACACCAGTTCAGTAAAGCTAACATACAGTTAAATAAACAAAAACTTCCTCTTACACTTTTCCAGCCCCTCTAACACTGAGATAAAACAATCTGAACTATACAATCAGATTGTTTTCAAAAATAACCTGAAAATGTATCCCTTCAAAACAGAATTCTGAGACAGCTAATGGAAACAGCAGCAACTTCAACCAAAAAAATTAATTCAAATACTCTTCTGGATGAGAATCAATCATGCATCTGAGTGGAAGCAGAGTGGATTCCAAATATAGTAAAAACTAGTAAGCTTACAAAAAGAAAATCAATCGCATTTAGTCTTTGTCATTTACGCAAGTCTTACAAGTCCTTTATCACAAGACCTCTTGAAATACTGATGCTGCTGGCATGCCATACATGTATACTTGCCACTTGAGCCATGGTTCTTCTATCACTTTTAAAACCTGCTTATGCCTATAGAAGATAATTTAGCAGTAACAAGATCACAGGACAATTTGGTTAAGAAGCGGCCTCAGTAGGTCTTTAGTCTAGGCTCATACTCAAAGCAGAGTAAGCAAGGACACATTATATACAAGGCCTCATCCAGACTAATCATAGAATGGTTTAGGTTGGAAGAGACCTCAAACATCATCCAGTTCCAACCCCCTGCCATAGGCAGGGACACCTCCCACTAGATCAGGTCGCTCAAGACCTCATCCAGCCTGGCCTTGAACACATCCAGGGAGGGAGCAGACAACCTCCCTGGGCAACCTGTGCCAGTGCCTCACCACCCTTACTATGAAGAATTTCTTCCTAACATCCCGTTCAAATCTCCCCTCTGCCAATTTGAACTCATTCCCCCTCATCCTGTTGTTACAAGACCTTGTGAACAGTCCCTCCCCAGCCCTACTGTAGGCCCCTTTCAGATACTGGAAGGCCACTATAAGGTCTCCTCGAAGCCTTCTCTTCTCCAGGCTGAAAAGCCCCAACTCTCTCAGCCTGTCCTCATAGCAGAGGTGCTCCAGCCCTCTGATCATTTTCATGGCCCTCCTCTGGACTCTCTCCAACAGTTCCATGTCCTTCCTGTGTTGGGGGCTCCAGAACTGCACACAGTACGGAGTCCTCCAAGTACAGAAATCACACGTTCTCTGAGCAACCTTTTCCAAATCTTGGCTGTTCCGACAGTGAAGAAGTTTTTTCTGAAACCAAGTTAGAAGCTCTGACCTCAGTTTCAGTCCCTATATCTCATTCTTTTTCCACAACACTGAAAAGGCTTCCTGACAATCTGCTCCTAGGTATAGGAAGGCTACTCCAAGGTCCATCCCTACCAAAGAGGCCTCTTATCCAGTCTGCACAAGGCCAATACTTTCACCACCTTCTTTCCTTTTTCCCCTTTTTGCTTAACCTGACCATGTGGGAAGACTTAATTTTGGTTTAGGGCTAAAGAGAAGAAAGCACTGTTGCTTCCTTCTACTATTGCCATGTAAGTGAGCAAGAATGTGCCCAAAAGGCCTACCCTTAAAAGTTTCATGTATCTCAGTCATTGCTTCTTGGGGATAATATTAAAACCAGCAGTATGCATTCTAGATTTTAGCATAAAGAATTATTGCATGCAGATTTTTTTCCGTTCCCTCTCAACTGACTGACAATTCACCCTATTCCTTCTCCACAGCTGTGGTTTTCAGAGGCTTCACTTATGCTATATATATTGAATTTACTGAACTCTTATTTAAATTTCATGTTCTCAAAATTTCATGATTGAAGTTAAGACAAGCGTTCCATGTTAGAAGTCTTCTAAGCTGGTTAAGAGTTCAATACTCTTAATGCTGCCTTTAAATGATTTTTTATGCAGAGCAACTGAAACCATTCTTACAAAGAATTTATCCTTATGTTGGAAAGGATTTTAAATAGTTCTGTTTTCCACAAATTTGAGCTTTGTGTTGAATCATGATTAGTGAAATTTTCAATCTCCAGAAATTTCTTCAGAAACAGGTTTCAAAGCAATTCTGTGTACTAATATTTGATTACAGGAGGAATATCTAAATACCTCTTTAAACTACCTGGTCTTAAAAATGTGGGAAAAAAAATTACATTAATATATATATAACTGCTAGGCTACCTTTAAGGGTTCCATCACTTCCAGCTGGAGAGCAGACTGACTGTGGTGACCTCAAAGAAAAAGATGCTGCATTCCGTATTGAAGGATCACCATCCTAAAGCAACAATGATAAAAATTTAGCATTATCATTAACTTGAATACTTGACACAATAATTAGCATATAGACTGATAAAACAGATTGGACAGAAAAGTGCAAAAGAAACATTAGAACAGTATTTATTTACATAAAAACCTTTGCTAATTTAGACTGGCACTAGACTGCTACACAGGCATGTGAGGAAAGCCTCACTTGCAAAAAAATCTGTTATTCAGATTCAACACAACAAAAACCCAACTCTATATTTTTTTTCCTGCAAGTCTAAGCTAATCTCCTGATGAGTTACTCATCTATGTACTAAACTAAAATTGCAGAGCTGTTTTTTTTTTTTTTTTTCAAACCTCACTTTTCTTTGACTTGGAAGAGATCTTGAAAAAATCCCAACATATTGAAAAAAAGGCTTAGTAACTTCCTATTCCATATGATTTATTAGGATAGAATAGGTCACTGCAATTGCCAGTGATATAGGCAAATACTACTTTTGTTAACTAAACAGACTGACCAAGTAGATGACCTTTCAGGTACATGTGCCATCCAAACCAGAGCTGACAAATTTTCTGGAGTGCTCACTTATGGTTTCCTAGTTCAGAGCTTTATCACACAGTGATATGTGAGCACAAATTAATTTTTAGGAATACTCTCACATTCACCAGAAAAATCATCCTTACATTGAGTGTATGTGAAGTGATCTTCCAAGGGTGTACTTGCTTTCATAAAATAATATATCACAAATAAACAATATTCTGTTGTTATTTCCGTTTTTTAAATTTCCTAAACTATTAGTAATTAAAAAACCCTCGAGTTTTGAAGTTTCACGGATTTAATAATCCTCATTCATAACTCCCTGTGCCACAGGTCACCCTGCTTCTGAAAAGGCTGTGACATTATGATTAAAGTTATTATTCATACAGATGTAATTTTAAGTTAATCCAAATTCTTCAATGTGTTTTCTTCATGATAGCTTTTAAAGCCATAAATTCAAATAAATGTTGCACCAACTCTCCATTAAGAAAATGCACAAAGAGTTAAAAGTGCAAGTGTACAACGTTTACTACTCGTTATGCTTAGTAGTTCTCTAATTAAATCAAACAATGATGGCATGCATTATGTTTTCATAGCTTATCTGTTATGAAAGTTTTTAATTTCTAAGTTTTTGTTAACTAGGATGCAGTTGTATTAATTGGACTACAACATTAGACGCTGATATTGCAAAAAACTTGAAGAATTATGACACCAATTATCATAATATCAAAGTTTAAAAAAAAATGCTGTCTTAAAAAAGACAGTGGACATTTAGCATAGTTGGGAGGACATATGTACCATTAATTCAAAGAACAAACACATTGCTGTTTTGAAGAACCTGCAGTGCTGAAGCAGAGACTGAGAAAAACAGCTGATGACTGTGCATTATGGTAGATTCTGTCATTCTAACACTCTTCTGATTCCTAGCTAATGGTTTTAGTCACTGTAATTCTTGATTAAAAAAAAACAACAAACCAACAACAACAACAAAAAGATGACTAACAGATCTAATAACTGTCTTCAATTTCTATTGTATTAATTCTGGCAAAAGATTTAAGGAGCTTAGTGTTACTAGTACACTTGCTGAACATAACATTTTTTTGCTTCCATAAGCTGGTTTATGTTATTAAAATATGTCTAACTGACAGTTTTGAGATCTTCAGAGATACAAGTTACCTCTACACCTATTCAGAAAATAATAGTTTGCATCAACATTTTGCTACACTAAGACACTCTACTATTTCTTTAAAATATACTCATGTATGAGATTATTAGAATTTTTTTTAAACTTTTCCTGATTTCATCATAACGGATGTTACAAATTATTTCAAGGGAAAAAGAGATGTAAAGAAAATTAAATCTCACACATTAAGCCTGAATGGCTGAGCATGCACATTTGAAATTCAAAATATGCTTTCAGTGGGTTTATATGTCAAGAACAATAAAGTAAAATATCTGACTTCTGTGACAGCTAAACACATATTTGCTTTATCATAGTAAAAAGCTTGCTTTATCATAATAAACTGATTAAGATAACATACATCACTGCTTAGTCTGTGCACCATCTGTAGGTAGTCTTCATTTGATCCATGCCTAGAATTATCAGCATGATGATTAGCTGAATTTCCAGACAACTGACTTGAAACTTTATTTTCATGGAGATTTCTCATCCCTGCTGTGACAATGGGACTGGAAACTGAAGCTGAAAAACAAAAAAAATAAGTAACTATATTGATATAGTCACACACTTTTTAAATTTTCAGTGAAAACACCGTAATAGAGGACATTAATGAGTTTGACACAAGAGAACTGAATGAGAACTTAAGTTTTGATACAAATCATTTACCACAAATATCTTAAAATTAGGTATCTACAATTTTAATTTTTGAGATGATTTGAAACCTAAATTCCATGTACAGATCAGCCAAGTTTATCTCCACATCTATCCTAATTAAAGTTAGTACCAAAATTTTACTGGTTACAGAAAATTTCATTTTCCTCTATTTAATAATATGCATTTGCTACTATGGTGGTTTTAAGAAGTTACCTGCCCTCCCACCTTTTGATCTAAACTCCAGCTAGGACTCAGAAACACTGGGATTCTTTCTCAGTGTGCTGGTTTGAGGCTAATTGGAGTATTTTAATGAGAGAAATTGGATGATAGGCTGTGAAAGGAAAACAATGGTGATGTGTGCTTCACTCATAGGTTTGCTGAGATGTGTAAAAACAAGTATATAAACATAGACAAGACAGTGTGGGCCTGTCTGCAGAGTCTGTCGGTGTCTTCTGGTTGGATATGTGTAATCCAACTAATCAATTCTGCTTCTAACCCCCCCTGGCTGATCCTTCCAACTCACCTTTCATACAAGGCAGATTCTGGGATAAGAAAGGGAGGTGAAAAGAAGGCAGAAGGGTGGTTGGCACTCTGATTTCTGGGAGGCGCATTATATTTCTGTATTACTTCTAACTTGTATATTTCTGTATATAGCTGTAAGTATTTGTAATATATTGTAAATGTCTGATTGTATATTGTGGTAAGCTATGAATACAAAGCTTCATTCCTTAACTTCCAGCCGTCTGAGTCTAGCCTGGGTGAATTCATTGTGCGTGGGGAGGAGGTAACTCCCAAACCATCACACTCAGCAAAAAGAGGACAGTTTCACCACTGGTCTCTTGGGCTTGGGAATGGTGTCTGGAATGAGTTCAGGTGAAAGGTCATTCACTGGCTACTCCCTTGGACCTGTCACTGCAGTAGCTGCCTGATTCCATAAGTCTGTGGGCCACCACATGCAGCAGGTAGGCTTGTGTTTGCTCTCCCAGTACCAGTATTCAAATCAGGTGTAGTGGATTAAGCAGTTATCTGCACCCTCACCTTTTGATATAAACCCCGGCTAGGACTCAGAAACACTGAAAGTTGATAAATGAAGCTTTATATTTACAACAATGCACAATACACAAGCAGATACTTACAGTGTATAACAGGTATTTATAAATACATACAATGAAAAGGTAATACAGAAACACCACACCTCTCCCAGAGGCCAAAATCCCCAAGAGGGGTAACCAACCACCCCCTATCACCTTTCCCCTCTTCCCCAATCTTATCTCGCCACCTGTTGATGTTAAAGATAGGCGGAGGTAGATTGGCCAGGGGGGTTAGTAGTAGGGAAGAAGTTAGTAGAATTACTGAGAATTAGCTACCAAGGCAGAGACATAGGAGACCATGCAAAGAGCAGCTACAGCCAGAGTGGTCTGAAACCATCTGCCTTATCTATATTTCAGTTATAACTTTTAAAAACAACTTTTTTTTTTCTTTCTCAGTAAAGCTCTGGTGAAGTGACATACTGTGTTTTACTTTCTCAGCCAGTAGTCTAATTTCTCACTCAAATTCTCCAATTAGTTCAAACCAGCACAGCTACCTTTAGTAATGTTCAAAGTATTTACAAAGCATTACATACAGAACAATTATTTATATTCTAAGCACAATGCTAACCTTTAAGAAAAAAAAAAATAAAAGAATCCAATGATAATTCTACTTACCAACAGAAAAGCCTAGATACTTTAATAGTGTCATGTTGTTCAAGATTGTTTTTAGTAAAGGGAAGAACAAAAAAAATCCACTGATTCTGAAGATCATCTTTGCCAGTTACTGCATATCTTAAGTGCAATTCTAGCCAGCTTAGAATTAATCTAGTTGACACTACAATGGTTTGGTAAGGCTAAATAATCTGGCAGACAAAACTTAAATTACGTTGGTGAAAGAGATTTTTACTAGCATAAATGAATAATGTCCACAGCTAGCAAATAAAAGTTTATGTTTTTATCTTTCCTATTGCCATATATACGTGACAACTACAGAAAATGGGTGTACATAGGGGTGCAATGCAACATGAACCTTTTCTTCTTCCCTTTTATTTCAGATTTTTAAACTAGAAGTATATACTAACGCTCTGTATTGTCAGGAAAGCAAAGCTTAAACATATCTACCAACTGAAATACTTTCATTAAGCGATTCCTCTAAAGAAATTAAATAGCCATCTAATATGCACGTGAAGGTAAAGCTGACATAAGACAGGAAAATAAAACAAACATCACAGACTTACCTTGCTGCATCTGAGGATGTGGTGTATAACTTGGAGGATGTGAATATGGCATGTATCCTGCAGGGCTTTGAGGAGCATATGGACTAGGCACTGGACTGTTCTGTTGTGCCAGAAATCTGTTACCAGAGCTTGTCTGTGGTGGCACAAACCGGCTACAAATAATTAGACCAAAAAAAGGAGAAATTGGAGAAGCAAATTTAGCCATATTTATTATTTATTTTTTGAATATTACATATTCATAAGACTACAACTTCTTTAAGATAAAAAAGTCCAATACACTCCGTAATATCAAAAGCGTTGTTTTAAGCTATTGATGCCTTCCCAACTTCAATTCTTACATATTTAAAACTTACAGCTTAAGTACTGCATTAATAAAATTTAAAATAAAATACTTCATAAGATCTCCATCTAGGGAAAGGAAGCAATGACATAAATACGTACTAAATTACGGTCTGCAACTTCCAAGTTAGTCATAGAAGTTTGAATGGAAGCGATTGTTTTACCTAACAACAAGGTCATTTGGATTAGTAAGAAGCCATCTACTCTAAGTATTATTTTTCTATTAAATTTTAAAATAAGTTAATCTAACAGAACAATATTGCTAAGATATAGGAATGTAATAGACAGCTAAGTATGATTTGACCCAAAGTCCACTAACAACTTAGACTTTCACTGGTTTTCCTTATCTTAGACTGATGCTTCCTTCAACGATCATTGCATTTCAACAATATTGCAATGTACATTCTTAGATGAGCTTTTAAAAATAAAAATAAACCAAATAAATACATCATAAAGTACATTACATGCATTGACAACCTTCCATTAAAAACAACAACAATATGAAGGAATTTCCACAGAAATAGAGAAGTACTGAACATGAAGATTTCGCAAGGATTTCTAGACTGTAGTATTCATTGCAACAGTCAATTCAAAAAAACATCTTCAACAGCCTTTTTAGATATAAAAGTTAAAAAGTGGGTTTGTACAGACACACAGCACTTAATTTATTAAAACAATTACAGCAACTTGAAATGAAATATGAACTAAGTTTATTGTAAAAATTGTATCTAATAACTGAATATTAAATCTGTTAAAGCCCAGTATAACTGAACTGAAACTACATGCAGAACACTTTCCTCTAGTCCAGAGTACTTTACTGTATTAGTAAGGCCTGAGCGCTACTTGTCAACACCCAAAGTTGGGCTTATCCTCCTCTTGTCTACAACAGTTAACAGCAGTATGCTATGCTTTTAGAAGCCTTCTTTCCCAACCTCCTGTTACACTGGTAACCATTAGCCTCTTCTATCCTCTTTCCATAAGTTTCAGCCTTTGTCACAGGTGAAAAACAGCTGGAGGGGTGCCAGGACACAGGTGGATTCCTTAACCAGGGAGGAAAGTTTGCCAGAATTATGAGAGAGAGAGAGAATGGGCAGAATCATGATTAATTCTCAGAATACAAGGACTAATTCACTAACAGCTACCTGAAGAAACTCACTCTGCTCTCAGAAAAACACAAAATTTGATTCGACTCTGATCACCTTCCATTCACATACTTGCAACAAGAATCAACTGTCACAACAAGAATTTACAAGAATGCAGTTTGTTGCCCCTACTATCCCATTTAAAAGAAATCATTACCTGGAAGGACTATGTGAGATAGTGGTTTGTTGATAATTGGAAGATGCAGGACTACCACGCATGGAATTCTGAGAAATATTAAACTGTGACATCATCATCCCTATTAAAAACAAAACAGCAGCATTACTTTACACATATTTCCCTTTTAATAAATTGACATTTAATAAATTATTATATACAAAAAGATTATAATTTTACAGACATCAATATCCTCTACCTACAACTGTTAGAAAACATTAGAGATTCCATGTAAGTTGTCCATCTTGCATCATGATGTTCCCTAAAGCAGTGCTAATTCAGTTTCAAATATTAATAGTAGTTCCTTCTTCTTTTCCTTAGAGCTTCCAAGTAAGAACCTACTAATAAGTAGAAAAAAATGTGTAACAGGACAAATATCCCACACCACATGGTTGGTGTGAACAGTACTTATTGTGCCAGTAAGTAAAAGATTTGGAAACTTCAGAAGTCAGAATAACACAAAGAACTTACACCCTATATCTAGAGCAGCAAACAATCATCTTAGGCTGAGTGCCACAAGATATTCTCACCATTCCTATAGAACCTTAGTTGTTCCTTTGCACCCAGGAACAAAACATTCTATTACACCTCTACTATGCTTACAAGGAGTTTGCAATTCCAGTTGCAAAGCAGAACCAGCATCAAAAGTGTGGGCTCCACAGCCTGTAGAGCCATTACCACAGTTGTGCTTTGGAAATTCAGATGCTGTACCAGCTGGCAAACCACAAGTACCAATGTGCTTTAAGTTAATTTAAGAAGCATTTGGGCAATGCCCTTAATATTTTCCTTGAACTTTTCATGAGCCCTGAAGGGGACATGTAGCTAGAGTAGACCATCTTAGTAGGTCCCTTCCAAATGAAATATTCAGGAAGAGACTATTTCATAATTATTAAGGAAAACTTCATGATTCAAATTACTTGCATCATTATTAGGGAGATGTTAAAAGAACCTTTTCCAAATTTCTCTCCTCAGTGAAGATATAAAGAATTCCCTAGCCACAGCATGACACTGGAAGACGAAGTGATGCAGAAACATAATAACTTAAATGGATTTTAGTTATTATATTGCCACAGTTGAATGCCTTGCAGGTAAAACTGTCACAATTCATGTGTACACTGCAGCTTGGGAAGCCACAGTAAGTGATCCACAACTATGAGTAAATGCACATTAATAGTACAATTATTTTAAACCAAATTTTAGATAGAAGTCTGAGTCAAGTCCCCAGTCAAGATCATTTGGGAGCTGTCAATTCTTCCAGCACCATCACCTATTTTAAATTACTGCAAAAGTCAAACAAGCAAAATTAGCCTCAGAAACTCTCCCCATCACCCTCTTTCCTCTTACCCTCTCTCCAGCAGAGATGTGATAATCCCATAGGAATGTGGCCGTTACTACCTCCCAGTTGGTGTGAAGTGCTGCATTCCAAGTGCATTAACACAGGAAAACTAACCCAGAGCAGGACTGCAAGCCCCAAGTACCTCCATACAATAGAGAAGACAGAACGGGACTCCTTAACTCACACAAAATTTGTTTAAATGGACACTCACATTGAAACAACTGAGGAGGAAGGTCCAGGGGCAGCACTCTCACTGCCACTCTCACTGTAGCCGGGTTCAATATTTTAGTTAAATGACTAACTCTTAACACTCACATATAGAAGTTTCATTCTATTCTTAAAGCACAGACAGCGCTTTTAAAATATGCCTATCTTCTCCTCCCTAAATCTAAACCATGTTTTGAATAATAGATGTGGTAGGTTTTGTTTTAACAGAATGACAAAAAAAATGTAGATGAATCCACTTCTAATGCCGTTAAAAAAAAAAGAAAACAACCGGAGAGTTATTCTGCATTGGACAGCCCTCATTATTTGTGTTGAGAATGCACAATCTAGGTAACTCAAAAGAAAAAGAAAAAAAAAACCTACCCACACCACCCTCATCCCCTAAAAAATAAAAACAATCAATGAGAACAAAAACCCTCCAGTCAACAAGTATGCCTGATAATGATGTAAGCAGTAAAAAAAAAAAAAGCCCCATTTAATCTAGTAACAGGCTGAAATTAGTCTATGGTCGTTAGCACTAAAGTATCTTTGCATACATTTTTTACACTGCTGTCATGTCGCTAAGCAGCAGATTCACGGGTCCACTGTGCATTTCTGTAAGTATCGACTCTAAATGCAACCTTAATTTTGGATGTTAGTAATGTTCAAGCTTGAGGAAACATCACCCTAGTAGTTACACCACTAGAGTTTCCTTAATATATGGTCCCACTCTTGACCACAGCTGTTTTGTTCCTGGAAAAAAGCAGTATGTATAAATACAATCCAGCATTTCTTCTGAATGTCAAGGAATGAACTACATCAAAATGAAGCTCAAGATCACCACAAAAGTCTTGTACACTTAAACTCTATTACAGCATTATGCATGCTTAAGCTAGGACAGATTCCTTTTACAGGCACGGACACCATTGGATTTTTGCACAAATTTAAGAAAAAAAATTCCAGGTAACTGAGTTTATGGAAAGATTGCAGATGATTTTAATCCCCTCAAAATCCACATTCTAATAAATAGCTTTAAATGAGCCTCAAGATCTTTCTGAGCTCTAACTGATGCTATGAATACTAACCTATTGGAATATACTTTTTTAGGTGATCTTCCAACACATAGCTGTTCAAAGACAAAGTGTAGAGAGGGAAAAGAGAAAAAAATATTACAAAGCCTGAAACTAAGTATCATCCTAATTTCAAGTAAGTAACTTCATTCATACACTATAAGATACACACCAGATGTAGTTGCAAGATGGCACTCAGAACTTTGTATGTCATCTGGTGAAAAAAGGTCCAAAATAGAATTACCATGTTGCCCTTGCAGAAAGTTAGGCTTCATGTTGCATGGCAATACACCTTTGTTCAGATATTCCAGTAGCAGAAAACACCATAGAAAAAAAAAAAACCAACTAAAAATGTAATCTAAAAAAATCTAAGATGTATGAAGATTATTTTAACAATAGGACTGTTATCAAAAGACGGGGAATAAGGGTTCAAACCTTGCAATTCAATATGCAGGCATATTTAATTGAGACTTGGGGAAGGCAAAGTGTGCCCACGCAGAACACAAAGCAAAAGAAGTGTCCACATAATATATTCCTCGTACACTCTTTGTTCACCATAAATAAAACCAATTCTAAAGTTAGTGAGCTACAGGTCAGTATGAACCTGGGGAAAATGCTTAAGCTGAGAATTCTTCTTGCGTTTTACCTTATAACGAATTAAAACATAATACTAAGTTTTCTGAAGATATCTTTATTTTCTGACAAACTAACAAATAAGTGATTTTATTTTGTGTTTACATAATTCTTTAGCCAGATGATACTCCTCTTCTTGCATCAGAAATAAAGGCTAGGAGAAATGAATTGGAGTTGTAACTTGTTCCATACTAATGCTGGAACTGACACTGCGTGCACAGGCGCAAACCAGGCTGAGTAAATAGACTGGAGGTCCCACTGCCTTTATTCCTTCTCAATTGTGGGCATTACAAATACTGGGTCACAGTACCCAGCACTGACTTCACTGCATGCTGGACTCAAACAAAGGCAGAAGGACAATACTCAGAACCAGTACAGTAAGGAAAGCAGAAGACATTAATTTGAAATATTGGAAATGAGCCTAAACTTCATTCTTCTAGCTACCAAAATGCATTACTGAAGATTTCTACCAAACCTCCAATTGTTCTACAAACTGTTAACTGTACAGAGATTACAATGCTCAGAAAGCATAAGAAAACACTGCCTTTCCTGTCCCAACACATCAGTACAGCCTCTTTTGGCGTTGGAGATCTCAATGGGACACAGTAACAGCAAATATTACTGCCAAAATTTGACAGCACTGAGTTTTAGGAGCCATCTATTTCCAGGCAAGACTGTGGCCTTCTTCCATTGAAAATAAAGTCACACTTTTCCTAGCTTTTCCAAACACTCATTACAATCCCTTCTGTCTTTCAAAATACTCATCTACAGCTGTGCTTTTCCCCTCTGCCCTTTCTTAGTTTTCAGATTTCATACATTTTGTTCAAAAGCCTCTGCTGGAATAGAGAATTCTTAAAATTATGTCTTCCTTTAGCACTGGCAAAAAAAATATTTCACTCTACAAAACTGGTGGAAAACTAAATCAAGCATATGTTCTTTGGAGGACCACTCTGCAAACTGACAGAACAGTCACAATTTTTCCCACAGCTGGAAAAATCATGCTTTGTACCATCTAGTGCTGACCTTATTATTGTGGCTTTCCAGTATCTGAAGGGGCCTACAAAAAAGCTGGGGAGGGACCTTTTAGTCTCTCAGGTAGTGACAGGACTAGGGGGAATGAAGCAAAGCTGGAGGTGGGGAGATTCAGACTGGATGTGAAGAGGAAGTTGTCCAGCATGAGAGTGATGAGAGCTTGGAATGGGTTGCCCAGGAAGGTGGTTGAGGCCCCATCCCTGGAGGTGTTTAAGGCCAGGCTGGATGAGGCTGTGGGCAGCTTGATCTAGGGTATCGTGTCCCTGCCCACGGCAGGGGGGTTGGAACTAGATGATCCTTGTGGTTCCTTCCAACCCTGACTGATTCTATGATTCCAAATGCAGACTTTATTCAGAGCTTAAATTCCAGGACATACGAATCAATGAATTTTGAGAACTGTCTTACACATTTTTGTTCCAGGAAATGGGTTTTCTTTCAAGGAATATTATACATTCTGTCCTTATCAAGTACTTCCAAATATGGTGTAGGTTTTTACTTACTAATGTAGGTTAACAAATCTAATAATCTCATTTTACTATTTTTCTCCTCCAAGAACACCTGTCACTTCCTATCCCTTGTGAACTCCAGCAACATGCTTGTCTACGTGTCTAAAGTGCTAGCAAACCACACACTGCACAAACAGAGGAACAGAGGAAACTCTCTACTCATTTTCATAGTCTGGTATTTAAACACTACTGCATGTCCCAATATTTACAGCTAGAATCTGTCCAAAGAATCCTTTGCTTGGTCACTCTCATTTGTCTTTGCTCTCCAGCAGAACATTTCACTGCATCTCAGAAGAGAATGAGCCATCAAAACAGTAAAATCTGCTGGGGATCACAAACTGCTGACATAAGGAATGGCAGGAGGCAGCTGTTAAGTATGGCTCATTCAACCTTTTTCATCACCCTAGAACTATTAAGAACTACCATCTGCAATGGAACACTATAATTGTACAGATGTCCAGTAAGATCAAGGTATATTTTTCCAATTGCAACTACTTACTAAGACAAATATATGAACCTAGGCACAAAGAAATTAAAATTATTTAAAAATAAAACCTAATCACTCTTTGTTCATAAAAATACATGGCAGAGTTTATTTCCATGCTTACTCTAACATAAGTGCTCTTAGATGATGTCAAAGTGCATAGGTTTATACCACTGTCAAATACAAAGGAAGGCATAAATATCACAGTTGTCTTCCATGAACACGTGTGATTAGTATCAGCCACTTACAGGACATAAAGTGCAATTAGTAAATAATCAAAATCCTTACCGCTTTGAACCCCGTATCTGTTTTGCATGCTTTTCTCCCTGAAAACATTAGGATTCCTTGCCAGGATAGCCTGCAGCAAGACCGGTATATCTCCCTCTGGATCATCACTGCCAAGGTTATCTTTCAACTCTCTGGAATTGTGGAAGTAAGCAAATAAAGAGGCAAATGCATTTTCAAATTATAAGGAACTATGAGTCAAGTAAAAAGAAAAACAAACACAAACAAAACAAACACAAGCAAAACAGAACAAAACAAAAAAAAAAACAAATAAAAAACCAAAATGAAAGAAGACAATTTAATGTTAAAATATA
>VWZI01010854.1:101226-115158 GCA_013396835.1 Psilopogon haemacephalus
CCTGTCACTATATGATAGCCTTAAAAAAAAAAAAATCACTTTCATGAGTCCACAAAAACAAGCAGATTAGTCTGTTTGCACCTCTGAGATAAAGATTTTCACTGAAGCACTAGATACAGCTTCAGTAAAAACACTAATCCTGTGCAAAAATATACTATTTTGGCTTCTGCACATTTTGAAATTCTTTATTAAAAACAAAAGAGGGGGAGGTAACATATGTTATATATTGGGGGTAATAATTCCAATTCAAACATAAGTATATAATGCATTAAAATAGACAGCTGTGATTATTTGCATCAAATTACCTTGAACGTACCAGAAACTTGGTAAATAATAGCAAGGTTAGCAAAATGTATTTAAAAAAGGAGCATCTATTCAGCTAGTCAGGTAGCCAGTAGTCACAAGCCAGTTCATCTGCCCCTGAATTTCTATACACTAGGTAAGTGGAACTGATACAGGAGCAAACACAACTGCAATTTCACTAAGGCAAATAAATTTTTTCAAGAAACTCTTGCACTAGGAGTCTGCCCATTGATGCTTTCCAATTAAGTATTTTGACCCCCTTTAGAATCTTACCAGCAAATGCTGGAAAACTGCACGTAGCCCAGAAACTGAGTATCTGCATCCTGATGGTCTACTATTAGACATACATAATTATACATAACCAGCATCTTTCAATGTGCTATCTCAGAATGTCAGAAGGTTTTGGTTTTTTTCCCTCCCTTCAGTACATCATCTTTTCTACTATACGCTATTACATTCAATTGGCAGTATATACTGTCTTCACAGCATATACTGTGACTTGTAAAGTGTCCACATTTCAACAACATAACAATAAAAACACAAACTCAGAAGAAGCACCCTGGGTCACTGAGTCCAAATACCTTCTTTGTCCAAACTCCTCTTGTGATGATTTCTCTCGAATTATTAATTAGTTTTATCATAGTACTAATAAATTTCCTCTTAGCTTCTTGCTAGCAATTTGGTTTTAGTTATATTATAAACATTTAGCTCTTTTGACAGCAGTGTTTTTTTTTGAAAATTCATGTTTTTCCTTCCCTGTATTTTGTCTTCCCAATGTATTTAAAGACAGTACACACCTCATCAGCTCCTTCTGGAAGCAGAAGAGCTTAGAAAGAAGACTCAAAAATTTAACTGTTTATTTCCATTCTAGCAGCTGTTTTTGCACCTATTAATTACAATAACTTTTCTGTACCTTGTCCTAAACTAGAAAACTAGATTTCAAATACATTCAGGATATCCCACAACTTTAGTTAGTTAAGAGTAAGTCTAGTAAGTTCTCTCTCCCTCTCTTAGTGAAGATGATGAGATATAAATGATAAACCATTCCTCTAAAACAAATTTTTTTCCTTTATTTGTGAAGTGCTGAATGAAATTCCAAGCCGACAGAAATGTTTTTGTTTCAGGCTTTCTTAGCATTAAAAAAAAAAAAAAATTAGTTTCCTGTTTAAATGAGGATATTTGAATAGCTTCTAAAATTTCATGCAATGACAAAATTTAAATTTTCATTACCAAATCATACTCGGGACAAAACTGTCTTGTAGAGTTCTTAAAATAAAATTTTATTTACTATTTTTAAAACACAGGTATTTACTGAAGAGGCAGAAAACAACATAAAAATGAGAAGAAAAAGAAGTGTACTTACGGTCTGTAAGACTAGCAATCCCTGCAAGAGTAGTGATGGGAACATGAGGCATATCCCCATTCATCCTGAANTACCCTCAGCAGCACAGTAAGTAAATTTTGTTAAGAGAGGACAGAACAATGTAGATTTAAAATATCAAATGGTATTAAACAATTGAGTGGCGAACTTCTGGTCTCAGAAATGGTTATTTAAAAAAAAAAAAAATGCTAGAAAAGGTTAACAAAAGAAAATTTGCCAAGGCTACGCAGCATGAATTCAAAAATTGTTAACAAAACTTCTTCTAATTCATCATACTGCAGTAGGTGGCACTTACTGCATAACCAGTTTCAATAATTAGTACTTCTCAGTTTTCCTGTATGAAGAGGCTAGCAAAAACTAAGGAGTAAATGTATATGTACAGCAGTCTAGGATTAATGTGACAAATACAGAATTTTAGTATATTTTAAGGATAGTTGCTATTTAAAAATTGTTCTGAAAATATATCTTTAATATTAAACACTGTCTGCTCAAACAAACTATCACCTGTATTAAAAAGCTTAGCCACTAGTTAACTATGTTGTTTATTTTCTACAAACCAATAGCTTGCATTCAACTACTGAAAAAGGAATTTATTGACTCAGTTTTCACTGACTGTAAATAACCTGGATAACTATAATGAAGTCCATACTGCTAACAAAAAAATAGTTCCAACTGCAGTAACAATAAAAAAATTACAAAGATCACACATTACAGTACACTAATTATACTTAGGAAACTGTAGCAATTGAACATAGTATTTTCTGAAGACAAAATATAGGAAAATAATTCAATACATATGCAGTTACCTGTTACAGACACTTGGGTTAACAGTTTGGGAAACAGTAAACAAAATTCTTTTGTGTTTATATTATCTACTGAAGTTATTGAAATCAGTATTTGATTACACTCACTTTACAAGTCAACATTTTTGAGAATTAGATACACAATACATACAACCAAAGGGATCTCTGTTATTCTTTTATGCCACACCAATGGCAAATCACAGACTATTACTGCTATTAAATATTTCAAGCAAGACAATGAAATTGAACAGTCTAAATTTTCTTCCTTCTCAAAGGTTTCATGAACCATTGAAGGGAAACTTTGAAAAGTTGTCTACACAAAACTGAATTTTATTTTTTGAAAACCACAAACCAAACCAAAGAAAAAGCCCAAAAAACCCAATAAATCCAAATCAAAACAAAACAAGTCCAGGAACACTCAAAGCCCCCACAATCCAAACCAGCATTGAGATTAAAAAGAGCTGACAATGAGTTGATTTCCCTTGCTGCACTCACCACAGTCCCATTTTCACCACAAAATTATGTTTATTAAAGATGTAGTATATTACAGGTACAAAAAAAATCAGTTAAAAAAAACTACTACAGATATATATTCCCTGCGGGTTGTTGTGCTTAGGGCTTAGAACCCAGGAGAAAACAGCCTTCCAACACCTGCAGCAGTTTCAAATGCTACTTGGCACTCAAGGTTTTTAACCTGAAACTATTACCAATATACACAGAATTTCAATGGCTTCTTAGTTCTGTAAATACACAATCTTTGATAACAACAAAATAACAAAGTTTAAATACTTTTAAAAACAAAGGATAATGTAATTTTACCCACAATGAGTCAGAAACAGCAAACCCACAGTAACTAACACTTTTAGAACTTAAACTTTAATTGAGAAGTTAGTAATTAAAGAGTATCTTCTCTCTTGACTGAAACTGCAACAAAGCTAAGGCTATGTCACGAGTGAGTGTTATTGGAAACCCACTATATAGCAGAGAAACAATGAAGAAACAACGGGGGGAGGGGGAGAAGAGTCTATTCACTTTCTCTTCCTTATTACCTGCAAAAGTTGTGAAAATAACTGACTGCGATTACGCATTCCAGTTCTTTCCTGGTATCACTGTCACAGTAATTAAATTTATACAGATAAGCAATGGGAAAAATTCCTTCCAAATCAGATACTTAAGTTAGGGACCTTCTCCACAGGTACATGATAATAGACCTGAATTGGTAAGATCCACACCTGACAGTGGAGCAAGTGGTGAGAGGGAAGAGTAAACTTTCTTTGAAAGTTCAGCATAGTAGGGGTTGGTTTGTTTAGCTAACAAAACAAAGGTCAAAAGAGGCTATGGTTGCTTTAAGGCAGTGGAAGGTTAAAGTGAAGACTGCTACAGTGCAATGCTGGCATAAATAGAGGTGTGAAAGCAAGCAAGAAGAAAATTGTAACAGTATTTCTCACCACCAGAGATGCCCCTTTCTAGACCAGTCTTTCATTTGGAGTATTACAGGTAAGCGACATCACTGCTTTAAAGATAGTTACGGAAGGGACAGGATGTGGTTGTCTACAGCAGCTGCAAACTAAAGATGTTGATTTAAGAAGTCTTCCCTTACATTACAAAGTTTCTGTAAGTATGATAATGTGAGCAAACATTAGAGTAAACAAAAGACAAAGAGATACTGACGGGATTAAGCAATGGGATTAGTTTATACAACAAACAATATGAAGAAACCACATAGGAATATCTTGGCCCAAATATCACATCTGCTGTGTTGAGAGCAAGACTGCATCTATTCTACAACTGGCAAACAAGGTGGGATTGAATTCCAGAAGTGGAGACTGATACCCAGTGAAACTAAACTCAAATTCGATGCCACTGAGAACATTAGTAAACTCATTCATTTAAGGAAATCAAAATAACAGGCAGTTAGAGGAAAAAAAATGGACCAGAGTGACATCACACAAATCCTTGGAATAGCATGTAAGAATTAATGGCTTGACTGACAGACTGGGTTTGGGGGTTTTTTTATGCTGTGTTGGTTTTTTTTGCAGATTTTTTGCAAGACTAAAAAAGTACAACGTTGTAGCAGCTCACAATGTGAAGATATTTAGGTATTTTTACATTAACAGCTTTGTAAAGACAGCTATTACCAGATGTACAGCATTTCTACCTCTAGAGTGAAAATGTCAGCTTTCTGAGCCGAGTTAAGGAAATGAAAGAACTGCTGCATTGGAAAACATTTAAAGAATGCATCAGAGGGTAGAACAGCAGTTCAAATGGAGAAGTAGAAATACAATTTACATGTATGCGAATGAAGACCTGCTTATTCAGCAATATGCTCCTTTACAAGAAGCGATCTGTATCCTAAAAGATGTTTCAGAGAGGAAGAAACTACAGCACACAAAGGAAATTATAAAAAGAAGGTCTTAGTGAAAGCAAAACTGTAAAATGGCAGCACATATTGACAAGGAAAATATATAATCACAATAATAAAAGAAACCCAAGGCAAGACAGCAATTCAAGTAATATTTTGGAAGTTATGCTATGAACAGTAAGTATGCATTTGAAGTGTTACTTCTGTATGTTGTATTTCTCTTGTTTTGCCACTGAAGTATATTTCCTTTACTGCAAATTAATATCCCAAAGAAAATTCTAGGGTGTTTTTGTTGTTTGGGTTTTTTGGTTGGTTTTTTAGATTTAGCATGTTGGTTGTGGTTAGTAAAACACTTTGCAATGTGGGCACACAAAATATTGACTGCTTTCTGTGGCACAGAGTTTGGGTTGTGTCATGGGTATCCTCTCCACATCTTGCCTCTATAGTGTGCACTTTTTACCAGAGTTCTGAATTAATGGCAGAATATCAAACTAACGGAAAGCAAATACCTCTTTAGAAATAATGGACAGGCATGAGTAAAATTAAGTGAGGAAGAGTGGACAAAACTAAGTTGTTAACAGCTTAGGTAAGGAGACAGTGCTTGTCCAGCGAAGAGAGACTACAACCAGAGAAGGAAAAAATACCCTCACCTCAAGCAAACAAACAAGAAGTTACTCCACAAAAAATCCAAGGAAAAATAAATAACCTGTAATTGTACTTTTTCAGCTATTGCAGCACCTGACTACGAAACAAGACGATGCTGGCTACTGGTCAACAAATGATGATTCGAGCTCTAGATTTATGAAATGTTCCTCTTCGCTGAAAAATGTTATTGCCTCCTTAACAAAAATAGCAGTTCTTCAACAGCTTAGCTACGTACATATATGAAAATAAAAGAAAAAGCAAAAATCTGTTTCTGCACAGTAATGCACAGGCTCAGTAGTAATGTAAAGATAAGAAACCAACATCAGCATTCAGAAATTTCTTGTGCTTGTTTAAACATTCCATTTTCTCATACTCTAGGGTATTCTTTGACTTACCATATATTTGGATGTAAAAAATATATTAGGTCAGCCACGTGTAAGATTAGAGACAAAATTAGGAGGATTAAAATTAATTTTCATTGAAGCACTTTGGTATTTTGTCTCAGTGTTTGGCTTTTTAAAAAAGCACTCTATTAAATGCAGTTCTTTAAATACAGTTGTATTTTATTTAATTTAGATTACGAAACCTTTATTTAGAATGAAAATGCTCTAAGAAAGTTGTTTTCATTTCTTATATGCTGTGTAGCACTTGTATTGTTGTAAATCACAGCAATAAGTTGATTTCTGCAGCTGAATAATCACAGTACCCCTGTAGAACTCCTGTATTAGCTATTCGGTAATTCAGGTGGGCAGTGAACTTTTGCATTTAAGTCTGCAAACATGCTATTAGAATTCAAGATTTGCCTCAGAGCCAGCTTTTAATTTCCATATTTTACTGCTTTTCTAAGTTATCACTCCATAAACTCACCCACCCCCTTCCCCCCCAAAAAAGCCAACCAAAAATCATCAACTAAAAACCCACGCAACCCCTCACAAAAAAAAAAAATCAAACCAAAACCAAATAAAAGAACAACCAAGCGAAACCAAACAAAACAAAACCAAACCGCCAAACCTGTAAAGAATGAGAGAGGCAGAAAGACTGAATATCCTCTAGTTATTCAACTAAGATGTGACTGAGGTACATAGTGCAGATTTATCCACAAGAGGGCAGATTTCTGGTTTCCACATGGGAGCTACAGTTTGATACAATCACAGTTAAGTTTCCAGAACTAAATAGTTTCAGAAATACTGAAAAGACAAACCAAACTAAAACAAATTAAAGAAGGAGATACAGTTGCCTAAACATTGTCTAACACTTAAATTACCTCTGGATAGGCTGGGATAGTGGGGAGCATACACAATCACATTCACAACATAAAGCATCTTAATACTAAATCAGTCTCAGAAAAAACAGAAATCAATATTGCAAATGAACAGTATTTAATCATTGAAGCAGTTGCCTATGGTTAAAATAGTAATGCAGGAATCTGCAGTATGAATCTTGAACAATCAAAGTGGAGACGGTCACAGGGGAGTGTGTAGATGGTGGTGGGGTTTCTATTACCAATAAAAGACCATGAAAGAACATCAGAATTTATAAAACCATGAAGTTCAAAGTATGAACATAATACAGATACCAAAATCACAGAAGCAGGAGAATAGATGAAATTCAGTGTACTGGTTAAATCTTTGTTTTTTTTTGTAAAGCGTTATGTTACCAGAATTTGTGATGCTAAAAAAGCAAGTGACAAATTAAAGTTTGAGATTATCTGTTTCTAAATAAATATCAATATGTGTTTTTCTAAAACTATTTCAATAGGATATACTCAAATCACTACAAACTATAATCACTGTAAAGTAAGAAAACTCAGTGAAAAGTATTGTACTGAGTCAATTGTAAGCTGCTACTGAATATAAAGTAACTTTTAGGAAAAAAGTTTAGAGCAACCAGCTTATCTGTGGCTGCTGTCACAGTCTTTTGGTCTCTGCTATTGATAGCCATGACAGTAGCACCTCTACTGCCCATGTGATGGTAGCAGTACTGATGCCACTGTAAATAGCAAGAAACACCAGTAAAGGCAGTGGAAGTAAGCACAGAACCAGAGGTCTGGGGATTCACGGAAAAGATGACCTCTAATGCAGCAGTATACACATTTTCACCACGGTAAACTCAGAGAAGCAGTAATGTTCTTTTCACCTGCAGTAATTCTTACTGCGGGAAAGACAGTAGGGGAATTGACAAAACTGGACCATCACAAAATCAAACTAAGCCATGTGCAGAGAGCAGATACCTATGGGTAGTGTTCAGCTTCTCTTATCTACATGACATGGACAGTGAAATTGAGTGCACCCACATCAGGTTTGACAACAACACCAAGCTGAATGGTGTGTCTGACATGCTTGAGGAACAGGATGTCATCTGGAAGGACCTGGACAGGCTTGAAAGATAGGCACATGTCAATGCCTTGAGGTTCAATGAGGTCAAGTGCACTGCCCAGCATGTGGGTTGGGGTAAACCCTGGTCTGAATACAAGCTGAGGGATGAAGGGATTGAGAGCAGTCCTGCTGAGAAGGACTTGGGGGTATTGGCTCCACGTGACCTGTGTTTACAGCCCAGAAAGCCAACTACATCCTGGGCTGCATCAAAGGAAGCATGGCTAGCAGGTCAAGTGAGGTGACTCTGCCTTTCTGCTCTCTTTTTGTGAGACCCCACCAGGAGGAGTGCTGTGTTCAGCTCTGGGGTTTCCAGCACAAAAAGGACACTGAACTGTTAAAGAAGTCCAGAAGAGGACCATGAAGATGTTCAAGGGCCTGGAGCACCTCTACTATGAAGGCAGGCTGAAAGAATTTTAGGTTGCACAGACTGGAGAAAAGAACACCCCAGGATTAATGGGCCCTACAGGAAAGATGGGGAGGCGTTCTTTCATAAGGAACTGCAGTGGTATTTGGTTTAAACTGAAAGTAAATTTAAATTAGATACTGGGAAGAAATTCTCCACCATATGAGTAGCTAGACACTGGAACATGTTGCCCAGAAGCTGTGGATGCCCCCACCCTTGAAGTGTACAGGGCCAGGATGGCCCATAGCAAGGGATTTAAAGCTACATGACCTTTAAGGTGCCTTCCAGCCAAAAGCATTCTGTGATTCTACATGAATGTTTAGTAAGAAACATTTATTTTTATTGCTACCTTGCAGATACAAGGGGTGAAAAATCATTAGAACAGTTTCTTGATAATAAGGAATAGGTCTTCAGTACTGTAGGACCCTTTTTTGTCAAAGCCACTTCCTTTTTCAAGTGAAGAAAGCTTTTCCTTTTTATTAATTGTATTTGATACTAAAATTGAAAAGCACTTAAAAACAGTGTCCTGCACTTAAAAATAACATCTCAAATATTTGATTTGGATGTCTTAGCATGAGGAACCCATTTCAATGAGCTCATATCAAGTCCCTCACATACAAATAAGACATTTAAGCACTAATTAAAAGCCTATTCTTTCAGGCAATGTAACTTGACCCAAAAACTTGCAGAAAATCAAACTACATTTACAAAGTGGTATGATGACCAACAAGTGTAGTTTATTTTAGCAAACAAGGCAAAAGTAAATCACAGAATTACTAACTGTCACAGAAAACACTCAATGAATCAGTGTGGCTATGTAAATAAAAATACTGTTCTACAGGAGAGCATATTTCATCAGAGGATTAATGCAAAACAGAATCTGCTTAAAGAGCCTTACTGTTAGGCAGCTCAGTTGTTTTCTTACAAAATGAGTATTAAATCAAAGAATCATAGAACTGTTTAAGTTCGAAAAGACCTCTAAGATCATTGAGTCCAACTGTCAGCCTAACACCATCAAAACAAGTCCCCTAAGAACAATGTCTACATGTTTTTCAAACAACTCCAGGGACATCTCCCTGGGAAGGCTGTTCAAATGCTTGACCACCCTTTCAGTAATAATCTTTCCTAATATCCAATCTAAATCTTCCTGGCACAACTCATTCTACCACTTGATAGTAGGGAGAAGAGACTGATCACAGGGCTGAAACATCTCCTAGGAGAACATAGTGAAGGAACTGGGGTTGTTCAGTCTGGAGGAGACTCCTGTGAGACCTAACAGAGGCCTTCCAGTACCTGAAGGGGGCCTACAAGAAGACTCAAGAGGGACTGTTTCCAAAGGTCTGAACTGATAGGACACAGGAAAATGTTTTTTATAAAAGAGTAAATTTAGGTTGGATGATAAGAGAAAGTTCTTTACAATGAGAGTAGTGGAACACTCAAATAGGTTGCCAGGGAAGTAGTTGAGGCCCCCATCTGTAGAGATAATTAGTCAGGCTTGACAGGGCCCTGGGCAACCTGATCTAGTGGAGGATGTACCTGATGACTCCAGCAGGGTTGGACTAGTTGACCTTTGGAGATCCCTTCCAGCCTAAACCATTCTAGGATTCCATGATTCCCACTCTTTTACAACCTCCTTTCAAGTAGCTGTAAAAAACAATGAGGTCTCCCCTCAGACTCCTCTTCTCCAGACTAAACAATCCAAGCTCTCTCAGCCACTCCTCATAAGATTTGTTCTCTGGACAAGCTCCAGCAGCTCAATGTCTTTCCGAACACAGTATTCAAGGTGCAGCCTCACTAGTGCCAAGGACAGGGGCATGATCACTTCCCTACTCCTGATGGTCACACTATTTCTGATACAGGCCAGGATTCTGTTGTTCTTCGGCACCCAAGCACATTGCTGGCTCATGTTCATATGGCTGTCTGCCAGGATCCCCAGGTCCTTTTCTGTCAGGCACCTTTCCAGACACTCTGCCCCAAGCACGTAAATGTTGCTTCTGCTGTTGTGACACAAGTGCAGCATCCCATACGTGGCCTTGTTAGACTTCAGACAAGTGACCTTGGCCAATTAATTCAGCCTGTAGAGATCTTTCTGCAAAGTCTTCCTACCCTCCAGCAGACCAACACTCCCACCCAACTTGGTGTCATCTGCAAAGTCCATCCCCTTATGAAATACCATAGTAGGGCAATTATGTTCACCAGTTCTGCAAAATAAAGCAGCTAAAACTACTGTCAGGCAGAATCCAGATATTTAGGGAATTTTACTGCTGATCTTCCATCTTTTAAAGCAATAAATATCCTCCTCTTCTATCCTTATTCTTCTTTCATTTCAAGGATCAGGCACAAAGAAGCAGCTGTCATAAGATACGGGTCATTTTACTGAAATAAAGCTAAGAGATATGTTGGAGAGCAGGTGCAATTAAAAGGGTTCATTAAGGCATCTCTGTCAAATGGAGAACACTTTAGGCTGCAACTCACATTTATTAAATAGTAGTGACAGGTATGAGAGTGGAAGCAGCAGCTTCATTTCTTTCCACTTTTTGTTGAATGTCTCATTTATGTTAGTAGTGGTGCTGCTCTTTCCTAGAAACAGCTGTGTACTAACATTTACTTGTATTTTAAAGACTTCTAATTCTATAATTAACCACACTAAAACTCAGTGACTAAGCACTGAACCCAAACCTTTTTCATTCAGGAGTCTATTCCAATGTTTAATCTTGCACTTCTGCCCTTGTACAAAACTGGGTACAAATCTATTGAGGTAGTAGCTGATTTTGTGTATCTTCTAGTAACACAATTTATGGTTAGTGTCTTTTCATTTGTGGTATTTTTAAAAATTATTCTCCTGGTAAATTACCATTCTTATTAATATTCTAAGGAAGGATACTAGCAACAATTATGTAAAACAGTAACACTGATCAGCCAAGATGCTCTTTTCTCCCAATTGCACACTGAGTCTGGTCACTAAAGGCCTTTCTTCACATATATTATAGTCAGCTAAGATTTTAAAGCAAAATGAACTCTAAGACACAACATAAGAAACTATGACTACAGCTGCGTGGTCGTTCGGGAGTTATGCGCCCTCCCCCCACTTTTGAAATCATGCAGACTAGACTCAGCTGGCTGGAAGTTAATGAATGAAGCTTTATATTTACAGCTTTGCACAATGTGCAAGCAGATATTTACAATATATTACAGATATTTACAGATATATACAGTAAAAAATATAGAAAGACCACACCCCTCCCAGAGATCTGAGTCTCCAAGAGGGGTTCCCAACCATCCTATCACCTTCCCCCCAAGTCCCAATCTTATCCCAGTATGTGTCTTACATGCCAGGTAAACAGGGGAGATCGGCCAGGGGGTGTCAGAAGCAGGAATTGATTAGTTAAGTTACACAGACTCAGCTGGAAGGCAGGGAGAGGGAGAGACCAACAGCCCACAGCTCAGACCTGAGCAGATCTATCTTATCTACGTTTGGGTTTGTTCTTTTGTATCAGTCAGCAAACCGATGAGTGGAATAGACATCATCAATGTTTTAATTTCTCAGCCTATAGTCTAACTCTATTATTAAAATACTCCAATTAGTCTCAAACCAGTACAAGCTGGGGAAAAAAAAATCACACATATTCAGTTATTAATAAGCCCTGACACAGGGAAAATTCCAAGTTTCTAAATTTGTATTGCAACTTCCAGTACAAACTGGAATAAAGGTGGGTAGAACCATACAACAAAAGATTCACTATTCACATGTCAAGAATGAACCATTGTCAGTCTAGATGGAGAACAATAATTAAAACCAAGGCATACCACTAGAGACCAGGTCAACACATTGTAGGTCATGTAAAGAGATTAGACTGTGGGTGATTAATAGTAGATTTAATTTTGACATTAAAGAGCAAATCGGGGTCATAATCCATGATGCAAAGCAACTAAGAAATTTCAAGAACTGTGCTAAAAAATTCACTTAAGACTATATGAAAAATACAGAACACAACCCTTCTGTACCAGTTACCTGCTCCTTTCAGAGTAATTCCAGAAGGTACAAGGTTACACAAGACAGAGAAGGCCAAAGACCTTACAGAACAATCTATAAAACTAATGCAATTGACAACCAAACAAGCTATCCTTTCAAGTCCTTTTCCCCACATGTAAGATTTATTATTTTTAATTTCATGTCTTTGTATTCTAGTCTGGTTTTGTTGTTCTCCTTTACATCTATGTTTTGCCAGCTGTCTTCCACAATTTCCAAGGATGAGGCTGAATCATAGAATGGTTTAAGTTGGAAGAGAACTCAAAGATCATCCAGTTCCAATCCCCCGCCATAGGCGGGGACACCTCCCACTAGGTCAGGATGCTCAAGGCCTCATCCAACCTGACCTGAACACCTCCAGGGAGGGAGAAGCCACAACCTCCCTGGTCAACCTCTGCCAGTGTCTCATCACCCTCACTGCAAACAAGTTCCTCCTAACATCCCGCCTAAATCTCCGCTCCGCCAGTTTAAACCCATTACCCCTCATCCTGTCATTACAAGACTTTACGAATAGTCCCTCCCCAGCACTCCTGTAGGCCTCCTTCAGATACTGGAAGGCTATTATAAGGTCTCCTTCCAGTTTCTGAACCACAGAACTAGAAAAAGCTGCAGCTCAATTCCTTAGACAGGTGGGCACACATACTTGCATATGCACGTATAGAGACTACAGAAGACGATGGAGGAAGAATGAGTTTAGATAAGTGCCATCAGTAACTACACCTGAGATTACTACCCTCTTATGGAACTGGACTTCTAACTCTGAGGACAGAACAAGACAAAAGTAAAAAGCTACACTTTGCAAAACTGCAGGCACAACACACAAACTTACTGTTTCCTGATGTGCTTTTCTCCTGTTCCAACTGGTTTGTAACTTTCCTCATGTACATGATTTACGTATTAATCCCACTCCTTCATAAAACATGGTCTGCTCATGTAGATATTTCTGCAGACCTCTCCTTTTCAGTAAGCAGGGTAAAGAACAGCAGAAAACAAGTCACTTTAAATTGGACAGAACTAAAAATTACCATGAAGCTAACATTACAACTAAACAATGCCTTTTAGTACCAATGAGGAAAGATGGTCCACAACAAATAGCAAAGACATTGCATATACTCATTTTTTCTTCTCTTACCATGCCCCCACCCTTTACAGCAAAAGGCAGGAATAGAGGACTGCTACTGTGCTCATGCATCCACGATTTTGCATATCTCAATGTTTTTCTCCCCCAAATCACAGAATCATTGAGGTGGGAAGTGACGTCTTAAGGTTATCTTGTCCAACCTTCTGCTCAAGCAGAGACACCAACATCAGGTTCCCAGAAATTGTGGAGAGACTGAGGGGAATTTTAAAAAAACAAACCCAAAACAAATGAAACAGAAAAACCCACAACCAAGCAACCAATCAAAAGAGCCCAATGCCACCCCTCTAGAAAAACACCCCAACAACACAACCAACCAAACAAAACCAAAACCAACCCCCACTCCAAAGCATTCCAACTTTCTTTGGCAGTAGTTCTTAATGTACTTGGCATATAGCTACAAGACTTGTTCTGGTAAATAATTTGCTCTGGTAAAAAGTAGTGCAAACCCAGCTCAATCATTTAGACAACACTTTATTAAACTGAAAATGT
>VWZI01010854.1:117867-153358 GCA_013396835.1 Psilopogon haemacephalus
CTTGGAAGGTCTTTTTTTTTTTTTTTTTTTTAAATCATCATATTCCATAAAGCTTTCTATATATGCTAATGCGAGTGTCTTTAAAAAACCCAAACTGATAAAGTATCTGGGTAGTATGTTGCCCCTTCTGAAATGTATGTATGACAAGAAGCAGACTTTGCATTTCCTGACAGAACAGACGAAAGATTAGTTATTGAAATCAGAATGTAATGCTATAAAAGAATTTTGTAATAGATAACTGACACATACCAAACTGTGATGATTTGCACACCACGAATACGTCTTCCTGTCTTAAGGGAATTATCTATGAAAAACATCACACTATCCTATAATGCTTAAGGTTGAAAGGGAGCTCTGGAAGCAGTCTAGTTGAATTCCCCTGCTCAGAGCATGGTCAGCTGCAACAGGTTGCTCAGGGTTGAGACCTCTCAGGTTTTTAGCAACTTAAAGGAAGAAGACTCCACAGCCCCTCATAATGCAGTATTTGACCAGCCTCTAGTCAAACGGGTTCTTCTTTAAATGGATTTGCTGATATTTCAGATTGCATCCACTGTCTCTTGTCCCGTCTCTAGACACCACTGAAAAGAATCTGACTCTATTACAGATCTTAGCAGCATACTGATAACAACTCCCTGAACCTTCTTTGCCTCAGGCTGAAGAGTTTCTGCTCTCTCAGATCCTCCTCAAATACGAGGTGTTCCATAACTGTTTTCATTGCCCTTCACTAGACTTTTCAAGCCTTTCCCATGCTGAGGAGCCTGTGTGTTACCTTCCTGTGTGACAGGAATGTAGATTAGTTTAGTGCACTTTGGAAAAATAATCAAGAGATGTTTTGTTATCTCTGAGAGTAAATGCAGGAACAGTCAATATTAAAATATTATTTTTAAAAAGCACAAGAGAAACACCTCTGTAGCGGGAAAGACTAAGGAGATGGAGACAGCTGACAGGTTGTGCTGCTTTTCTTACACTCAAGACAGGGACACCTTCTTGCTAAGAACTACACACTGAATATTCACTCTTTCTACACTTCTATATTAACACTATAGCAAAGGCTTGCATCTCCAGCTGGGTCAGATGTTACCCAGGATTTATAAACTCAAGCTTAATCACTTGCAGTTAGTGCATTTATCCCCAGCAATCCTGAATCTGTTGTATCTGTCACTTTAATAAATTAAACCTATCTATTATTTTAACTTTCTGAACCTGTTTCAGTGCAAGCCCTTACTGGGGCACTGGAAAAGAGGCAATTGTTAATTCTGCCAGTTTCAGCAGGGACCCTGGGGCTCTAAGAGAGGCAGTGTCTGGATCTTAACCAGCCCTCCTGATGTCTTACTACTGACAGAGGTGAAGAAAGAACCAACTTTTCTGACCTTTTGGCAATGCTGCTCTTAATGAAGCACAGGATGCCATTTGCTCTTATTTGCCACAGGGAATACCACTGGCTCACGATCAAGTCTATCCACCAAGACCCCCAACCATTTTCACAGAACTACACAGAATCACATAATGCATCAGGTTAAAAGAGACCTGGAATGGACATCTTGTCCAACCTCTCTGCAGGAACATCTCCAATTAGATCCAGCAGCCTGCTTCTCTGCTAGTTGTCCCTCAGCTTGTACTGGGATTATTCAATCCCAGATGCAGAATTTGGCAACTGCCTCTATTGAGCTGACATGTTTTTTTTCTGTCCAGTTCTCCAGCACATTGAGGTCCCACTGAAGAACAGCACACTGATTTGGTGTATCATCCACTCCTTCACATTTTGCCTACTCAATTGCTAAAAGCACACTGTGTCACATCACTAAGATTATTAACAAAGATCTGAAACACTACTAGCTCCATTAACAACACTTGGAGTAAATCACTGATGTCTACCTTCTAGCTGTACTTTATGTCACTGTTCACAACGCTTTGAGCCCAGCTGTTGAGGTAGTTTTTTGATTCACCTCATTGTCCACTTATGTAGTCTGTACTTCATTGTTTTGCCTACCAAGGATGTTATAGAACACAGTGTTAAAAGCCTCAGTAAAGCAAAAAATTAAACATGCCCTCATCCACACTGCTTGTCATGCTCTCATAGAAGGTACCCTTGTGTTGGGCCTCTTTTACAAATCTATGTTGACTACTCCTGACTGCTTTCCTAGCCTTGTGTCCTTGGAAGCATTTTGCAGGTTTAGTTGCTGCATCAGCTTCTTAGGGAGTAAGGTTGGGATGACTCCTCTTTAATTTTCCACATTCCTCCCTCTTACTCTAATTGGGCTTAATTTGCTGTCTTTCAGCCCTCTAGTGTTTCCCATGACCACCATGATCTTTCACGGATTATTTACTGTAGTGTCACATGACAGTGACCAGTTTCTTCAATCCCCACGGATGTATCTAATCAGGTTCCACTTACTTGTGGATATCCAGTTTGGTTAAATGTTCCCTAGCATGATCCTCCTCTACAGACAGTAAATCTTCATGGCTTCAGACTTTCCCACCTTACTCAGTACCTGGGATTTCTTCAGGCCAGTCTTACCAGTTAAGGTGAAAGCACAGAAAACACTGAATACTTTACTCTTGTTCATATCCAGTGTCATTAGGTCTCTATTTCAACTCAGCAGTGGATCTTCATTTTCCCCTTGTCTTCCTTTCACTCCTGATGTACCTGTAGAAAACCCTCTTACCAGCCATCACACTTTACCAACACACTGCTCCAGATGGTTTCTCTTTCCCTATCTCTGCATGCTCCTGGGTCACTTGACTATGCTTTCAGTTAATTTCCCTTTTACTCTCGAGTTTTGTTAGGAGTTCATGGTTCTCCACACAGATACCTTGCTAGCTTTGCCTGACTTCCTTCATGTCAAGATGGACCATCTTTGAGCTGGAAGAAGGTGATCCTTGAAAAATGAAACAGCTTTCCAGGGTCCTTTCTTTCTCCAGAGATGTAACCTATTAGATGGCTTCAAGCACATCCCCAAACAAGCCAAAATCTAATCTTCTAAAGTCCATAATTATGATCCTGCTATTTGCCTTGCTGCATCCTCTCAGTATTCTAAACTCCACTATCCCATATCGCTGCAGACAAGCCTGCCCTAACCTGTATTACCAACCAGCTCTTCCTTACTTGTAAGGATGAAGACCAGCATAGCATCTCCCTTGTCACCCAGACATTGTAAGTCATTGCCAATAAACTCTGGAAACCTCTTTAATTACTTGTCCTCTATTATGTTGTCCCAGCAGCAGATACCATAGTGGTTAAAGTTCTCTGTGTGGACCAGGGCCTGAAATTATGATGCTTCTTCCAGTTATCTAAAAAAGGCCTTAGTTGGTAATTCTTCCTTTTTAAATTAAAAAAAAAAAGTAAATGTGAGAAGTACTACTAAAGATAGTAATTTTGAGCTTATAACATATTTCAAATCATACCTAGAGTGACCTGTAAGATATTTTGTAATAGAAATTGGTGATGAAGGATTGGTAGGAAGTCAAATGAAATCCTCAATTATATGAATAACAGAATATCTAAACACTCTTAGTCTTTAGATAACAGCAGTGTTGTTACAGAAATATTAGGGAACCAAACCCATCTATAGATACAGAAGAACTGGGTATCAGATAACTAACAGAATGTCACACCATCATTACAGTCTTGATAAAACCTAGGAAAGTTTCCCACTTCATAGCACATTTCATTGTCAAACACAGGAGTCCATCCAAAACACAAGTGGCATTTTCCTGACAGTTTTGAAAGGACTGAAGATCAAGGGACAAACTCAAATGACCAAGAACAGTCTCTCCAGGAATGCATAATCATCAAAACCACACAGCTCTTTCAAAAGGCACTGAATGCCTTGCGATTTTTATGCCCTATCTTCAATACCTGAAAAGTATTTAAATGCCCATTGAAACATAAAACTAATAAACATACAACTGTGATTCTCAGAAATCAAACTATTATATGTATTTTCAAAACTAGAAAACTAATCAGAATGAGCACTGGAGGTCAATACAAAAATAGGAAAAAGCTGCACATTTACTAGTACATTCAAGAAAACATGCATTTTATAGAACTATAGAATCACCTGGCTGAAAAACATCTTAAGATAATATCAACCATAGCGTAACATTGTCCTGCACAGAACTATTAGACAATGTTCCTAAGCACATCATGCACCCCCTCCCTGGGCAGCCTGTTCCAGCACCCAATGACCCTTTGTACAAAGAAAATTTTCCTAATATTTAATCTAAACCCTGCCCTGGTGCAACTTGAGGCCATTTTCTCTCATCCTACCCTTTGTTACCTGGGAGAAGAGGCCAGTCCTCACCTCACTCACAACCTCCTTTCTGGTAGTCATAGAGAGTAATGTGGTCTCCCTTCAGTCTCATCTTCCCCAGACTGAACAACCCTAGCGACTGCAGCTGCTCCTTGAAAAATTCCAGACCCCTCACCCCCCTGTCTGCTTTTCTCTGGACATGCTCTACCATCTCCATGCCCTTCCAGTAGTAAGAAGGCCCAAAACTGAGCATGGTATATGAGGTACAGCCTCACCAGTGCAAAGTACCAAGAGTAAGATCATTTCCCTGGTCCTGCTGGCCACACTATTCATGATGCAAGCCAGGATGCTGTTGGCCTTCTCAGACAGCTGAGCACACTTCTGGCTCACGTTCAGCCGGCTGCCAACCAGATCCCTCTCTGCCAGGCAGCCTTCAAGCCACTTGCCCCTTAGCCTGTAGCATTGTGTGGGGCTTTTGTGACTGAAATGCAGGACTCATTACTTGGCCTCATTGAGTATCATACAGTTGGTCTCAGCCAATATAAATCTGTAACGTGTCTATAGAAGTTTCTAGTACATAGAATAAACAAAACCTAAATAAATTATAAAATGCACTGTCTCCTTATCTAAAATATGTGTTTCTCTTAGGAGATGTAATTTTACAAAGCAAAGAAAGAAAAAGTCCAAAATAAGACATTATAACCATAAGAAAAAATTCAAACATATACAGAGAGACTATAGATAGGCCTTTGCAGAGGTAAGCACTCTGGTAAAAAGGGAAATGCAGCTAGGAATTGCAATATGCTTATTCCCTAACAAATTATGCAATCAATTAAAAGGGTTAAAAGCCAATAATGTTGCTTTAATTTATTATTAAATTAAATTAGAAAAGCAAATGTTACACTTCTGCAGGTTTTTAGAGTTCTTTCACATACCCTGAGAATTATCAGATCATAATGTTATGATCAAATGAACACATTACAGAGAGACTAAATACATAGTGAAATAATCTGCCCTCAAACTAAAAATTTGCACACACATTGTGGAAAACAGTAATGAAGGTTTACATGAACTACAAAAGGCCAACAAAGAACTACTGGTCCACAGAAGTTTTGGTATAGCTATTGGAACTACTAACCATAAAACACAGGACCTTTCATAGATGTCTAATCCAGCTCATCAACAAAGAAGTAGCTAGGTCAGTGCTCTTAGAGAGAAAAGCTGGATTTTCTCTCTATTGCAACACCCTCCCCCTGCAAGAATACCATGATGTCCATCACTTTTCCATCATTTTATACTTGCATTCTTAATAGTTTAATGGCTGTCTGACAGACAGCAAGGAAATTTTCGTTTTAATATAACAGGAAAAAGAAGTGATAGAGAAAAATGTACAACCACTACAGAAATTAACAGTTTAAATATATAGAGAGATAAACCACAAGGAGATGCAGGAGCAGGGTAGACAGAAACAGAAGATTTCTCAGCTATGTTTGCTTTTGAGAATGTACCACTGTTCCAGAAGATCTCACTTGCTTCATCTATGAAACTGCACACTTAGTACATCTTTAATATTCACATTCTTATTGTCTCCTTCTGAATAGGTATCATGAAGTCACAGAATGTCAGGGGTTGGAAGTGACCTCGAAAAATCATCAAGTCCAACCACCCCCTGCCAGAGCAGTATTGCCTAGAGTAAGTGTTGTAGGGAACTCCAAATCCCTTCTTTCACACCCCCCCCCACCCCGAAACAGGGGAAGAAGAAGGTGTGAAAAACTGCTTTCTCTATCAACCTCCCCCACCCCCCACAGACTTGAAGTGGGAACAGCAAAAAGTGCCTTTTCCACACACATATTGACTTATGTGGAAGCCTGCACTGGAATCAGCTGGTGGCTGGCTGTATTCTTTGCATGCAGTATATATGGCAAGTGGGCACTTTGTCAAGGAAAAATCATAAACATACTGAGGATAAAGGCGTGGGGTTCCCACCTTTACAGTGTTCCTGTTTTGGAGAGTTCCCACTTTTTGGACAGCTCCCACTTTTGCACAGCTCCCATATTTGTACCATCTCAGCTTTTGGACAGTCCTCCTGGCTCCTGCACCATTCTGTGCAAGCCTGCAAGTTTGCTAGCAGCAGCTGAACCCAGCTTCTCTCGGACTACACCACAGCCTGACTTCCTGTTCAATGCCCAAGCTGGGCAGTACGACAGCAGATTTGGCTTTTATGCTTGGACTTAGGCTATGTGGAAATGCATGATTGGATACTGCTTGCAGTTTCAGAGGCTGCAAAGCAGAGAAATTCACCAGAGATAATCACCAATCTCCTACCTCACCTCAGTGAGTAAAGTCTGTTGTTTCTTTCAATTCTCTGCTCAGCCTGATCTATAAGTGGGGTAAAGCTGTGTTGTAGCTTAGCCTTTTCCATTTTCTGACTTTCCTAAATCACTAAACTTGCCCATAAGCATCCTAGTGAAAGTTTCCCAACTGAATTAGAGCCTATAAATAAACCATGACTAGTTCAGTATATAGTTTGGGGAAGGGGTTTTCAGGAAAACAAAAATAATTCAATTTTTATAATTCCTGCCTCCGACCAATTAATCCCCAACCAAATCAGTATGTCACAAAAAAATGCATCCAGGCACATTTTGGATGTCTCCAGAATAGGACACACTATGACTTCCCTGGGCAGCCTGTTCCAGTGCTCTGTCACCCTCACAGCAAAAAGTTTTCCCTTATGTTTACCTGAAACCTTCTATGTTGCATCTTGCACCTGTTGCCACTTGTTCCATCACTGGACATCACTCAGAAGAGTCTGGGTTCATCCTCCCAACACTAGTCCTTCACATACTTATAAACACTGTTGAAGTCACTTAGTCTTCTCCTCTCCAGGCTACAGAGACCCAGCTCCCACAACCTTTCCTCAGAACAAAGATGTTCCACTTCCTTAATCATGTTTTTGGCTCTGCACTGGACTCTTTCAAGCAGTTCCCTGAGGTCCTTCTTGAACCACAGGGCCCAGAACTAGACAGTGTTCCCTGTGCAGCTTCACCAGAGCAGGTATATTAACAATGACACGATCAATGGCATGATATGACAGTGCCCTTACAGATAAATATGATAAACCACATTAGTATGAGATGACAACTGCAAGAATGTGTAATGGTCAGACATCCTGTAATTCTCAAATCTACATAACTCTTCTCCTTTACGTTAATTCCTATTAGGAAAGTATTTTATTCTGCTTTCCAAAACATCCTCAAGAGATAGTAGGATGTCTGCAGTGGAGAAAACATGGCATATTACCAAATAAGAAACAGTCTTTAGTTCAATTAATAATGCATATTGCTAGACTTACAGTCTAATATTTAGGAGGAAAAAGAATACAAAGAAGACAGTTTGTTTCCTCTTAAATTTTTGTTGCTGTTTCTTACTCAACACTATAACATGCAATCCTGCAGTTTCTTCAAAGTACACAGCATTTAAAAAAACTTAAACTTCATATAACTGTGCTTTCTAAAAAGCATCATGGTATTTTAAAACTGTTTTTTAAAAAACAGCAGTTCTTGCTAATATGCTGTCCTTTTAGAAGTCCACAAGGCTCAAGTGCATGAACATACATCACATACCTCCAAGAAAACAAAACAATTTATCTTTCCAATAAAGTGCCTTGCTTCTAAAACATTAATTATGAAAAGTCTTCTCTTTCCTCCACCAAAATAAGGCAGGGTTTTATTGGGGCATGAGGATGTTGGGGTTTTGTTTGGTTTGTTGGGGTTTATTTGAAGTAAGATCTCTCTGGTGTCTTCCTCTAGTGATTTGTGTGTTGTGCTAAGATTTCTTAATTTAAAACTTCACACTGAAGATTCATTTGTTAGAGAAATTTACTACTCACTTTGCAAGAAAAACAATCATCTGTTCCTGCAACATGAAATTGTGTACTCAGTCCTACTGAAATTATCATATGGTATATATATTGCACAAGATGTTATTTCACATAGGAAAGCAGTAAGAAAGAAAAACACAGGAAGGGCAGACTGATTATAAGAAAGTAGAGAGATACCAAATCCTACAAGTCTCAGACTTCATCAGTAACAGAAACTACTATGCTCTGATCTATGCCTCTCTCACAAGTAGATTTCTCCCTAATGAATTCCTACTATCAATACACCTTCAAACTTGGAGTGAAAGCAAAAAAGGGAAAAAAAAAAAAAGAAGAAAAAACAAACAAAAACAACCCCACATAATACTGTCTGTATATCAGTATTATCAAACTGAAATTTAAATAGAACATGAGAGTGAGTTTTATATGGCTTCTGATGGAGACAGAAATTGTATCATTATAATGACTGCAGGAGATAAACACAATGACCTCAGTGGTCCACATACCAATCCCACATATCATCCTAATTTTTTTGGCAAATTACAGTGAATGAAAGGGATTTTTCCTTGACTATCAAATCAAAACACTGTCATTGGACAACTGAAAAATTAAATGTAATTCTTTATCCTCCACCACTGCTGAGACACCATGAACTTCAAACATCAAATTTGCCTGTGTACTGTATAATAAGGATTTTCCAAACATTAATGAGGAAATAGAGAAAAGATTGTATGACTACGTAATGCAAAAGGCTGTGAGAAACTCTGATGTACCAATGATTAGGGTATGTTTGGAAAAGCACAGAATCCTGTAAGGTTGTGGTGCACGCTACAGCACAGTAGTAATAAATTTGACATCACAATGTTGCATATTGAAAATTATTAAAAATCATATTCACACTTCCCCACCAAAACTTTTCTGACCTCTCATTTTAAAGAACTGATTTACAAAACTAAACAAATATAGATGTAATAAATCACTAACCTGTGTTTGCAGGTATGAATGTTGAGAGTTTTAGACATTCTCTCCCTTCCAGCACAGGATAACTTTGATGGAAAGGTGAAAGGCCTTACTGATACAATAACACTCTAAAGCAGCATTTAAACTGCAATACATGGTCCACTGTACCTGTGTATTGACTACCAGGGAGCACAAACTTGTACCACCACCTTCAGGTTTTGTTTATCTGTATTTTTCACAACTGAAAGGGTTCAGCTTTGCAGCAAGAGGAGTTAAAAAAAAATTAAGAAAGACTCAATTCCTTCCTAGTGCAGTTATCCCTGTACTATCTGAATGGAAGTTTACATGCCTAATCTCCAATCAAAGAGTTAGGTATCTTGCTTAAATTACAAAACAAGTTTTGTTTATTTAGTGGATTTAAGAAGAAAAACAAAATCTAAAAATCTAAACTGTTAGAATAGATATTTTAAACTATCAAAACAAATCCATAGCAGAAAACAAGTGCGAACAGCATTTGGAATAAAGAACCTCTCCACAACTAAGTTAGTTTCTTAGGAAATGCTTGAAAGACATTTTAAAAAATTACTAGGTGAGCCTTCACCTTGTAAGCCAGCATCTAAATTGATTGTATTCATGTTAAAAAAGATGGGTTTGGGGGGCTTCCACCATTGATTTCAGAAATAGAAAAAGATCTAAGAATATAGTCATTTAAAGTGGGCACACAATATGCATGCTTGTTTTATTTTTTTTTTTTTAATTTAGCTTCAGAAATTAATAGGAAGAAAGTAGCCCAATTTCAATGTTCTTCTCTGAAAGCTGTTAAACCCTGGTTTTTTGGGTTTTTTTTTGGATAAACATGAGAATAAACTCTAAGTGCAGGCTACAACAAAACACGCATTACCTAAACTATAGTCAACCAAAGCTTTTCTTCGGCCAACAAGTGTAGAGGAAAAACAAGAAGCTCATTTTGAGAGGTCTCCTACCATGTCACCACAAACAGCATTGAATAACAGGTCCATGTAAGCTTACCAAAAACGTTTGTACACATGTTCACTAGTGTAGCACTCCAGCAGATATTCTTGTTCGTGCCTGTACTACATATCACAGCTCTTCAAAATATCAGCAAGAGACCCAGTGCAAATATTCACATATGCATTCTACAGTGATAATTCAGAATGCCTGCTGACTGCAAATGACTTTTTAAAGAAAGACTTTATGCAAAGAGGCAACTAAAAAATTTGCAGTACATATTATGCAGGGGAAAAAATTGTTCTCCTAAACAAAGTCTCAGGTGTCTTTCAAATGCACATGGTAAGTTCACACATTTTCCTTTCATGTTAAACAAGAACACCACAATTACTGGACATAATCTAGAGGAACTCAGCATCAGAACGCTTTCTTTCTCTATGTAGGGAAGTAACAATTCAAACTTCATCAAGACGGTGAAGCCACATATAAAAAGAACATAGAGTAAGCAGAACATCTCTCTACAAAGGCTCCTTTTAAAGAGGACAGGGAGGAATGTGTAAAGAAAAAAGAAATCAAATAACTTATTTTCAATTTTAACATACGTATTTACTCTACCTAAAACAAAGGCCTTGGCTTAAACAGAACATACTTGGACCAAGAACTATTTCAGTTTCTTAAGTGTTTACCAAAAGCTAATCAGTAGTTTGGAAGGACAGAGGTAACAGTAACCTTTTGAAGATCATTTAAAGCAAAGAAAGATATTAATCAGAAATTCAATAGAATGTTTTCCCTAAGCTGCAATTTGATGGAAAAAAAAAATCACCAACTGTTTACAAAATAAACTTGCTCAGTTTAACAGAGCATTTGCTATACAGGCAAATAAAATCAAAGATCAAAAACACTGCGGAAAAAGGCAATGATCTCTACAACTTGTGTGAGATGTCAGAATTCAGCACCTGAAAGACAAAATAAAACTAAAAATCACTGGGGGGGAAAAAAAATCAAAACTAACACCAGAAATACTTGTAAGGATAATGAATCTCATTGAAGTTTTTGACTAGTCAAATTCACCTTTTGGTGTTGCAGTTTTTCTTCAAATTTGTACAGAAAACGATTGGTACACCTACACTTCTACCACAAGATACACCGACAGAAGACAGAACTCAGCCTGCATAATCCCTTCCTCTATCAAATATGGTAATTCACAAGAGCTTTCACAAACAAATGCCCCTCTAAAAAGTCATGGAAAAGAGGAAAACACGAAATGCATTCAGAAATTAATCTTTCCAAAACAGAGTCTTAACTACATTTTTGTGAATCACATAGCATAATGCCATTCTCACCTCTCAAAAACCAGCATGATTATACATTTACAATTCTGTTTATTGTTTTTGCGTCAAAGAAAAAGCAGCATGCCCACCTACAACCACAGCAACAAATGAGGTTCATTCAAACATACCACTCCTTTAGGTTCTGCATTATACAAGCACAAATCCTACAACGAAAACAGTTCAATGCCATATGTTTGCTTCACTTCCACCCTAAGATGGAAATAGTAGTCCAATGAATATTCAAGTTCCAGATGAGCAAAATTGTGCAGTCTACACCTTCTACTAGCCGCAATTACTATATTTACCCTGAAACAAACAAACAAAAAAATCAGCCAAACAACCCACCAAATTAACAGAAACTTCAGCTATGAATGTTAAAATATCATGTTATGAATAGACTTTAAAAGGCTATCTGTATAAAGTAGCCATAAAGCTCCTTTTCAAAGACAGGTACAGTCTAAAACTACCAGGAGCGGAAGGTGTAACAAAAATTCCATGCCAATGGACATGGCTAAATATATCAGTGTTGTAATTCAATTTTAATTTCTTGTAGCACTTGCAAAAAGATAAAATCTGTAAATTCTGTTGAACATATTATAAATTATTAAACATTTTACCACACTACTTAAGAAGTAAGAACTTCCCCAGTCATTAAGTCTGGACCCTTATTTATGTACCACCTCATGCATTTCAAGCTTTCCATTGGTCGTCTTAACTAGTTAAACTTTTTACCTTCCAGTAAGTGTGATGAAGGAATTTCATTCTTTTAATTTTAGAGCTTTATATCAATTTCTGCACCAGAATTATTCAGTATCAGCTTATATTCCCTTTTTCTTGCATTGTCTATGCCTGTAGCTCCTCTCCTCTCTAGATGCGAACCCTTCCAGGATATTTAGGAAGCTGATTTGTACCATACATCAGCAACCTCCTAAAGATGAAGCTGTAGAACCCAAGCTGTTTACAGATTTGACAAATCTAACAGCAGAATCATTGCTCCCAAATCCATGCCCCCCATCTCTCCAGTCACAAGCTCAGCAGTAGCACAAGAAAGAAGAAAAGCTTGGGAATTTTGCATAAATAGGTGAAATATTAAGAGTACCACTCAATAAACACTCTAAGGTAGTTGGACATGAGCCAGCTATACCACAGAAGCGATGCAAAGAATTTTGTTCAGCATGCAGAACTGCAAGTTATGCTGAAAGTCTTCTGTTACAAAGCAAGTTTTCACCTAAAATAAATTTTCCCAGTTTTATATCCTGTCCATCTGATATCATCCTTTTTTTTTTCCTAAGCTCAAAGGAACTATGGACCAATGGAATCACAATGCATATACTCTCATAATTTAGCATCTCTACAGACATATCTCTCCTGACAGATTAAAAAGCTGCCTCTTGTAATACTAATGTACACAGATATTACACTTCCTGCATCCCACCCAGCTGAAGAGCTGCCCAATTATGGCAGAATTTCTAGTAATGAATCTGTTAATATAGCAACATTTGGCACTAAAATGTCAGTCTATTTCTATTTCTGCAGCTCTCAAGGTCATTAAAATTTTCCTGACCGGTATTTCCCCTCTTCTTTGTATTGAAAATAGCTAGCAACTTTAAATCTACAAGTGATATAATGGACTTGTTTTTTCAATTCATAGCTTTTTAACAAATTCACCATTCCATCACAGAATGGTTTGGATTGGAAGGTCAACTAGTCCAACTTCCCCTGCAGAGAGCAGGGCATCTTCAAATACTGTATTTACTATTAACAATTTCTAGTGGTTAATACTGCTTCACAACAGAAGTGCATTCTTTCTTACACTTACCTATAGAATATAACTTTGCAGTAGCTAATAGAATTAAATATGTTCTTTAAAAAAAAAAAAAAAGACTCTGCATAGAACCCTCTATCTACAAAAATATCCATCCAGAGCAGCATCAAAGAATAAAAACATTAGGAAGAAACTGAACTTGAATTATAATTGCTGTGAGTAACACCCTGTAGGAAATACTACCCAAGATAGTTCACTACAAATATTCTTCAACACTACTACTATTCTTCAATCACTTAATACAAAATGTCATGAACTGGATATGCAAATACAGTAAATTAGATAAGAGAAATCTGCAAATGGACTTAAGGTACTGTTTTAGATTAAGATATTAATCTAGCTAGAACTACCTTCATCAAATTAATGAGGTACTATGTAACTCTGGTGAAAAATTTGCAAGTTTTGTATTGATACAAACTTTACATTCACGCATGGATTATGTCATGTAAGCAAGACTGATTCAGTCCATTGTTTTAGAAATGCTTGTCCTCAACAACTTATACTGCAACAAGTGATCCATAAATGGAAGCTGTCACAAAATCAGATCTATTTACCCTTGGACACACCTCTGAACCAACCCTCTTAACTCGAAGTGGCAGTACCTTCAAAGGTACGTCAGACTACTAAAGGCCTTTCCAGTCAAGTTCTTAATACTTCTAAGGATGGAAATTCATTGTGATTATTTTTTCCAGCTAAATTCAATCAGTATTTCCCTTACTGCAACAGGAGCTTTTGCTTCTTTCGTTTTGTACCTCAGAAGAGCTTGTCTTGTCTTCTGTACAAATACTCATCAGCTTTCTCTTCTCTAGGGCAAATGATGTAGTTATCTCAGAGCCTCCTGCTGCCTTTCTTGCCTCAGCCCCTTAACCATCTTAGTGGCCCTGTCACACTCATTCCAATTTACTATCATCTCTCTTTTTTAACTGATCATGTCATTTGCATTCTGGTCTGAGACCAATTTTGTCTTCATGGTCCGCAGCATAATTCATTTTTACAACTGTCTTCAGGGCATTTTGAGTCCACTTTTTCCTCTTTTATCTTCAATCAGCTCAATCTCTACCTTGTAATATTGCCAGCTGCAACCAGTTTTAAGTTTTTTTTCTCCCAGTTGATTTTATGTATTGCTTACAGACTTTGTCTCACACCACACTTCATTCCACCTCCTCCAGACTGTAAGGCCACCTTTCTCTACCATTTGCCCCTTTCACATTAACAGTTCTGTCTTCTGCATACAAAGTACATTTCCTAGATTTACCACAAGTCCTTTACATCCCCCATGCTTGAAATCTCATTCCAACATTATTCCTGAAAAGCATGGAACACTTCCTGACCATCAAACACAAGCTACAGCTTGTATACCCTCTTTATATAAACAGAACTTTATTTGCCTACTTTTTGTACTTGCAAACTATGCTAGTTTGCTGAAACTGAAAGGTTACTGCAGCTTTGGGCTTAGAAAGCAGTCACACAGCTGAGGGAACGAGCTGCTCTTTCAGCCCTTTTGAAAACTGCATATTTCAGGAAAGGATTCCATTAATTTTCCTGATGAATCACTGAACAAGTTTTAATTTAGTTCAGTATAGGAACTGTAGTCATCAATATTTCCTCCATATATTGTCAATATTCTAGCTTCGGGCTCTTCTGTGTATCAGCTGAGCTATGGTAACTGCATGTGTCTTCCTGTAGTTTTGAAACCAACATACAGTGAAAGTGCTAATGTGCCTCTGTCAATATATAAGAACATGCTACCATATTCTGACAATGGAAGTTCACTTAGAAAGCACACACTTTAAACACCATGAAGCTTTCAATTTTCCTCCTCATTAACATAGTAATTTCATCAAAATATGTGTTTCACTCTGTAAGTTTGCATTAAAGACACAAAAGGAGGACTCTGAATCACCCATTGTTATTACTGTATTTTAAATTTAGACCATCAATTATATGAATGAATTTAAATGGCTTACAGTATCATATACATAAACAAAATAAAAGAGCAAGAAGTAGCATGATCAGTTGACAAGTTAGTCCCATGACTTTCTCTAAATTAACACAGCAGGACAGGGAGAGAGAATAAAAATTAATATACAAAACAGCTAATGCAGGACAGGCTGAGAATTAGAGATGCTGAAAGCAGTAGCACTAAAAGTGCTGACATTAAGTGCAGGATAAAGTTCCCTGTACCAGCTGAACTGTTTCAATGGCTTTTTGCCACTGAAAGCTCTCACAGCACTGTCTCAGATTCATTATTCATGTTGATGACAAAGAACAATACAGTACATAAATAGGAGGGTAAGAATGATATGACACAATCTTATCCTGAAAGGGAGTAATCAGAAGAAATATATGTTTAAAATACCTAATGTAATTAAGTGCTGGATTAAGAAACAGGAGGAAGGCACTAATAATTCCGTTATTTTCTTTTGCTTCTGTGTCTTTTCACTGTGACTAAAGCAAAATCAAACGTGCCTCCTTTCCTATTACTGTTGCTCTCAGCAACTCATTACAAACACTGTTTTGAAAAAGTTTTTTTCCTCAAATTCAATTATTCTGTATCTTAGTGTTTCCTTTCTTCTCTCTTCTATTCATTAGCCAGGTTTGCTTCCACACTGTCCCCACTGCTTCATGAAAAGATCAAGAGAACTACTACTCCCGAAATACTAGCATTTGTCCTGCACCTTTTGCCCCTTGGGAGAGATCAATACTGTGGTGTACAAATAAAAGTGACTAGCAGAAACAGTGCTGAGAAAGTGACATAATCTCCAAAAGTACAGATCAAATTAAGTAATTCAGTTTATCCAGCCTAACACTGTTTTCAAATTCTTAGAAGCACAGATTCATTGAATGGCTTGGGTTGAAAAGGATCTTAATCATCTAATTCCAAATCCCTTTACCATGGGCAACCTGTTCCAGAGCCTCACCACTTGTACAGTTAAGAATGTCTTCCTAATATCTAATTTTAATTCATCCCTTTTCAGTACAAAACTCTTACCCTTCGTACTACCACTACACTTCCTGATAAAGAGTCTCTCCCCACCTTTCATATAGGCACCCTTTAAGAACTGAATGGTGTCTGTAAGGTCTCCCCTTCTCCAGGCTGAACAACCCCAACACATTTCAGCTTGTTAACAGAAGAAGTGTTTCAATCCTATGATCATTTTTGTGCCCTTCCTATGTAATCACTCCAACAGGTCTGTGCTTTCCCTCTGCTGAGGACTGAAGAGCAGGGTACACTGGAGTACTTCAGGTGAGATCTTATCCGAGCAGAATAGAGGAGCAGAATTACCTCTCTCAATCTGCTGGTCAAATGTCTTTTCACATAGCCCAGGATACGGCCGGCATTCAGGGCTGTGTGTGAACAGAGCACCTCAAGAGGAGGCAGAACTTCTTTGCTGTAAGGGTCACAGAGCACTGGAACAGGCTCCCCAGAGAGGCTGTGGAGTGTCCTCGAGTCTCCTTCTCTGCAGACATTCAATATCCATCTGGACACATTCCTGCATGATGTGCACTAGATTATGGTCCTGATCTGGCAGAAAGGTTGGACTCGATCTCCAGAGGTCCCTTCCAACGCCTAACATCCTGTAAATTCATGTCTAGCTTTTCATCTACCAGTACCCACAAGTACTTCTTCACAAGGCTCAATCCCTTCATCGTTCAGCCTCTATTGATACCAGGGATTGCCTTGTAAAGCTTTGTGAGGTTTGAGCGGGCCCAATTCTGGGGTCTGACTCAAACACTGTATGGTATTAATTTAAACCTGGTATGTTTACCAGACCCCACATACATATGCGTGCAAAAAGCTATAAATTAAAACAAACAAAACCAAAGAAAGGTCATGGGAACTCAAACATCAATGATCAAAAAGTAGTTCTAATGAAAAACCTCTCACCTCCAAGTACTACAGAGACTGTCTGGTCATCTAAAGCAAGCAATTGTTTCATCTATTGCTACCATGTTAAAAAGAGTTAGTCGATAAGGGGAAATTTGTCATTTTAAGCATTCACATTCCAGTGTTCAGTCCCCTGTCAAACACCTTAGAGGACCCCACACTCCTGACAAAAGCCTTCATCAATTTTAGTACAATCTTCTGGCAGGATAATTACACATCAGGATGTGAAAAATCAAGTGCCAGAACAATGTAAAATTAGCTGGATTTAAAATAACATCATATAGTATATCTACATCAAAATAAAGACATTCAATCACTGTAATGCCTACTATTAAAATAGAATTAGAATTCTCACGATGCTCTGCAGAATCCATGAAATTTTACCTTACACTGTTCTGCAGTGTATTAGCAGAACAACACTAGCAAGCTCTAGCCTTCTTTAGTACTACAGTAGAGAAAAACACCTAAGACTTAAGCAATTTACCAGGAACGTAGACTAGAAGTAGGCAAAAATCATAAAAATTTCTATTTTTATGCTGTACAAGAATTACCTGTGGTGGTCTCCAGAGAACTAAATTCAAACTCTACTTGATGTTTCACTTGCCAACAAAATCCTACCAAGTCATTGGAAGGAAGAATAGACTGACTGAAAACAACTCACAGCTTAGATCTGAAACATCTCTATTTATTTAATTACTTATTACGCATCATTGTGCAGAAAGCACTTATAAATATATTGCATACTTTGAATTTAATCCTTACTGTCCACTGAAAATGGCTCATGCTGTGTAGGTTCCTATTTCAGATATTAAGGGCAAGCTCTTCTCTAACCTGATTCTACTCAGTGGACAAACTTATCTCCAGATCCAAAATATGTATACATGCCTTCAAAGCAATAAAAGCTTCCTGATGAAGTTTCAGGAAAATTTTGATATTTGATGTCAAATAATATCATGTAATTATCTTCAAAAAGCTTAATAACCCAAGATAATTTATAATTCACAAATAACAGCACTAATAAATGCTAGAAAACAAGCAGCAAAAAAGCGTGGGCTTGAGTAGCAGTATTTCTAAGAAATATTTATGAGTACTATAGACTTATTCATTGGCCTTTCAAGGAGTAGAAAGTTGTCAGAGTTTTATGCAGTTTTTAATGAGTTTTATGAATCTGTGTTTATCATGAGTTTTGACCACACAAGCAAATGTGCATGATCAATATAAGGTGTGGTGGAACAGGAAGGAACTTTATTAAACTGTAGGTAATTGTTTCCCTTGAATTCTGTGAACAAGGAAATTATGCTTGTGCAATGACATCATCCTTGTACCTCTCTCCATCTTTTTGGAAGTGAACATCTCAAAATTTATCCATATGACCAAATTTTCTGAGAACAAGCACTTTGAAACCATCTCAGAAGTTCTGGACTTTTGTCTGGAGTTTTGTTGCTCTTACTCCCCTTGATTACAAAGGTATAACATTGAACACAACATGCACAATCTGAAAGCTCTAATAAAATATGAAATAAATCCTGGAGCTGGATGTCAGGCTGTCCACTGAACAGAGCAGAGTAGAAAGCTAAAGAAAATAGTTGGCCTCAGTCCGATATAATTACTGTGCTTCATGCCAACGTAGGGATTCATAGTATTTGTGTTGTACTGTGAAGAAGACAAACCATAATGAAGAGAAAGGGTATTTTTAAAAAAGGTGATCACCAGTATACCACTGGTATTCTTCTCACTCTGGTATGATGGTGGAAGCATACTTCAGCCGTCTTTACAGGATGGAAGCTGCACAAGTATTAACTGAGAAACTCAGGTCACTGGAAATTTTGCAATTACGCAAGAGTATGGTTTCTGCAATTCCTTGGTCACATGAAGATCTTCACAGAAGTAAACTCCATTTTAAACCAACAGCTAGTATAAATCAGAAAAGCTTAAAAAATTGGCTCCAGAGCACAATGCTTTAAGAATTGCTGTCAGTATTTTCCTGTTACTGAATACAGTGCAAATTTTTAACACTGACATATTCAAATGCCGTATTTTCTCAATTATTTCTTTCCTAAACATTAATAATTATAGGCCATGTCAGTTTTTATACTATTCGCAATCAGATACAGCTCAATTATCAACAGATTGAAATTAAGAACAGGCTGCATGTTAGGTAATGCCCAACACAAAGGAAAACACCCTTCTTATCCTAAAGCTTCTGATTATTTTTTTTTCCAGTGAATTGTTAGTCTTATACCACTTGAGGCTTTAATTCCTCTGAAAAGCAATTTCACTGCCTAAAAAGTTTTTCCTCACTTTTACCGGTTTCAGGTTGCGTTTTCAGGCACCTGGTGATTCTGAAAAATTACAAGCGAGCACTGAAATTCAGCCTTCGACTGTAAAAACAGAGAGAATATTTAAGATTGCCTCAATGAAGTACTACCAAACTTCTTGGAGTTTAAAGTATAATTTGTGTAAGGTAAGTAACTTATACAAGAATTCAGTGAGATCTACACTAAGCAATGTCAAATCTGAAGTTAAACTCAAGATATATGGTTAAGGCAGAACTTCACCAACAGCCTGTAGGAACACATTCTTTAAAAATACTCATTAGTATGTAATTTCTCAAAATGAGTTTATGGCAATTCCAGTGGTCAAGTAATATATAAAAAAAAAAAAAAAAAAACCAAAAAAACAAATAATTAGAAAGGCTAATTGTCACAATTTCTACCACAATGTGCCCAAGATGTCAAAAAGTAGGCAGAAAAAGGTATTTCTTAACAATTTAGTACCAGTCATCCATTTTTAAGAGCTACAAGGCACAAGCTGTGTATAATACCCAGCCAGCACCCTGCTGATAATATGCTGCAAACTTTCAAAAGCTGCAAACCTTTCATAATAGTATCACCTTTCTACATCATGTTACCATGTTTCACCCACTTGTTCTTCAAGCTAAGAACTTGAAAAGCTATTATATTAGACAAGTAACTTGAAGTACAGGGGTCTGGCCTCATCTGACTTAATGCACTCAGATGGATAGAAAAAAATTAAGGAAAAAAAAAGTAATTTTCAAGACAGTGAAATATGTTGTCCATATTTTCAGAAAACAGAATAAAAGGCAACTGGCCAGCAGTGGCCAGCAAATCAAGAGAGGTGATTCTGCCAGTTTGCTCTAGTGAGACTTTATCTAGAATACTGCATCCAGCTCTGGAGCCCTCAACATGAGGAAGGATGTGGACCTGATGGAGTGGGTCCAGAAGAGTGCCACAAAAGTGATCAGGGGGTTGGAACACCTCTGCTACAAAGAAAGGTTGAGGTTGTTCAGCCTGGAAAGGAGAAAGCTCTGGGGAGACTTAATTGCGGCCTTCCAGTACCTGAAGGAGGCCTATGAGAAGGATGGAGAGAGACTGATTACAAGGGTCTGTAGTGATAGACAAGGCGCAATGGCTTCAATCTAGAGAAGAGTAGATTTAGACTGGACATTAAGAAAAAGTTTTTTACCATGAGGGTAGTGGAACACTGGAGCAAGTTGCCCAGGTAGGTAGCTGAGGCCCCATAACTGGTGAGGTATTCAAGGTGAGGCTCAACAGGGCACTGGGGAATCTGAACTTGTTGAGGACACCCCTGCCTACCACATAGGCAGTTGGACTAGATGATCTTTGGAGGTCACTGCCAACCCAGATCATTCTATGATCATACTCAAACAAAACATTCTGAAAGGCTGTTTTTCAGCTTGACAGCCTATTGGATATTTTTTCTACTTAGTACCCAAATTCTTTTTCAAATCACACATTTGTCACTTCTCTTAGTATTGTATATAGACATACACCCAAACTGGTAACGTAAACAGGATTAATGCCATAGGGCCTATAACAAAAGTTTCTGGCCAGTAACATTTCCCTTGTAACAATACCTAAATTAATGACTGTTTTAGTTTAGGCAAATTAAAGCATGAGTTACAGGCATGGCTGAGCAAGCACTATCAAAATGAGAGTTAAGAGAAGAAAATACTGCAGAACTAGAAAATTATTAAGGTATTTCAGATTTCATTATTTTCAGTTAAACTCTTGCATACAACAACATATTGGTAACATGATTTATAACAAACACAACCCCCCACATTTTTCACCACAAATACAAAACAAAGGGGAAATACATAAACCAGAATAGACTTTTCAGCAGTCAGTATGTAGTTTAGTACGCAATGTCTACAAGCAACAACACTATTCCAACTTTTAAACTTACATTTTAGAGACTGCCCTTTTCACAACTGTAAATTAGAAGTGCAGGCAGTGCAAAGGAGGGTTCACACCACAAGATATGAACAAAAAAAACAACCAACAAAACCAACAACAAAAATCCAGACTGGTAGAGAGCTTTTATTTACCAATTTTAAATAAAAGCATTTTCCCTTCCTTCTCCACTTGTAGTTAGTCAGATCACAGCCTTGTATTTAATCTATTTCTCAATAAAACTCAACAGTTCTGAATAAACTGGTTTAATAAACTAGCTTAATTTTAATAACTTTCAAAACTCCTGCTCCACCTGTTGTGGAGAAAGTACTTCAGATAACCAGTGACTAAACAAAATAACTATTCAACAAGTTAGAGTGTGCACTGACTATGCACGATAACTCCTAATAAGCTCCCATACTCCGAAAATAGATACCAACTTCATTATGCACAAAACCTTGTATTAATAGCTTTCATGCTCTCCACTGCCAAACTTGTATAACTAAACTGCCAATTTTATTTTACAAGAAATTAGAAAATTCAGTTATACAGCTATACCTCATTGACTACCATAATTCCACGAGCTAGCCTTAATACAATCATTGCACATATAGTATTTTTTAATAACTTAAGGAAATTCAGATGTAGCAGACTTGAAAATGGGAAAGTGTATATGACCACTGTCCTGCCATATGAGCATGACCAGAAAAAAAGCATAGTAGCATTACGAATGAGAAGTGAACTATAGACACCTTAATACTGCCCTGCATTTTCTAAGTTCATATCTGGCAGACAGAATTTTCATTTGCTAAAGGAACATGAAAAAAATCCATATTAGTTCCAAGACAACTGAACTTCATCCAGAAGTTCTAGCCATCTCCTGTAAACTCTTCAAACTTTAAAATAACCCATGAGGTCCAAGCTATCTAAGGCTCTCTATCCTTATGGCAGAATCTAGAAAAAAACAGGAAATGCAAGAAGCACTTTCAAGACCTCTAAGAGATCTTACAGCTCCTACCTTATACATGCACAAAACCAGAAAGCCAGAAGATTAACATTATTCAGATTACATTACCGCATAAAACCCTCCCCTTTAAATAAAATAGAGGATTCACACTAGTGAAAACCTTGCTTTCCTCACCATTAGTGGCTGGAGAGAAAGGATTAATGCACATCCTCTGCCTCAGACTGGTATCCTGGGAAAGGGTGGTCCTAAACTGACTGTGGGTTTTTTTGTAATTAAAATGTTCCAGTGTAAAATGTAATGTGTCAAAGTGGACATAGCTTAAGAAATGTTTCCATTCAAATAGACTTTATTTTAAAACAACAGAACTAAGGTTTTTCAGCTTTATGCCATTACAGTATTTCTAAAATTAAACAATTTTGTTACACAGTAATTGCTCATCTAATACACTTGGATTTTTTTCCTCAAATACCACTTTCAAAAGTTAATCTAAGTATATTTGCTGAAATTTCATAGAATGGTTTAGGTTGGAAGAGACCTCAAAGATCATCCTGTTCCAACACCCCACCATAGGCAGGGACACTTCCCACTAGATCAGGACTCTCAAGACCTCATCTAGCCTGGCCTTGAACACATCCAGGGAGGGAGCAGACACAACCTCCCTGGGCAACCCGTTCCAGTGTCTTGCCACCCTCACTGTTAAGAACTTCCTCCTAACATCTCGTTCAAATCTCTCCTCTGCCAGTTTAAACCCATTACCCCTCATCCTGTCATTATAAGACTTTGTGAATAGTCCCTCCACAGCCCTCTTGTAGGCCCCCTTCAGATACCGGAAGGTGACTATAAAGTCTCCTTGAAGCCTTCTCTTCTGCAGGCTGATAAGCCCCAATTCTCTCAGCCTGTCCTCATAGCAGAGGTGCTCCAGCCCTCTCAACATCTTTGTGGCCCTCCTCTGGACTCTCTCCAGCAGTTCCATGTCCTTCTTGTGCTGGGGGCTCCAGAACTGCACACAGTACTCCAGGTGGGGTCTGACAAGAGCAGAGTAAAGGGGCAGAATCACCTCCCTTGCCCTACTGGTAATGCCTCTCTTAATGCAGCCCAGCACACAGTTGCTGTCTGAGCCGCGTGTGCACACTGTCGGCTCATGTTGAGCTTCTCATCCACCCAGACCCCCAGTTCCTTTTCCTCAGAGCTGCTCTCCAGCCACTCACCACCCAGCCTGTATTTGTGCTTGGGATTACACCAACCCAGGTGCAGGACCTTACACTTGGCCTTGCTGAATGTCATGAGGTTGGCCTGGGCACTCCCCTGCAGCCTGTCCAGGTCCTTCTGGATAGATCCCTGCCCTCTAGCAAGTCAACTGTGCCACACAGCTTAGTGCCATCTGCAAACTTGCTGAGAGTGCACTGATTCCTCTGTCCATGTCACTGACAAAGATGTTCAACAGCACTGGTACCAGCACTGACCCCTGAGGGACGCCACTTGTCACTGGTTTCCAGTGACACTTTGATCAGTGATGTCATACATTATTTTTACTTTGCTTTGGAGTAGAATACTGTAAAGCGTTTCACACTAGTTTGCATTACAGCTAAAACTAAACAGAACTAAGTGAAGAAGACAATATATTAATCTGTACTAATCCAGAGCATAAGGTAGAGTAAGGTAACAGACTCAGTGTTCTTAAAGATCTTTTCCAGCTAAAATGATTTCCCCAAAAGCCAAGGACACAAGACACGCACTGGGAAAAAAGATCTGTGAAGAGTTATCCGTTCTATTATACTGAAAATTTTAGGTTAGTTTTCATAGAGTCCTAGAATACCAGGTTGAAAGGGTCCTCAAGGATCATCTAGTCCAAATTTTCAAGATAAGAATGCAAGACCCTGTCAAGCTGGGCCTTCAAACTGTCTAATGTTGAGGAATCCACCTCATTCTCTGGGAATATATTCCAATGCCTAGTAGTTTGAATGGTGAAAAAAAAATTTCTGGAATCCAGTCTGAATCTCCGCAGTAGCAACTTTCATCTTCAACCTTGTGACTCTGCAAAAAGAGAGTCTCCTTCCTTATGACAGCCACGCTTTATGTACTTAATACATGGCTATGAGGTCTCCCCCAAGCATTTTCTTCTCAAGGCTGAACAAACCCAGTTCTCCCAGCTTTCCTTCATGTGACAGATCTTCCAGTCCTCTGATAATTTTTGTGGCCTTTCTCTGGGCTCTTTCCAACCTGCCCACACTTTTCTTCTACAATGAGGACCAAAACTAGGAGTAGTCAGGGTGTGGACTGACCAGCACTGAGTGGGAGAATGACATCTTTACCCCTGCTTGTGATACTCCTACTAATGCAATTCAGCATCCTGTTGGCTTTATTTGCCACTACAGGACACTGTTCACTAATGTTGAGCGTTTTGTCCACTAACACCTCCAGGTTCCTCTCCACAGTGCTGCTTTCAAGCCAGGGGGGTCCCAATTTGAGCTTCATTCATTGTTAACAGATTTCAGTCAGGCACTAGATTTCCAGGATTTATTTTAGTGATGCATTTGAAAGTAATAATTCCCAAATAATTTATAAATAATTTTAATTGAGCACTGAAATACTGTAAAACAAATTACGGAATTATTGCAAATAAAAAATAATGTGCTCCCTCAGAAGTTTTTTTCCCCCACAAACCTACATACTTCTGCTCATAATTTGCAAGGTGAAAAAGAGACTAAAGTCATTACATCTTGCTCACATCACACACTTGCAAAGGTCTCATTTGTTAATCTCTTATAACACAAAAACCAGAGAAAGCCTCATTCATACTCCACTCAACCTAATTCTTCTGTCAATGCTCCACAGTGAAACAGGACAAGAAAGATTTTTATTTATGTGTCTTCTTCACTGGCTTACAAGTTAGTGATTAAACAGCCAATTTCAAAATTGGAAACAGGGTAGGAAAGTGAAGAGATGAGCAAGAATTTACTAAGGAAAAAGAATTCTAATTTTTTTAAAAATGCAGAAAACTAAGTCTCAGCCTAACAGACTTGATTTTGTTTAGTTAAGGAGTTCCCAATTTCAGTTACTGAATATTCGTGTGTCCTTTTCAGAAACCATACTCCCAACAAAGATTAGACCTCACAGCATCAAGCCAAGACTATCAACACGGAATCCTTCTATCCCTACCTATATCCAAACTACAGATGTTCTTGTTTGTCTTCCATATACTTTATTCTTCAGGCACTTCACTCCAGATGATGACCATCTTACGGATCTAAAACTCACTACTGTGAAACACTGCTAATTATAGCCCTCAATTTCTCTGAGGCTTTAATACAAAGCTTTCTGCTACAGAAGTCAGACAGCACTATTGTCCCAGCTGTTGCTAAGGCAAAGGCTCATACGCTACAGATACATGAAAAAGTGACTATGCAGATAAATTGCATTAATAAACTGATTTAATTGCATGCTGAGTATTTTATTTCTATAATGCTGAACTGCAAAAATTTGCAAAGAAACATTACTTTTGTTTTACCTATGTTAAAAAAATCAAAAGAAATTGGATTGCCATCACTATCTTTTAATTATTTAAAAGAGAAACATTTAAGAATATCCTAAAGTAATCGTGCTAGATCATCCTGTTGTGAGAAAAATACAGTTACAGTTGCTTGCCTATCATAATTCAGAGATGAATGAAAATGAGTGTGTACACAGTAAGAGGTAAAGCACAGCACTGCTATCAATAATTACTAGTAGTGGAATACCTTTGAGAGAAAACTGAGACTGATCACCGTAGTCTTCCCTGAGATGTAGGTGATAACATCTACCTTTTACAGAGTTAACCAAATCTTTCTAGTGTGAAACTCTATTTCACAAATCACAAGCTCATTTTGGAGAAGATTCTCAATTCTCCGCAACTTTGCCATTGTAGAAGGAATAGGATCAACTTGCCTTTCCACCCCCATCCCTCCGCCCCAACCCCAAGCTCATAATTACTTTAGCACAAAGAAGACAGAGACTATACCTATTTATATAGGTTCTGGAAATACAGAAGCATTAAAAATGAAGTATGATACCCTTATAATTTCATTCACTCACCATTTGAAGAGAAACCAGAACCAGACCAAGCCTCAACTACCTTAGACTTGCAACAGGACTGACATACATACTAACATAGCAATAAGGAGCAGATAATTCTCACTCTTCCCTTTTTACATCAAATGCAGTAGCATCTGTCACAAAGTGACAGGAGTTGGTCTAGCCCAAGTCCTGCCACCACATCAGGTTCACCTAGAGCAGGTTGCATAGGACAGCACCCAGTCAGGCTTTGAATGACTTGAGATGGAGTCTCTACCACCTCTCCACACAACTTGTTCAGTGCTCCACCACCTTCAATGCAAATAACTTCCTCCTCATGTTAAGGTGGAATATATACAAGCAGGGACACTGCTCTTTGATAGCTATTCACCCAGGCCATCAAATTACAGGGTTCTGACCTGTTTTCCAGTAGCGTGATCACTAACCTTTCTGCTGAAACATACAACTGAGAGGACGGCAGCTACCTCGTGGCAACAAGGAGATCCATTCCTGTGGTAACAGGCTGCTTACCTCTGGAAAAAAAGTAACTTACACTCTTCAAATTAAACTCACAGGACATGATCCAGGGATACACCTCAATTTATAATCCTTTTTTCTTCTTTAACAGGTGCCATTTGAGATTATAAATTAGAGCTCACAGTGGCCTTCCCAGGCCACATGTTTGACATAACTGCCTACATCCTTTGGCACAATACATGACAGTATTTTTGTCTGAGACAAATTCACATTAACAAGAGCATTCTTTATAGCACTAAACTGCTATCTTGCTTGGATTTGTGTTTTCCAGGTTTATATTATGAGAAACTTGAGCTACCCCACTACTAACCATTCCTACTGTTTACCTAGAGCAAACATCCTCTTCTAGATCTTCTAACACACTCTCTGTCAAGTAGGCATGTCTTATTTCTGAAAGATTTTAAGGCAAATTTTGAAACATGATGTTATGCTTTTCAGAGGACAAGTATCTGAATTAATATCCAATCATTCATAAAAGACTCTTAAACAGGCAATTAAAAAAAAAAAATCAGTCTGAAGTTCATTAACATATATATGAACATACCACTGATTAGTATGTTAGTAAGCTACACGAGTATTGAACGTATTTAACTACATTCAGTTCACAAAGTTATCACACAGAAATCACAGCAAGTGGGAGCCTACCACTACATCTTGGCTATTAGCACTTAGGCCACTATCCATACTCACACCATCCCTCTCAAATACAAACATCTTTAACTTGCAAAGATTGATCAAATTCTTAACAACAATTATGACAAAGCCCAAATTAGCCACAGAACAATACTAAGTAACTGCAACAGAATTATTAAAACTGTTGGTGTCAATGTGGTAAATCTAATATACAAATTTATTCCATGTTAGAGGAAACAAAAACCCCCTTCCTAAATAGTCTTGGTGTACACAAGACTATTTACTGCTATAAACATTAAGTTCAATTAATAAATATTTTACTGTATTAGAATAACCTAAGACTTAGAGACTAAGCTACTTTAAGTCCACCTGGAATTTTTACTTATTTCAGGAGCCAAGTATGTTTGTATCTACCATGTAATTATGCCTGTGTAAATGCAGTGAAAGTAAGCCGTTCACAGGTTTAATTTTAAAGCATAAGTTGACACAGTCCCATTAATGAACATGTATGTAACTTGAGTTACAGAATATTTATACATAATAACATATGAAACTTCTACATTAAGGTGGATACAATTCTACTAAAAAAAACCTCTGCAAATTTAATGTTTTTCATAACTGATGCTATTTCCATAAGGCCACCTTTGAAAATGAAGTATGTCTACCTTCTAATCTTTGTTCTTTTCAAAACAGCATAAGCATGGAAGCTTCATCATCATAAAGCCCATACAAAGTTTTCATGTTCTTGTATAAAACATTTATCTGCTTACAACAATCTTTATTATACCTAACAGGATTTCAAAATCAACATATTTTATGAGATATTTAACCCACTTTTACTGTCTTTCCCAAAACACTTGTTCAGATATACACCTGTGTCAGTAATTAAGGGCAGGTAGGAGGTTTTTTGACAGTTTTGTTTCAGACAAATACTGTTCTCTTAAAAAATCTACAGAGTGGCATCGACTGTCAGCCATCTCTGAACAAATTGATTAGACTCTGAAGTTACTATGCATCAGCTAACTTTCAATAATTGTGCATATACACTCAGCCCACAAAAAAAAGCAAACTAATTCAGCCTTCTTAAACTAGTAATGAAACAAGGTTAACTTTAAACCAGGTTATGTGCAACTGCCATAGGCTATACATAAACCACTGAACAGTCATTGTAGCTGCGCATGCCATAATTTACAATTATCAGGATTTAAGAAGTTACATCAGATTCTCCAAAGTCCTTCTACACAGCTTTCTGTAAGAATTGTTTGGCGAATTACTCTTCTTGCTTAATCCTATGAGATCATATGCCTACTCTCAGTCTAGAAAAAGGACTTTTCAGAAATATTTACAGAAAAAGAGCGAATTCCTGTTCAGAAGCCTACTAATTCAATATAATAAATTAACATGTCACTAAACAAAATTAGTTTACTTCCATTATTCTTTCTCCAGGTTGTAGGCTATGATTACAGTATGATGTGGAAACTGAGAGTAATTACCTTCCTCTACTATGATGGCAGGGTCATGTAATGATATTCAGAGAATTTCAGACAAACCAAACATCACATCATGATGGATAAAACCAGGGCGTCTATCTATTGCAGCAAGTAAATATGCAGAGACCTAACTATAAAGAGTGTTTTATACAGTGACTCTAAAGTGCACAGTGATTTTCTAGAACTCCAGAAACCATTAAGTCACCTACATTATCACCAGTAAAGTTCACCTACAGCTTTGCTGTGGTGCACATCATAACTTCCACTATTTTTGAACAACTAAGCGCCTTCACACCTCAACCTGGGCAAGATCTTCAAACTAAGAAAGTCCAGTCATGCCGTGTGCATGCCTAAGGCACAAAATTGAATACTTAACACAGCATACCCATCAGTGCCTTGAATGCTTTACTCAAAAGTCAGAAGACAGAGGAAGAGCACTTTTTCAGGGTAACAAAAAAAAAAAAAAAAAAATCTAAAATCTTCCTCAGCCCAAAAATGTATTTGACATTATCCATCAGAGTCACTGACTGACTCTAAGAGTTTATGGGATACAGAGCATTCTCTTCTCCTCTCGTCAATGGAGCACTACACCACAGTGCAAAGAAAGTTAACTAGAACAGAAGGAAAAATAAAAATAGAGATAACACGATTACCAAATAAATTATTTAAACTGTTTTTCACAGGGCACAAGTCTCCCTAATGTCTTCTATTGAACAGCTAATATGGATCTCTCTCAGACAGCACTACAGGAGTTGGAAGTTCCATTTTACATGACCACACACCCCAAACTTTCACTGGCATACAAGAGCTGACTTGTTCTAGAGCAGTGTTAACAACAACAAAGTCCCTTCCTGACCTCATTTCAATTAGTTTTTAAGATGCAGAAATTAAGATTAGCAATTTTACTTACTGCACTGTGACAGCTGGTTTATAAGGCAATGCTTAGAAAGATCATTATAATAAACACATTTCCATATGTTAAAATTCCTATCATTAAAAAGTTTTAAGATTTGACTTTAAAAAGCCCTCTAAAATAGAACACACAACACACAAAATTTCACATCAATAATATTCACACATTACTTTTTTCTGGGCTTTTGTAAAGTCAATCAAAAGTTAATAAATGCCTCTTGTGCTCAAGGATTCTGACAGTCTTCAGAAGATGATCAGAGGGTTGGAGCACCTCTGCTATGAGGACAGGCTATGAGAACTGGGCCTCTTCAGCCTGGATAAGAGAAGGCTTTGAGGACACCCTATAGTAGCTTTCCAGTATCTGAAAGGGGCCTACAGGAAGGCTAGAGAGGGACTATTCACAAGGTCTTGTAAGGACAGGACAAGGCGTAATGGGTTTAAACTGGCTGAGGGGAGATTTAAATGAGATGTTAGGAAAAAGTTCCTTACAGTGAGGGCGGTGAGACACTAGAACATGTTGCCCAGGGAGGCTGTGGCTGCTCCCTCCTTGGAGGTGTTCAAGTCCAGGTTCGATGAGGTCTTGAGCGACTTGTTCTAGTGGGAGGTGTCCCTGCCTCTGGTGGGTGGTTGGAAATGGATGATCTTTGAGGTCCCTTCCAACATAAACCATCCTATGTTTATATTATTACTGTGTAACATCCTCCTCCCACCCTCAAGCCTTATCTTCATTCACCTGACAAGGAGGGATCAGCTCTACAAATGAATCAGAGACTATTTATAAGGCTGTAAAATCTGTTCTATCAATGATTTTCCATCTTCAAGCAAAAATGAAATAAAAATATGAAGGGAAAGAGGCTGCAGGTCAGATAGGAGGAAATGTAAAAATGCTACTCATGAAAACCTTTTATTTTTATTACTAATGGTAAGTATTTGTGTCTTTCATTCATTTTTTCTTTTTTTTCTGCATATTCCAAGTCTGATATGATAAAGCACCAAAACCAACAAAATTTGTTTTAATATTATCACACATGGTATGATGCAAAAAAATAGGAATTCCCTATTGTTTGCTTTTACAACAAGTACTCCACATCTTTTTTTTTTTTTATTTTTTTTTTTTTTAGTATGTCATTTCCTTGGTTTAGGGGAAATAATAGGGGGAGGTGGGGGGGAAAGAAAGACAATTCAAAGAAATTAATTTGTGTATGTGAAGTAAGCTTCTTTGCCCAGTAAATCCTTGTTTTGTACTTCTGGCTTCACAGGCAATTTGCTCTTTTTCCCCTCTCCCACCTCTTTCAGTGCATATTTCGCACCCATTCCCATCCCCGTACTGCTTCCCTTGACTGTACACCCAGTTCCAAAACATCCTTCTGTCTCACCTTCTTGCTAAGGATGTTTCACAGCATCTCCTGTATCTTTACTTAAGGACAAATGTATTTGCCCCACTAGAACTTTTACTCAGTCCTCACAGTACAATCATTACTACCTCTGAAACACCAAGCTCTTACTCTCCTCCCCATTCCTTTCCTTCAAACTCTCCTTCCCACCACATCCTGTGTTAGGTCTGGTTCACATCCACCACTCTTCTCCTCCAGGTGTTCATGCTTCCAGTCACTTGTAACCTAAGTTCTTCTGTTTTCCACATTCAAACAAATCAGCACTGTGGATAAGTAGGGAAAGAACACCAGAAAACTAAGAATTTCTACCACAGCTCACTGCTTAGAACAGTACTTACTTGGAAAGTCCTGCTGTGCCTACAAGATTTTCCAACATTAATGTCTTCTATAAGAGAAGTCAGCTAAGTTTTCAGACACTAATAACTTCGCCAATTTTTGGGCAGATTTTGGAATTGCAATAGAATGCATATCCCTAATGCAAAAAGTCACCTCATACTCAAGTTTTAAAATGCCTTTTCCAAGGAGTGGGAATGTTTCAAATACTTGAAGAAAAGGTTAAAAAAAAAAAAATTAATGGGTTTGTGGGGGTTTTTTTGGTTAGCTGGTTCGTTGTTTTTTGTTTTGTGGGTTTTTTTTCCTGGCATGACCCTTAGGAGCTGATGAATTTTTTTGGTTTTAAGCATTATTAGAAGAATCAATTAACAAAGGCCAGTCACCCAGTAGAGAAGATTTCAGATAAATGAGTAAAGCTTAGCAAAGCCAGAAACAAAAGCTGTGCTTTTAAATACTAAATGTCAGAAAATTGATAACAGTTGTTACCAATCCTACCTGAGAAAGGAGTTGGGAGCAATATGCATTCTTAAAGTCAGTTAGTAACCTCTTACAGCCATGGCTGTACTTGCCCTGTACTTGCCATATTTTAACAGGATACACTGTAGTTTTCCTATGTTACAAGTTATGCCTCAGCATGAATTGTGACATAATTTAAGGAAACTTCCCAAAGAATCAATCACTAAGTGTGCTAACAGAAGAAAATCCATTGCACATTACTAGAGAGAGAGCAAAAGAAAAAGATAAGAGAAAAAGGAAAACCTAGCACCTACATAGGAAAAAGCAATTATATCTCCTTAGTTTGTTAACAAATAAATCCTCTGGTAGTTTTCATTTTCCCTTCAAACAAAATCAGACAACATCCTAAGTTAAACGGATTTTATATCACCACAAAGTACTCTCTACAAGTTGCAACTATACTCTTATTACCATCATATCAATTTTTTCTCATCTTTTAGACTACAAAAATATTCCAGGTTATTTTTACTACAGGTGCTAAGGTGCTCCCTGCATATAGCATCTGATGAGGTTCTCTAAATTCCCTCCCCTGGCTTAATATCTAGAAAGCACACCTGAGAAAAAAAAGAGAAAGCCACATATCTGAATGGAAAATAAATTGCAAGACAGAGGGACAGTCTCAAGAAAAACCTAGGCCTTGGAAACAAAATTTCAGAAACAAAGTATTTGTAGCCTCCTTTCTGAGGCTGTGCTCAACACAGAGGAGATATTGTTAGCTCAAAACTGTTAGACAGGTGCTGCATTATCACAGGTGTGTTTATATTCAAGGAGCTTGATAAAAGACAATTTTAAAAAATGTTAGTATCATAAAACCAATGAAGATGTGTCAGAATTATGGTTGCTTACACCTACAAGCTAGTCCCTATGCATTACCATACATATTTATCAAATAATTATCCACTGTTTTTTGTTTTTCACAGTATTTCTGCCTCATATATGGCATGTGCCACATACATCATGAAACAAATCAGTGTTACAGAGAAGAGATATCTTCTTATTTAGGCATCTGGAAGAAGTCTCATGATTGTTAGCCCTTGTTCTTGTGGCAGACTTTCAACTTTCATGTAGCCTGCTGGAAATATAAGGAGCAAAGAGTGAACAGCAAAGATTCCCAGAGTGTGTGAAGGATAACATCCTCACACCTGGCAATGGAGCCAGCTACAGATGGCACCCTGCTGGACCTGCTGTTTGTGAACAGCAGGACTTGTAGGTGCTGCAACAGTTTGAGGCGGTCACAAAATACCTCATAGGAGTTGGAGAAGAGGGGGGTCAGCAGAGTTACCACCCTGGACTTCTAGCAGGCAGACTCTGGCCTGTTTAGGAGACTGGTTTAGAGCATCCCTTGGGAGGCAGTCCTGAAGGGCCAAGGAGTCCTGGAAGGCTGGACACTCTCCAAGAGGGAAGTCTTAAAGGTGTAGGAACAGGCTGTCCTCATGTGTTGAAAGACAAGCAGCCAGGGAAGAAGTCTGGCCTGGATGAATAGAGACATTTAGTGGCAATTTAGGAAGAAAAGGAGAGTTTATGGTCTTTGGAAGAAGAGACAGGCCTCTCAGGAAGACTTAAAAGGCTGTTTATGCAGGGAGAAAATTAGATGGGCCAAAGCAAAACTGGAATTAATTTTATTTTAGCTGTTAAACAAAACAGGAAAATTTTCTACAAATATATTAGCAACAAAAGAGAAATAGGGAGAACCTCTGTTGTGTCTTGGATTCACAGGAGAACATAGTGGTGAGAGATGAGGAAAAGGCTGAGGGCCTCGATACCTTTGTTGCCTCAGTCTTTAGTAGTAAGACCAGTTATCTGCTGGTTACCCAGGCCCCTGAGCTGGAAGAGAGAGAGCAGAATGAAACTCCCATAATCGAAGAGCAGATGGTTAGTGACCTGCTGCATGACTCAGACATACCTAAGTCTACACAGCTGGACAGGACAAACCCAAAAGTACTGACCAAGCTGGCAGAAGTGTTCACCAAGCCACTTCCCATCATTTACCAGCAGTCCTGTCTAACTAGGGAGGTCCCAGCTGATTGGAGATTGGCAAACATGACACCCACCTACACTAGATCAGAATGAAGACACAGAGAAGTACAAATCTCTGACATCAGTGCCATGGAAGGTCACGGAGCAGATCACCTTGTGCACCATGTCCACAGCAACCAGGTGATCAGGCCCAGTCAGCATTGGTTCATGAAGGGCAGGTTCCACTTAATGAACCTCATTCCCTTTTATGACAAGGTGGCCTCATTGGTGGAAGAGGGAAAACACGTGGATGCTTATATGGACTTCAGTAAAGCCTTTGATACTGTTTGACAAAACATCCTTACAAAAATAAAACTGGCTGCCCTAGGACTGAACAAGCATGCACTCTACTGGATCAAACACTGGCCGGATGGCCAGGCCCAGACAACGCTGGTGAATGGAGTTAAAACCAGATAGCAGCCAACTGCAAGTGGTGTTCCTTAGAGCTCCATGCTGGAACCACTCCTGTTTAATATCTTTATATTAAAGTATATTATCTATATTAAGATATATTATCTTTATAGCATATTGAGGAGGAGACAGCACCCTCAGTAAGTCTGCACATGACACCAAGTCAGGGGGGAGCACTGATCTTTTGGAGGGTAGGAAGGCTCTGATAGGCTGGATCAATGAGTTGAGGCCTATCATAAGGTCTTCAGCAAGGCCAAGTACCAAGTTCTCAAGATTAGTGAAGCTGGTGAAGGGTCTGGAGAACATGTCTTATGAAGAATAGCCGAGAAGCTGGTATTGTTTAATTTGGAGAAAAGGTGGCTGAGAGGAGATCTAATTTCTCTCTGCAACAACCTAAAAGGATGTTGTAGGTTGTAGTGATGTGAGGGCCAATCTCGTCTCCCCAGTATTGAGTGATATTATGAGAAGAAATGGCCTCGAGTTGCACCACAGGAGGTTGGACATGACAAAAAATTTCTTTACTGAAAGCCTGGTCAGGCATTGGAAGGAGCTGCCCAGAGAGGTGGCTGAATCACCATCTCTGGAGGTATTAAAAAAACATGTAGACATGGCACTTTGGGAGATGATTTAAAGGCCATGGTGGCATTAGATCAACAGTTGGACTCAGTGACATTAGAAGTCTTTTCCAAACAAAACCATTCTATTGTTCTACCATTACACTTTTTTTAATCAAGGATTTTTTTTAAAACACAGTTAGTATAGCCAAATGATTTTAAAGTTTCTTATCCAAAAGATCTTTTGCTGAAAACTGCCATTTTTCTAGATAAAATTTACTTTCAAGATAAAGCAACCAACCAAACTTATTTTCACAAAAAACCCCTTCCATTACAAGTAAAGATACAGACAAAAAA
>VWZI01010854.1:171949-185645 GCA_013396835.1 Psilopogon haemacephalus
ATGGGGGACTTTAACCACCCTGACATCTGTTGGAAAGACAACACAGCAGAGCACCAGCAATCTGAGAGGTTCCTGGAATGCACTAATGATAACTTCCTCCTCCAAGTGGTAGAGGAACCCACTAGAAAAGGTGCTATGCTGGACCTAGTCCTCACCAACAAGGAGGGGCTGGTGAGTGAAGTGAAGCTGAAGGGGAGCCTTGACTGCAGAGACCGTAAAATGGGAAAGTTTAAGATCCTCAAGGCATCAAGGAGAGTGCATAGCAAACTCACTGCTCTGGACTTCAGAAGAGCAGGTTTTTACATGTGTATTTCCCCCCACAGCTGTGTAACTTCTTATCTGAATAGTGTTTTGCACATTTGGTCTGTATTTCAACATTAGACCTAATTTTCTAACCTAAAAAGGATACATGGTGTACAACTGTAACCACATCTCTTAGAAGTAAAAAGAGAAGGAAAACATTTTGCAAAATAACAACAAGAAGTTGCAAGATTTTGTGTAATACAGTGCCTGTATGAGAAATGCCTGGGTTTGTTTAAACATAAACTAGGGTACTGTAGTCAGTCAGTTAACTTTGTAGGTTACATCTCTTAAGTCAAATGTAGAACTTTCATTTTCATATGAGGAAATGCTGGAAACACAGAGAACTTTTCAAGAGATGGTTGATTCTGTTGATCCCCTCTCCGGTCGGTGTTTTTACTCTCAAACTACAACCTCATGGATGACTATGACTCTTTGGGGGTTACTTTTAAAATCCACAGCTATTTTTCCTCATTCAGAAATAAAGGAGATAGTATATAACTTCTGTTTCTACTCTGGGTTCAGTCTTTCAGAACAGTGATAAACCTTTCCTTGGAGAAGGCATTGGGGCCAACCTTAGTTGGTATTTAAGTTGTCCATAACACTATATCTTTGCTTTAAACTGAATGTCCCTCAAGGCATTTGCCAGATGCCTCCTTTAGCAGAAACTCAGCATTAAGGTTTTATTTATCAGAAATGTATTTAGTTATGGAGATGCATATTTGGGTCAGAAATAAGAACTCCAAACTCTGTAGTGACATGTGAAGAGACAAATTATGCCATTTAACAGTGTATGGAAAACCAGCTGTTAAGAAGGTTTAAAAAAGGTAACATAGAATCATAGAATGGTTTAGCTTGGGAGGGACCTCAAAGCTCATCAGTTCCAACCGCTCTGTGCCATAGGCAGGGACACCTCCCACTAGAACAGGTCACTCAAGGCCTCATCCAGCCTGGCCTTGAACACTTCCAGGGTGGGAGCAGCCACAACCTCCCTGGGCAACCTGTGCCAGTGTCTCACCACCCTCACTGTAAAGAACTTCCTCCTAACATCTCGTTTACATCTCCCCTCCTCTCTCATACCAGAGCTGTTAGACATTTATGTGTGTATGTATTTATTTATTTACTAGCATCTCTGATCTAACGTTAGGTTCAGTCTCCTGTCTGAGACTTGTGTTGGGACATAAAGATTCGGATTCACAGACTGCATCGGGTTGGAAGGTACCTTTAAAGGTCATCTTGTCCAACCTCACTGCGGTAATCAGGGGCACCTCCAACTAGATCAGGTTGGCCAAGGCCACGTGTGAAATATATCAACTGGGACGTTCAGTCAGGAACCTGCTCTCACGCCGATGAAGTTCAGCTGCGTTAGGTGCGCGTCCATGGAAAGCGGCGTTGAGTGCGGAACGTACGGCTCAGCGCTGGTCACAGAGGCTGGGGCTCCCGGGAGTGACGCTGGGTCGGCAGGTGCGCGGCCTCAGCGCGGCTTGCCCACTAGGTGGCGGTAGAGGAGCAGCTGTGGCTTGCGCGGTGTCAGGGCAGCAGGTTCATCTCTGAACCGACGCCAATCAGCTCCTCCTCACTCCGGATACAAGCAGGTAATTACAAGCACTTTCTTTCCTGCTCTGTAGAGAGCGCAGTCTGTGATAGCGCTAGAACGGAGGATGAACTTTAAAGTCACACACACGGGATCACAGGATGCTAGGGGCTAGAAGGGACCTTCATCTATCATTGAGTCCAAACCCTGTGACAGAGCAGGACCACACAATCTAACTAAGGTCGCACAGAAATGCATTCAGACAGGTCTTGAACGTCTCCAGAGAAGGAGACATCACAACCTTTCTGGGCTGCCGGTTCCAGTGCTCTGTCACCTTTACAGTAAAGAAGTTCTCCCTCATGCTGAGGTGGAACTTCCTGTGCTGTAGTTCATATCCGTTACCCCTTGTCCTATCACAGGACACAACTGAGAAGCGTTTGTCCCCTCCCTCTTGACCCACAGCCCTCAGGTATTTATAAACATTGATTAGCTCCCCTCTCAGTCTTCACCAGACCAGACAGCCCCAGGTCCCTCAGCATCTCCTCACATGGCCGTAGTCCAGCCACTTAATGATCCATGTAGCCCTCTGATGGACTCTTTTGAGTAGATTTCTGTCCCTCTTGAACTGGGGAGCCCAAAGCTGAACACAATATTCCAGGTGAGGTTTCAGCAGGGCAGAGTAGAGGGAGAGGAGAACGTCCCTGGATCTGCTGGACACAATCCTCTTAATGCACCCCAGGATCCCATTGGCCTTCTTGGCCATAGGGGCACATTACTGCCCCATGGAGAGCTTCTTGTCCACCAGCACTCCTAGGTCCTTCTCCACAGGGCTGCTTTCCAGCAGATCACCTCCCAACCTGTGCTGCTGCAGTTCATTATTCCTTGCCTGGTGCAGGACTCTGCACTTACCCTTGTTGAACCTCATCAGGTTCCTCTGTGCCCAGCTCTGTCTGTCCAAGTCTCACTGAATGGCCTCACAGCCTCCAGGTGTCTCAGCCATGCCTCCCAGTTCGGTATTGTCAGCAAACTTGCTGAGCAGACCCTGTCTGTCTGTCTGTCCACTCATCAATGACATTGCTGAAGATATTGAACAGGATAGAACCCAGCACTGAGTCCCTGGGGGACTCCACTCATTGCAGATCTCCCCTGTCCCAGACCTACTCCCCAGTTGCAGTGTGGGGAGGTTGGTCTTTGAGCCTAGGCAATTAATGTGTAACAATATGTGGTCGTAATAGTAATGTGCCAAACTAATTAGGACACTTTGGAGGAAGACATATTTTGGCAATATGACATTCTAAATGTCATCAGTCATCATCTTTTGTCTAACTAAAAAAAAAAGAATGGCTTTACTTGACATGTATCCATCTATCAATTCATACAGTATGAATGATTCCGTGGAAGGCTTTAATTGTTTCAGAGACTGTCATGGGTGGAACTGCTTTTCAGCATGATTTAGAAGTATAAAGGCAATGGCAGAATTTGGAGCTGTGATTATATTTATAAAGATAGGTACTGATAACAAAAAATTCTTGGTACAAGCATTTTGGCAATTGGATATTACAGAACTGTGGAAAAATAATGAAGTAATGACACATTGCAAGGTAACTGGTAACACTTCAAAGCCTCACTTTTTTATCACATATGGAACTTAAGTTTATTTAAAATAAACAAGCAGGTAAAAATACTCTTCACTTGAGTAGTTCTATAAGTGTGGGTTGCTTTTGGATTTAGTCCAGAGCTCTAACTTCCCTGTAGTTTTATTACTTCTTCCTTACATCATCTACATCTTACCCAAGTGCTTATTGTCAAGGCCTGGTACTTCTAGAAGAGTGTGGGTTATCAGAGATGCAGACACTACACCTATGAAAATACAGCATATTGCACTGAATAATAAAGTGAGTTTTGAAAGCCTGGGTTTGGGGCCAGAAGGGCAACCTTGCATCTAACTCAGCTAAGTAGAGGAGAAATCTCTAAACACAGGCTGAAACTGAGAACTAATCACAGTCAAAGGGCATTGCCCCCATTGTTGATTCTAAGACAAGGCTATTGTTCATAATATCATAGAATGAATCATAGAATGGTTTAGGTTGGAAGGGACCTCAAAGATCATCCATATTTTCTGATCAGCATCCAGATCACCCATATTATCTGAAAAAATAAATCTGACAGATTTTACAGGGCTCTAGCAAGAATATTTGAGATGCTGTGCTGCTGTAGGTCAGTGTCACTGAAACCGTCAGATTTTATCCCACCTTTGTCCTGCTCTGATTGAAAAAGAAATTGGAATCCTGTCAATTAAATGATGGAGACATTGATTTCCCTTCCTATCCCACAAAGCCTCATGAATAGCTGATATTTATGCTGCTACATATGTATTTAGGTACTATTTATAATACTGTTTGTAACACTATCTATAATTTCTTAAAAGTACATACTACATTTGTGAACTAGTTTAAGTCTGAACTGAGTGTAATAATCAAACAGTAGGTAACTCCAAATTAAACATGCTGCACAACTTAAAAAAAAAAAAAAATCAACAGTGGAGTGAAAAGTGGAATTAAATATATGCCACAAAGTATTTCTGTGCTATTATTGTAACTTACAACTAGGTTATCTGAAGGACTCGTGTAGCTACAAGAGCTGATTTTGTAGCACCAAATGATAGACTAGGGAGAATGTGGACCTGCAGCTGAGTGAGATAGGTGCACTGGTGAGAGAGGATGCAGAAAAGTGGAGTTGCTGAATGCTGCCTTCTGTCTTTACTTCTAAAGCTAACATTTGGAAATCCCCATCTCTGGAAGTAAGAGGGAAAACCTGGAGAAAGGAAGACTCTCCCCTGGTCAAACAGTATTGGGTTAGATCATTTACGTAAACTGGACAAACACAGACCTACAGCCTGGGTGGGAGTGCTGACTGAGCTGGCAGATGTTATTACTAATCAACTCTCCATTTTTGAAAGGTTGTGGAAAACAAGAGCACTGAAGGAAAGCCATTGCCAATCCAGTCTTCAAGAAGATGTTGCTGAGGAAATTACAGGCAAGGCAACCTCACCTGCATCCCTGGAAAGGTTATGAAACAGCTCATTCTGAAGGTCATTACTAAATGTGTTGAGGTAAAGAAGGTTGTCAGGAGTGGCCAGCCTGGATTCACCAAGAGGAAGTCATGTTTAACCAATCAGATAGCCTTCTATAATAGTGTGACTGCATGGATAGATGTGGTGAGAGCAATGGATATTGCTGATCTTGATTTCAGCAAGGCTTTTGACACGGTTTCCCATAACATATTCGTAGGTACATTTAGAAAGTGTTGGTTTGGCAGTAGACAGTGAGGTGAAATGAGAACTGGCTGAAGGACGGATCTCAGAGTTTAGTGATAAGTGGTATGGAGTCTGGTTGGAGACCTACTCCAACTACAAGTTGGAGTAACTTGTACTGTGGAGAGCCACTAGAGTGATTAGGGAAGAGGATCATCTCTCTTAAGAGGAAAGGCCAAAAGATCTGGGTCTGTTTAGCCTGGGGAAGAGAAGGACAAGAGAAGATCTACAACTACCTGTAAGGAGGTTGTAGTGATGTGAATGTTGATCTCTTCTGCCTAGTAAGAAGTGCTAGAATGAAAAGAAATGTCCTGAAATTGTACTAGGGGAGGTTTAAATTGGGTATTAGAAGAAAATTCTTCACTGAAAGGGTTGTCAAACCCTTAAATAGGCTGCCCAGAGACGTGGTTGAATCTCCATCCCTGGACCGAGTGTGGTGCTAAGGGACATGGTTTAGAACCATGGTAGGGGTAGATAATTATTGGACTCGATGATCTCAAAGATCTTTTCCAACTGAAATGAATTTACTGTTTTATGATCTTATCAATGCTTACAAATGTCTAAAAAGCAGGTTGTGGGAGGATGGGGTCAGGTTATTTTCAGTGCTGTGACAAAAATGGGGCAGTGGGCAGGAAAGAAATTACATTTTAACATGAGTTTAAAATTCTTTGCTTTGAGAGTGACAGAACACTGGAACAGGCTGCCCAGAGAGGTTGTGGATTCTGCTCTGGAGATCTGCAAAATGCACCTGGAAGCAATCCTTTGCAACCTGATCTAGATGCACCTGCTTTAGGGGCAGGGATTGGAGTAGATGATCTGTAGAGGTCTCTACCAACCGTTACCATTCTGTGATTCTGTTTATCTTAGTTTTCATTATCTTGCCTGTAGGAACTTCAGAAACATTTGGAAAGGTTTTGCTGAAAATTTTATGCTTTCAGCATAATGCTCTTTGAAAATCAGTGGCTTTATTGTTCTGGAATCAGATATACACACGTAATTGATGTGATTTCAACACTTAATGTATGAATTTATCTTAGGATTTTCCCCAATAGCATTTTGGCTTGGGCAATTTCAATTTTCTGGAAGCTATGTAGCACCAGATTTCTAGTTAGAAACATTCATCTTTGTGAATGAAAGCAATATTCATGCTACAGGGATTCGCTCATGTCTGGTTTTCAACCATTTTGGGGCTTTCCAGCCCCTTAATATGAGCTTCCCCTCTTTACATTCAATTCTTCTTGCCATTGTTGGCACTATCAACTTCTCTTCCTTATCTCCTGGCACCTGGCAAATGAGTCCATTTCATCTTAGCCAATTTCCAGTTTTCTAGGCTGAAGTGCAGAATTTATTTTCCAATCCTCATTCTTGATTGTTAAAAACCTAGTGAGTTATTTTGTGGAAAACAGTATACATGTTGTTTATAATAGTTGCTTGTTAATACAGAACTCCAGTAATGTTTACTGACAAATGTAATACAGTCACTCAAAATAGCTTACTGTTTAGATAAGCAACCAGGCTGGATGTATGAGATGAGAAAACAATGGGAAAATGGAACAGCAGAGAAGTGCAGTTCAACCCTTATCTTTTTCTGCTACTTTTTCCTTACTTTTCTTCTTCATGCCATTTTTTTCCCTTCACTTTTTTTTTTTTTTTTAATCTTTTTAAAATAGAAGTTTACATGAGCAGAGTATTTTATTTTCTCTTACTGGTTTGTGAACATTGGATTCCTTTCATTATGGAGGGGTTTGATGTCTGTAAGCCCTTAAGGCCCATGTAAGGATATTAAAGAGAAGACAACTTTTCTCATTTTTAAAATTAATCCTTTTCTGCTGCAGATTATTGAAGATTCATGTAGCAAAGGAAACATTTGATTTTGGAACACTAATTTGTAGATGTTGGTACCCCAGACAAATATTATTTCTACAGGCTAGTTTAGTATTCAAACTTGGTAGTGGAACAGCATTTACTTTAATGGTGATGTTGTGGAAGGCGAAAATAGGCCTAAAACATGTCCTGGCTTGCCTAGACACATTTTCTGCTCTCCTTCATTCTGCTGGTGGGGAAAGCACTGTGGGAAAGGAAGACAAAGGCCTGGAGCCTCCATGTCCCTTCCAAACTTTAAACAGGGTACTTGCATGTGTTTATACACTTGCTTGTGTTCTGCTCTAAAAGGGTAAAAGTAAGCCCTGATTTTACCTAATATGGTCAAGTTTGGCAATCTGCCATTCTGATTGGTTAATCTGTGGCCAAAGGAGACATTAGTCTCGGAATGCATTGATAAAAAGAAATGAGCAGGTCAACACAATGTGCTCTCTGCCTCTGCTTTATTCTGCTACTGCATCATTACTCTCTGCTGTTCCATCTTGCCATGCTCTACCTGCCACATAATAACAAGCCCTGATACTCTGGGTTTGTCTACCTGGAAATTTGCTGTGTCTTAGTTTACCAGGATTAGGCATTAAGTGCCTTCATGTGATAAGCTTGCTTATCCAGTACGACATTGTGCCCATCTGTACATCTGCAAGACATCCTGTCTGCACCTCTGCAAACCTCCATGCCAAGTTTGGAGTCAAAGAGGAATCAGGATCAGGTGAGAGATCATCTGCCTCTCTCCCAGCACCCTGTCAGAGCCTAGGAAGGTCTAGAAGGCTTTCAGAACACTGACAGAACTCCCTGCAAGTGTTTGGGTACTGTCTGGAAGCTAATTAGCCCTGGGAATCTTGAGATAAGTTTTGTGAGTAAATACTCAAAAGTCTCTTTGCAAAAGTCTAAAACTGTAACTGAATCCAAGTGTCTTCTGTCTTAAGCAGAAGTGAGTCTCTCAAGTCCCTCTAGAGGGCAAGCAGTATAATCGACTGCAAGAACTTCTCTTCCAGTTCTAACAGTTTAATGTTTGTATTATTGCTCGTTATTTCTTGAGTGTTCTAGAGTCTCTGTTTATCCTTTGTTTAAGATTTTTCATGACCATGCAAAGAACTTGATTAAAAACAGGTAATGCAGTGAGATTAAATATATTAATATAAGAAAAAAAAAAAAATCCCACCTACTACAGCTATCACAGATGACTATGAGGTTTCCCTTTTTTCAAACATACTCTTTTAAAGAAACTTTCCAAGGATTCATCCACACTCCTAAATCTTGTCAGTTTCTGGTAATACAATTTAGACCAGATGCTTTCTGATAATGAAAGTGTCACAAGGAAGGGTAAAAAAAAAAAAAAAGGTGCAATTGCCTTACAGCATCATTTGGAGTCTGTTCTATGCCCTGTGGGAATACAAGAAGAAATGTAGTAGAGAAAAACAATGAGCTGTGTACGAGTACTTGACCTTCATTCCCACAGCTCCAGGTTGCCTCCCATGGGGGAGTAAAAGGTAATGGGACATCTGTCCAGGGAGATACAGGTTATAATGCATATTAACGAGTGGGCAGTGCTCACTTGGATTATGTTAATGCATTGTTTGTATGATGGGCTAAAAGGAGTCAGTGTGAGTGTGACAGGGTACTTCTTGGCCACTTTTTTGGCTCTGGCCTTTTTGGTCACTCGTCCTCTGTCCTGCACGGGCCTCACACTTGCACTGGCCTGGAATAAAGAGCACCTGCTTTGATCCAAAGTGTGTTGTTGCTTTTGTCAGATTACTGCCAGCAACAAGTGGTGGAGAATGCAGGCAGCAAGACAACATCACATCTACAAGAGCAGCAACAATGCCCCAAATGGGTATGACTGCAGATGCTAGGTCCATGGCCAAGACATAAGCAAAGGTGTTTCTGTTTATGGTAGTTTCCATACCGTGACTCATACATAGTCACATCAAAATGGTGAAGAAATCTTCCTGCAATAAAATCTTGGAGAAGGTTAATGGTGCAAATATTGCCTGCTCTCCTACAAAGACAAATCACTCAGGGGGCAGAGTACAGCCTCAGCTGGAGCAGGAGTTTAATTTGCATAGTTCATGTCTGCAGTGATGAATAGCCCTCTGAACTTTGAAGAGCAGTGTGATGTGTCTTTTATCCAGGAAAAAGCTTATTTGACAACAGTGTTGATTAGATAGCTACTATGGACCATATGATTCCTTTCTAGTCTGATCAACAAAAGAGTTAAATGATAACATTCTACTTTAATTTCTATTTCACTAAGCCAGTGCATACCATGCTGGAGCAAATTACAGGCTGAAGAACAGATTTTCAGAGATATTTCTTACTTCCATTTCTGCAACCATTTAATTTTACTAAGTTTCCTTAGGAATATTTAGAAACAATACAGGAATCCAATCTTCCCTCCCTGATTTGGTTGGGATAATTAATTGGCCGAATTATAAAAAATATAGTTATTAATACTCATGTAGTGACAGTACTAGGGGGAATGGAGCAAAGCTGGAGGTGGGGAGATTCAGATTGGACATGAGGAGGAAGTTCTTCACCATGAGAGTGGTGAGGCCCTGGAACGGGTTGCCCAGGGTTGGTGCCACTTCCCTGGAGGTGTTTGCAGCCAGGCTGGATGGGGCTGTGGGCAGCCTGATCTAGGGTAGGGTGTCCCTGGCTATGGCAGTGGGGTTGGAACTAGACGATTCTTGTGGTCCCTTCCGACCCTGACTGATTCTACAATTCTACAATTTAAACTTGCATATGGAAAAATAATTAGTTCCTCTGCAAAGAAAATGACACACGAACTTTGTAAGACTTTAACAGGTTTTATTTCCTTTCATCATCTCCAGATTTTCTAAATGTCCACAATGCCTTCCCTTTAAGGTGATGTTAGTTTTAAAAAATTGCTTTCTACACTATTTTATCATTAGACCATGGTACTGGTCTAATGATAAAATATTGTAGAAAGCAATTACTTAGTATCATCCAGTTAATAGAAAAAGCACCTTCTTTTTATTTATTTATTTTAAAATTTTGAAGCAACTATCTCACTTAGCTTCCATCTGCATTGAAAACGCTCTTAGAGAACACCAAAACCAGGATGTGCATACCAGTGCACGTGGTGCAGTCTAATCACTGATAGTTCTTCAGTTCACAGGACCAAGGCCTGTAGCACAGTAAGAAAGGACATTTGTTCTCAACACCAATGATTTCACTGCACAAATTGCCTACTGTTACCCTGTGCTACTTGCTAACACAGGCAGTGCTTGTTTAAGTCTTTGAAATGTTTGTATTAACAAAAAAAATATTGTTGGATGTAAGCAACTATGACAGTTTCCTGTGACAGGAGACTAAAGGAAAGCTACTTTAGGAAATGCCTAAATCAGAAGTTGTAGTAAGTTTTTTTTTTTCCTCCTAATGCTGCTAAAATTAATTTTGTGGTGTTTTACTGATGTTCTGCTTTGCTTGAAAGTATTGTTCCAACGTTTTCTTGTTTGTCTTTGCAATAATTTTGGTTACTTCCAGAAAAAAAGAAAAAGAAAGAAAGAAAAGATGTGACAGGCAGTCACTGGGGGAGAGGAGACTGCAAAGCTGTGAGCTAAGAGAGGGAAATTATTTCACCTCCCAGATTCTTTATGTTCAATGGGTGGCATGCTGACAAGTTTGTACCTTAGTCAAGATCAATTAATTTTTGCTGTAAAACTTCACCACTTTTATCACTTCATCACATTTAAAATGCTAATTCCACAATTACTTATTAAAGCAAAGGATAATAATTTTAAATACTGTGCTCTAATGTACAAAACAAATGTTGGGGGTTGATTAGGTTTTTACAGTGCTTTGAAGTGATTTTGGCATGAAAGGCACTATGGAGATGAAGCTGGTATGTTTTCCTTCTGTTACTGTATTGTCATTCCACTACACCTGCACCGACTGGGATTGTGGGATGGGAAACAAAATCCAATAAAGATAAGTGATGGAATCAGTGGTATGACAAATTCTTGATAATGTACAAAAACAATGATATTTTAACATGTTACTTCTTACTACTTTTAAAACGCCCTGAAGTGCCATGTCTACATATTTTTTGAGCACTTCAGGGATGGTGACTCCAGCACTTCCCTGGGCAGCCTGTTCCAATGCCTGACCACTCTTCCAGTAAGGAAATTTTTGCTAATATCCAATCTAAACCTGCTCTGGTGAAACCTGAGGCCTTTTCATCCAATCACTAGTTACTTGTGAGAAGAGACTGACCCCCATCTTGCTACAACCTTTTTTCAGGTAGTTGTAGAGAACATTGTAGTCTCTCATCATCCTTCAGACTAAACAATACCAGTTCCCTTGCACACTCCTTGTAATACTTCTCCTCCAGACCCTTCACCGGCTTCATTGTCCTTCTCTGGACATAGAATCATAGGATCATAGAATCACAGAATTGCAGAATCATTCATAGACTCAATCAGGTTGGAAGAGACCTCCAAGATCATCCAGTCCAACCTATCACACAGACCTATCCAATCAACTAGACCATGACACTAAGTGTCTAATCCAGTACTGCTCCAGCACCTCCCTGGGCAGTCCATTCCAGTGCCAACCACTCACTCTCTGAAGAACTTCCTCCTAATATCCAGCCTACACCTCCCTCAGCACAACTTGAGACTGTGTCCCATTATTCTGTTGCTGGCTGCCTGGGAGAAGAGACCAACCCCACCTGGCTACAACCTCCCTTCAGGTAGTTGTAGACAGCAATGAGGTCTGCCCTGAGCCTCCTCTTCTCCAGGCTAAACAACCCCATCTCAATGTTCCAGCAACTCCGTGTTTTTCTTGCAGTGAAAACAGTTTTGAAGTTCTTCCTTCTCAAACAACCCTTTAAATGAAGTCCTTTTAAAATTTTATGAAACAAACTGCTTAACCACTTGGGAAGACTGACATTATTTGTTTATTTAAACCTTCTGTAATTTTGTAGAGTACTAACTTGAGTACTAACTAATTAGAGTAATGAGAGTACTCCCCTCCCTGTTCCAATTTCTGTAACCCTTTCTTAGTTTTATTACCTCTGTTGCTCTGACCTTGTCCCCAATGATTCTTACACCCGTTAAAGAGGAGATGTTACAAGTGACTGCTTTCCCCTTCAGAAATTAAATCTTTAGATCTCACCTTAAGGACTTCTGTTTGTCTCTGATCTTTCCTTAGAACCATGAAATTACAGCGTGGTAGGGATTGGAAGGCTCCTCTGAAGAACCCTCTATTCCAACCCTGCTGCTAATGCAGGTATGCCTAGACCAGGTTGCACAAGAACATGTCCAGACAGGTTTTGAAACTCTGTCTAGAGAGTGAGTGCCCATAACCTCTCTGGGGAGCCTGTTCCAGTGCTGTGTCACCCTCAAAGGAAGGAAGTGTCTCTCTGAGTTCAAGTGAAACCTCTTGTGTTCTAGTTTGCACCCACTGCCCCTTGTCCTATCACTGGCCATCACTGACAAGGGCCCAGCCCCATTCTTATGACCTCCACTCTTTACCTATTGCTATACATTGAAAAGATCCCCTCTCAGCCTTCTCCAGGCTAAAGAGCTGCAGGTCTCTGCCTGTCCTTGTAAGAGAGAAGCTCCAGTCCCCTAATCATACTTGTGGCTCTCTGTTGGTCTCCAGTAGTTTCTTGTACCTCCTAAACCGTACACAATACTCCAGTTGTGACTGCACCAGGGTAGATTAGATGTGGAGGATAACCACTCTCTACCTCCCGGCCATGATCTTCTGAATGCAGCCAGAATTCCCTTGGTGTTCTTGGCTACAAGGAGACATTGATGACTCACAGTGAACTTCTTGTCCACCAGCACTCCCAGATCCTTCTCCATGGAGCTGCTTTCCAGCACGCCAGTCCCTAAACTGTACTGATGCACAGGGTTATTCTTCCCCAGATGCAGAACACTTGAGTTGCTCTTGTTGAACATCACAAGCTTCACCTCTGCCCAACTCTGCAGCCTGTCCAGGTCCCTCTGAATGACAGCACAGCCTTCTGGTGTGTCAGTGACTCCTCCCAGTTTTGTAATAGCAAAGTTGCTGAGAGTAGACTCTGTTTCTTTATCCAGGCCACTGATGAATATGTTGAACAAGGCATTGACCCCTGGGGAACACCACTGGACAATGGCCTCTAACTAGACACTGTACCACTGGCCACAGCCCTCTGAGCTCTGTCCTTCAGCCACTTCTAAATCCATCTCACTGTCCACCCATCTAGCTCACACTTCCTAAGCTTCCCTAGTGTTTCATAATATTATACATACTCTGAATATTACAAAGCAGCAGAGAGTGAATAAAGACTGCATTGTTTTACAAAGTGGAATTCAATGCTTGGGCATTTACCAAGATTTTATTATCTCTTCAGAAACTGAGTTGTCGTGGTTTCTTTTTATTGGACATCTACTGCCAGCACTTGCAAATTCTGGTGCAATGCCTTGGCTTATGAGCCCTGATATTTTGTTTTTTTCTCATGGATTTTTCTTTATTGATAATGTAATTTTACTGTAGTTGTTTTCTAATGTTTTCTCAAAAGATTACTGCAAATACTTTTAATTTCTCTGGTTTTAATTTTTTTTTTTCTTTTCCTAAGAAACAGATTTCATAAGGCCCACCTCTTGGAAAGAGAAACAGCCTTTTTTATTTTTAAAGACAATAACTCTCTTTTTTTT
>VWZI01010854.1:190814-210277 GCA_013396835.1 Psilopogon haemacephalus
GATGAGGTCTTGAGCGACCTGATCTAGTGGGAGGTGTCCCTGCCTGTGGCAGGGGGTTGGAACTGAATGATCTTTGAGGTCTCTTCCAACCTAAACCATTCTATGATTCATTCTATACTACCGTTTTTTATAGGTATATATAATATATATTTTTTTTTCTTTTCTCTTTCCCTGTTTTTGCCTTCTCTTCAAGCTACTGCTGCAGACAGTGTTTGCATGTGTCATTCATTGATATGTGAGATTTGTTATTACAGAGATTGAAAACTAATAGACAACTGCTCCAGTCAGGAATCAGGATCAGCCACTTTGTGCAATTGTCTTTTCAGAGTGGTTAATCAGAGCTTGTGGTTTAGCACAGTAAATGTGACAGGTGTGTTCTGGTATGATCAAAGAGGGTTACATGTGAAAACAGTGCTCATCAGGCTTGGACCTTCACCATTTACTTTGAAGGGTCAGGATGCCTTTGTCTCATACATCTATACAAAGAGCATCCAACCTGTGTGTGTCAGTCACTCCTCCTAGCTTTGTATCACCAGCACACTTGCTGAATGTTGACTCAGTCTCTTTATCCACACAGTTGATGAGTATGCTGAACAAGGCTGAACCCAGTACTGGCACCTGGGGAACACTACTAGTTACAGGTCTCTGACTACACTCTGCGCCACTGATCACAACAGTCTGGGCTCTGTTCTTCGGCTAACTCTTAACTGACTTCACTGTCTACTTCCTTAACCCACACTTCCTAAGATTATCTATGAGGATATAATGAGAGACAACATACACTTCTCCCTCCTCATCTGTTCACCCAGTCACACCATCATAGAAGATTATCATACTGGCTAAGCATGATTTCCTCATGGTGAATCCATCTATGTCAAATATTCCTGATAACCTTCTCTACCTTTGCATACTTAGAGATGACCTCCAGAGTGAGCTGTTCCATTATCTTTCCAAGAATGTAGGTGGAGCTGTCTGGCCACTAATTTCCTGGGTCATGCCTTCTTGGCCTTCTTGAAGACCTAAAAGACAATGGCTTTCTTTCAGTCCTCAGGCAGCTTTCCTGTTCTCCATGACCTTTCAGAAATGCTGGAGAATTGTTTAGCAGCACAGTGCCTTAGGATGCCAGCAATGTCTTCAAAACATGATATAAAATTAACACTAAAACCACTACACTACCATCATGGTAAAGGATAACTAAAGAATATTCTTTGGGGCAAATAGACAATTAAAAGGTAAAGTTCTTAAATTAGGAGTGTTCTTGTTTGATTGCTTTTGTGGGTTTAAAAAAAAATTCCTTGGGTAATTATTTTTTTTTAATATGTCCACGTGTGACAGTATTGCAAAAAAGTCACTAAGTGCTAATAGAAGAATGGCAAAAATATTTGCCAAGCTTTAGTGATTCGTTGGTTTGAGGTGGTAAAAATGAGGGATGCAAAAGCTAACCAGCATGGATGACTTTGTATGACAACCATGAAAAAGTTCATAGTTAGCCTGCCATGGGTCAGATAAAGCATTCTCTACAGCAATAGGGAATTGTTACTATAGAAATACAGCTGACACATGAGCTGTAATCTAGGCCACTCATATTTAAAGATAATGACCTGAATAGGAGAAAATCTGGAGGTTTTTAACTGTTACTGAAGGTTTCATGGGAGCTTTCTAATTATAGAAATCATGGTGAGCAACCTGTCTCTTTTCTAAACTGAAGCTTGATAAATATTTGAGAGATACTGAATTTGAAATCATACTTTGAACAGGACAGCATAATTTCTTCAATGCCTGGGCTGCAGTTGTAGTCTCTGTAAAGCTGTTGTATTTCTGTAGATGTCCCTGAGATGTGCTCAGCCATTTTCAGTGCTGAAGTTTTATTATTCTTAAGCTTGATGTAAATTGTAAGACTGAAAAGGAATCTGTACACATACGCATCTCTGAGAGTTGTACAACTATAAAAGAAATCTCTTTCAAAGAATACATCTGAACCAGGGGACAAAGGTGTCTTTGAAGTTGTTACCTGGCAGATTTAAATAACTAAGCACATTATCTTAGATTTTCCCTGTAACAAATTTGAAAGATTCTGCCTTTGTCATACATTCTAATAGGAGAAGACTTCCATGAGTGCCATGTATCCCATTAGTCTGTCAAAATGGCACTATCCTATTTTCTTGCAAATTACTCTTTTTTTATGTTACATACTAGTGAAGACACTTTCCATGTGTTTTTTTTGAAGTGATTTACTCTTCCTTCTAATTAGATGGCATAATTAAGATACACTTCATATTATGCCACTCTTTCTTTCAAAGAATGGCATTTAAGTTGAGAGGACAAGAAGCTCATAAAATAATGACAGCCTGCTTTGATACGATCATCCCTTTGGTGAATTCTTACGGCACTGAAAGACCAATCATTTTTCTTTCTTCAGAAGCACTTTAAAAGACAATCTTCATTTTAATAGTATACTGTAAATTATTGGAGAGCTTATGAAAATGATACCAACTTTACTATTCTCTTAGAAAATGCAGCTTACTAAGGGCACATAGGAAACCTTGTGACATTCTCAGCTGGCTTACAAAGATAGGTGTTTTCCCATGAATGACTCTCATTTTTCTCTATTTAGAACTAATTCACCAATATTGGATGAATGCAGATATCTGTTAGGTAATCATAATCTTTGTCACTTGTTACATTTTTCATCATTCTGCAACTGCTCTATACAATTTCATCATTCTGCTCTATACAAGACATTTATTTTCTCTCTTCCTCTTCCCCTTTCAGACAAGCTATTACTAAAAAAAACCTAGTTTTATTATGCTTCTGCAGAAATGCCATTACTTGGCTTTTATGCTGAGATTTCCAGGTATTGACAACCTCTGATTCAGTTGTATTATAGTGCAGACAATTTGCAGAGGCTTAATTGGTAAAACATTTGTTGACACTTGCACTACCAGAGCAGCAAGCAGTAGTGCAAGGAGGTAATTCGGTTTCCTCACTCACCAGGTGACTTGAAGTGGTTCTGCCAGCTGAGCAGTCCACAGAAAGATGAATGATTATCTGAAGGAAAAATCTGATTCTGCTCTGAAAGAAGTGTTACTGTATCTCAAATAACTTCCTATGAGGCCTTGAGCCTGTCACTTAGGGTGACATTTGTAATACTTCTGACTTTTATGTTAAGGGCTTAAGTACACTATTATGAAGAAAATTAAATGGGTCCTTTGGTGCAGAAACCTAGATGGGAGAAAGAAGCTAGCAAATGTTCTCTGCTGCCCTCCTCATAATTCATGTTGTCCCTAGCAAGTTTGAGTCTTTGCCTGCCCCAGTCCAAGAGTAACTCTGCAAGCCTCTGAATTGACTGTGGGCAATTAACAAGGCAGGAATTATAAAATGTGTAGTTTTTTAATTTCCAAAAGCCCTGCCCACAAACTGTGTACAAAGTAGTTTAAATTCATGTTCTAATTTGTTCAGAAAAATCTTCACAAGGATGCTTTTCAGGAAATGTAGAAAAATCAGAAAGTTGGAAAAGATCTGGGCATAAAACAGCTTTGCCCTACTTACAAACAAAAGGTAGTGTGAAGCCTTAGGGGAACATCGAGGTGGTCCCGTGGCTCCTTTGCGGCAGTGTCTGGAGTTACAAATTACAATCCAGCAGTGGATTGATGCAGTACAGAGTCCAATGCCCACCAAAGAATAGAATGAGTGTAGATAAGGCTTTCACGAAGCCAAGATCATGAAGCAACACAGGGAAAAGCTGGATTCCTTCACGGTGCTCCCACAAACTAAGGCAGATTGCCACATTTAAGTCCCTGCGGCAGGAAGCCAGGATGCAGTGGCGCAAAATCAGTGAGCTTTCTCCTCACCATTCTTCCAGATGCTCCTCAAGGTCTACCTCAAGGCTTGACTGAAGGCCCGACTAGACAGTGTGTCCAGTTGCCATATATATATATATATATATATATTTGTTCCTTCCCTGTTCAAGCCTACCCGGGGGTGGGAGAAGGAACTTCACACTTACTTCTTTCCACATTCCAAAGCTCCAGTGACAAAGGTGATGGGGGGAGGAAAACCTTTTCACACCCCACTCAAACCTCCAGTAGGGCAGGGACTTAGCTGTGCCCTGCCACAGCCTGCTGGCCTGATAGAGGTCCAAGTCCTCATGTTGTTGCCACTTCTCTGTATCTACAGGACACATCTTCTAGAAGGCTATGCCTAGCAGTTCACAAAGCAGTTACATTTAACCCCTTCAAATGCAAGGAGTGGCAGTGCTGGAAAAAATTAGTACAACCTATGAGATCTGACGTGTCATTTCTTGTCTAGACCGTGTCTAGATATCAGTCTCTACTGCTAGGAAAGCTCCCAAACAATAATATGAGCATACTGATTTCAAGCTGGACATCTTCACATAATCAGACATCTATCAAGTTCAAGAAACTTGAGACTGTGTTGTCTCTAAAAAAAGATGTCAAGAACTCAACTTACTTGTCAGTTCAATGGCCAGTTGTATGATAAATTCACCAGGGAGCTGAACTTGAACTTCTTACAGCCCAAAGTCCTGTGCTTTTGTGGCAGTCCAAGGAGACTAGAGCACACCACTCAAAGTCTGGTCTAACTAGGGAATTTACGTCAGATTACCTGCCATAATCCAGTCATTTCAGCTATCAAATCTATTTTCCAGAAAATCATCTGAAGTCCTCAATCCATTCAGCATTCATAGCTGAGCTGTAAAGATGCAGCAAGGACCAGCTAATCTCATGTCTCACAGAGGAGGTATCCCACAGGAAGTTAGAAACTGTTTGCATTCAACCAGATATGCAGGTAATTTGAAGTTATTTCTGTTAAGAGTGTGCTGGTTTGAGCTAATTGAAGAATTTGAGTGAGAAATTAGACTATTGGCTGAGAGGGAAAAAAACACCATAGGTCACTTCACCAGAGTTTCACTGAGAAAGAAAAAAAATTATTTTAAAGTATTGTACCCAAAACATTAGATATCAGACGGTTTCTGACTGCTCTGGCTGTGGCTGCTCCTCTTGCATGGTCTCCTTTGTCTTTGCCTTGGTAGCTAATTCTTAGTAATTCTACTAACTACTTTCCTGCTACTAAGTCCCCTGGCCGATCTACCTCAGCTTATCTTCAGCATCAACAGGTGGTGAGATAAGATTGGGGAAGGGGGGAAAGGTGGTAGGGGTGGTTGGTTACCCCTCTTGGGGATTTGGGTCTCTGGGAGGGCTGTGGTGTTTCTGTATTACCTTTTCATTGTATATATCTGTAAATATCTGTTATATCTTGTAAATATTTCCCTGTATATTGTGCATTGATGTAAATATAAAGCTTCATTTATCAACTTCCAGCATTTCTGAGTCCTAGCTGGGGTTTATATCAAAAGGTGGGGGGCAGGGGGGGTGGAAAGCAGGTGACTGCTTAAACCACCACAAAGAGATATAACAAGAAGAATCAGGTTTTCCAACAGTATATTGAGAACAAGCTCTAGATGATGAAGCATAGAGAGCCTCTGTGTCTGTTCCTGGAAATCTTAGAGCTGAATGCATGTAGCTGAAGCTAGTAGAGAAAGTGTAGAGAATAATGGCTGTTGGAACCAACAATACAGATTATCAAACCTGGATATATCTGAGGTACTCTCAGACACAATGTGCTACAGTAGGGACAAGTTTCCATGTACTCAGGTGTGCTAGCTGCTTCTGAGTCTAAGTCAAGTGACACAAGCAAGCATGAGTAGCAATGGCCTCAGAAAGAAGGTAGCTGTTGACATCTCTTGCCATGATCTCTTACAGTAATTAAATGGCTTGATATTTAAAAATCCTTAGATTTTTTTGAAATGTTTTCTTAATGCAGTCAGAATTAGTTGAAAATTGCCTTTCTGAAATGCTGAAGAGGATGAGTGAAGTTTGCTGTGAGATGAAGGTATTAATGTTGTAGAGCACTTTCCGTAGCTAAGTTGCGAGCAACGTGATCTGCTCTGTTCTGACAGTGTTCTCTCTGCCATTGTGCTTGGCTCTCCTCTGCCTTGCCATGCTCCAGACCAGCTTTGCTGTATAACAAGCTTTGATGTTACAAGCTTGTTCACCTGGAAACTGCTGTGCCTCAGTTTACCAGGGAGAAGACATTAAGTGCCTCTATGCTGTAGGCAAGAAGTAGCCACCAGCAAGACACCTGTCTGCACACCATCTGCCCTGGAAGGAATCAAGACTGGATCAGAGATCGTTTAAACCCCAGCATCCTGCTAGAGCTCTGGTGAAAACTCCAAAGCCTCAAATGGCTATCATATCACTGACAGAACCCCTCCAAGTGTTTGGGTACTGTCTGAGACCATAGTGCAGCCCCAGAAACATGGAGACACTATTTTGTGAATAAATGTTCTATAATGCCTCTTTGTAATTGAAGTTCTGATTTGGTAACTGTAAACTAACTCTATTGTGCCTTCTGCTTCAGCAGAAAGGAGCCTCTCGAGTCCCCCTAGAGGGCAAGCAGCACATTGACCACGAGGATCTCTTTCCACTTTAAATTGGTTTGAGGATCTCTTTCCAGTTTAAATTGGTTTGTTTTGCCAGTTTTTATAATTGTTTAAATTGCCTATTTCCCTGTGTGTAAATATCCACAGACACATGTTTGAACCTTTTAAATAAGTTTTCTGGTGAGATTTAAAATGTTGCTTAAATAAGCAACTTTTAATTGAACATTAATTTTTGTCTTGATATAAAAATTAACAAATCAATCTTATTTTAAAGTAAATTGTAACAGAAATCATCCATTATTTAAAGAAAAAAAAATTAAGTCTACATGTAAAGATTGCCCTTCCTTTTGTAGTTTCTGTTTATGTGATTTTTCTTCAATATTGCCTGAGTAGCCTGGAACACTGACCTGTATCTTTCAGGGTGAAAATAAATATAAGCGAGTTCTTGGAACAGGATGAACTTGATGGCAATAGTGAACTTCCTAATACTAAGTACAAAAAAAAAAAAAGAATTTATCAATGAAGAGGAGCAAATGACCGGCATGACTGAATGAAATTAATTTGAGACATAATAACAAAGTCGCAGAAAAAAATTGAAGCATGCTGTACACACAGAAAAAAGAGAAATGAGAAAAACTCCATAATAGATTTTAATTTATTTCCGTTAATTAATACTTCATTTGCTAAAACTAATTATTTCCCTCAAAATTCCTTGGACTGACTTTTCAGAGCAAGGTGAAGGAGGTGAGGAAGAGAAACAGTGTTTTAAAAATTCATGACAGCATTTTATTCTATTTCAAAATGAATCTATCTATAATCTTAATCAGTGTAAGTAGATGCAGAATAGAAGTTCTTCTCGTAGCATTGTCTAATTAACTTGTGTTTGTGGAGCACTGAGTAAAGTGTAAAAGGCTGAGTGGAGCAGGAAGGCTGCCAATTGCTAGGTTTTCAAGTGGCTTCTTGGATCCGTGATCATTGGAAGTTCCATTACATTTCTGCAGGGCACCATCTACATTTCAGAAAATTATAATGCCATTTCGTAATTGATTTTTAAATGTGGAAAGCAAGCAGAGACAGGAACTTCTGAGGCATATTTTCAACTAGCTACCAATAGTAAAAGCAAGAAAACACTTGAACAATGATCTGGAGGGAATTTAACTTAAAGCAGTGTTAAAGGAGAACATATAATAACACAATTTTAAGAGACAAAATGTAGATAGTTGCTAAAAAGAATATATTCTCCATGCATCTGGAAGCAAAGAAATGTACTGGGGGTTATTAAGACAAAATTGCTCCCTGTGATGGCATTCTGTACAAAGTAGTATTCATATTTCACAGTTCCCAGGAAATTATTGTAAGGCTACATTGTACTCAAAACCAGCTTCATTGCTATCAGATTTGGACAGACAAGTCAGATTTCTTCTGTAGCAGTGAATGGTTTGGATTTTTTTATCTCATTTCTCTAATGTCACTTTAGGGAAGACAGAGATCTGATCAATGTGTACAAATATCCAAGGGGTGGATGTCAAGTGGCTGGGGCCAAGCTCATTTTACTGATCAGCAGTAATAGAACAAGGGGGGATGGCTACAAATTGGAACACAGAAGGTTTCTCCTCAACATGAGAAGAAACTTCCTGAGTGTGATGGAAGCCTAGCACAGGCTGCCCAGAGAGGTTGTGGAGTCTCCTTCTCTGGAGACTTTCCAAACCTGCCTGGGTGCATTTATGTGTGAACTACCCTAGGGAATCCTGCCTTGGCAGGGAGTTTGGACTTGATGTTCTCTGAAGATCCCTCCCAACCTCTAAAATTCTGTGGTTCTGTGATTGTATTTGGTTTAGGCTAGCCCCGCAAAACTCAAAAAACTCAAAAAATATTTGATTAAATTTGGAAGAAAAAAAAAGAGATAAACTTTAACAATAAATAGGAGGTAAGGGGAGTTACAGAAAATGGGGAAAGGGGGAACCAAAATACCAGATATGGAGAATGAGGAGGTAGTACAGAGCAAAAGGGAGCAAAATACACAATAGCAGAATACAACCTGTGAAATGGGAGTTGAGTCCAAACGTTGGGATGGACGATTTGATGGTGGATGAGGCAGGATACAGGATTTTGGTGGTGGAATGCAGGCAGTTAGAGTTCCAAAGGGAAAATGGTGGTATTCCTCCACGTGTTTGCTGGGGAGCATGTGGTGTTCAGCAGCAAGGAGTTGGTCAGGCAAGGAGGACCAGAAATAGAGAGAACATAGGATGTACCCCCCCTTTTATAGCAGTCCTTGGCAGGAAGTGGGAGGGGGCTAAACATGACACCTGGGGGCAGGTCAGACCACCCCCAGGGAGGAGTCAGGATAAGGCTCCAGGTGGGCTTAACCCTTGACAGTGATATCCACATCATCCAAAAATGCAACATTTTAGCATATTATGCTTAGCAGAGCTTGTAGTGAAATTTATGCTTCCAGACACTGCTGCCACCTGCATGCAAGGAAACAACATGCTATTATTGATCACCACTGACCAGCCTGGATATTTGCAGGCCCTTTGTGACAGGAGAGGAAGGCAGTTCCATCACCAGAGTGAATAATGAAAGAAGTGAAAAGTAATCTTGACAAATAATCCTCTTAAGAGGAAAACCTGAAAGTATTTAAGCATTCTGCTTGATACTAATAGGCTGTCCTATAGGATTAGATACAAGATTGATGCTTAGTTTTTGAGGATAAAACTTCCTCTGTATGACTGCAAGCTTCCCTTGAGCCTTAGCCCACATGATTTTTGGAAAAAAACCCAAGATTTATTTTTTTTTTCCTGAAGGAATGTCTAGCAACATTTTATTCTGTTTTTTACTTTGTTTCAGAGACATAATTGATTTTCTTTTAAAAGTTGACCTAGTTAACAATTTTCTTGAGAGGCAAAAGATCAGTAGAAGTTCTTTCTTTATACCAGTTGTAACGAAGGCAAAGTACCTTTCTTAGGGAACCAAATCTTACTGCTTGCTTAAAGCTAGGTCCTCTTTTTACACACAAGTAGAAGAAAGTAGTGCCAAGTGGCTGGGGCCAAGCTCTTTTCAGTGGTCAGAAGCAATAAGCCAAGGAGCAACAGCTACAAACTGGAACAGAGAAGACTTCACCTCAACATGAAGAAAAACTTCTTTGCAGTAAGAGTGACAGAGCCCTGGCACAGGCTGCCCAGGGAGGTTGTGGAGTCTTCATCTTTGGAGACTTTTCAAACCCACCTGGATGCGTTCCTGTGTGAACTACCCTAGGGGATCCTGTCTTGGCAGGGAGGTTGGACTTGATGATCTCTGGACGTCCCTTCCAGCCAGTAAAGTTCTGTGATTCTATGACCTTAAATGTCTTTTCCAACCAAAGCAATCTTAGGATTCTAAGAACGGGTCAAGAGTTTTCCCTGCCATGAGGGCTCATGTAAATGCTAAGTACTATTGCATTCTTTGTGTAGTTGGGAGTGGAAAGGGCCACTTTGCACTCCTGCACTTTTCAGTGGATCTCCAGTGTGCCACAAACTGAGCCGAACAGATTAACTCTCAGGGCGGTATTGGAACTGTCTCAATTTTTGATCTGTTTTAATAAAGAATTAAAAACATGTAAAACTGACAGTAGTTTTAAGTACAACTTCTCATTCTCTACTAGCATTTAAAAAATGAGTGTTTCAGTTGACGTCTGCACAGAATATGGATTTTTGGGAACAATGTGTCAATCTGTTAGAGGGCAGGAGGGCTCTGCAGGGGGTGGACAGAGGGTGGACAGGCTGGACAGATGGACACAGCCCAATGCCAGGAGTTTTAACATGGCCAAGTGCCAGGTTATGCACTTTGGCCACAACAACCCCATGCAGTGCTACAGGCTGGGCACAGAGTGGCTGCAGAGCAGCCAGGCAGAGAGAGACCTGAGGGTGCTGGTCGACAGTGACTGAACATCATCCAGCAGTGTGCCCAGGTGGCCAAGAAGGCCAATGGCATCCTGGGCTGGATCAGGAATAATGTGGCCAGCAGGACCAGGGAAGTCCTTCTGCCCCTGTACTTAGTGTTGGATAGCCCACATCTTGAGCACTGTGTCCAGTTTTGGGCCCCTCCATTTATGAAAGATGTTGAGGTGCTTGAAGGTGAGCAGAGAAGGGCAGCAAGGCTGGGGAGGGTCCCGGAGCACAGCCCTGTGAGGAGAGGCTGAGGGAGCTGGGGGTGTGCAGCCTGCAGAAGAGGAGGCTCAGGGCAGACCTCATTGCTCTCTACAACTACCTGAAGGGAGGTTGTAGCCAGGTGGTTGTTGGTCTCTTACAAAATATTGTAAGACTAGCAGGGAAAAACTGTTATTATTTTTTAATCTGATGGTCATTATAATTCCTAATAAAGAAAGTAATTTTCACGTTTTAACTTATCTCTTTTAAATACTTCAGTGCAAAACTGAGACAATGCACTCAGTTTTAAGCGACGCAAGCAGCAAGCCCACGTGGCAAGTCACCATGTGGCAGGGACTATTATTTTATCCCATTTATGCCTCTGCATGTGCTTTTGGACCACAAATATTAAAGACTTTAACCAGTGAGTAAACCCTACTCTCTTTTCCCAAGTTTGTAAAAGTTTAGGTTTAACCTTTAACCGGCAGTTTATGCTGCAAGACTCTCTCTTTAACTGTTTAATTTCCTAAAACCTTCCTTAAATTGCCAAAATCAATCTGACTGTGTATATGCATTCTGCAAAATTAGTCCAAACAGCCACATAACAGAATCTCTGTGTTAAGTCATGAGGAAAAGGACCTGGGGGTCTGGGTGGATGAGAAGCTTAACATGAGCCTGCAGTGTGCACACGCGGCTCAGACAGCAACTGTGTGCTGGGCTGCATTAAGAGAGGCATTACCAGCAGGGCAAGGGAGGGGATTCTCCCCCTTTACTCTGCTCTCCTCAGACCCCACCTAGAGTACTGTGTGCAATTCTGGAGCCCCCAGCACAAGAAGGACATGGAACTGCTGGAGAGAGTCCAGAGGAGGGCCACAAAGACGTTGAGAGGGCTGGAGCACCTCTGCTATGAGGACAGGCTGAGAGAGTTGGGGCTTTTCAGCCTGGAGAAGAGAAGGCTTTGAGGAGACCTTATAGCAGCCTACCAGTATCTGAGGGGGGCCTACAGGAGGACTGGGGAGGGACTATTCAAAAGATCTTGTAATGAGAGGGTGAGGGGGAATGAGTTTAAGCTGGTGGAGGGGAGATTTAAACTGGATGTTAAGAGGAAGTTCTTAACAGTGAGGGTGGTGAGACACTGGCACAGGTTGCCCAGGGAGGTTGTGGCTGCTCCCTTGCTGGAGGTGTTCAAGGCCAGGCTGGATGAGGCCTTGTGTGACCTGTTCTAGTGGGAGGTGTCCCTGCCTATGGCACAGGGGGGTTGGAACTGGATGATCTTTGAGGTCTCTTCCAACCTAAACCGTTCTATGATTCTATGATTCTAATTATAAATAAGTTTGGGGAAATTGTCTATATTAACAAAATATTCAATAATTTTATATTGCCCTCATTACAGTTCACTTCTAACCCATGTTCGAACCATTCCCTAACAACAACACAATGTATTTTTACTTCGCTGAATTAATACCTATGTTACAAGTAGAGCAATCAGAAGGGAGAGCCATTGGACAGCCAGATTATTATGTAGCAGAGCAAGAGATTTCTGCATCAACAAGGTGAAGAATGAAGTGAGAGCTCAGGAAGAAAACAGGGAGACTGTTTTGAGTGCACAGTAGTTGTAATTGATGTTGTCTCAACATGTAGCATGGGTAGCCGTAAGCATGACTGGAAAATACTAAGAAACTTAAAATTACAAGAAAGATTGCAGCATTTAGCATTTGAGAAAACACTGTGTAGGTGACATGTTAATGTAGGAATAATTTAATTATAGATGTTACTGGTTTTGTATTTCATTCATAAATGAAGCATCTTCTCCCCCTTGCTTTCTTTTGCTCAATACTGTTTCCCTCTTTGCTGCTTCTTTTTCTTCCTGTTGAACATTAAAACTATTTTCTAGTCTGTGGTTATTGTGATTTATGGTATAGTGTGTTTTAGATGCCATCTTGTTAATATATTTTCTGAAGCTTTATTTGTTTTCTGTTTGTTTTTTTTTTTTTAATTGTAAACAGGGGGAGCAAAAGATATATAATACGTATACAAGGGACAATGGGTCAGAGCTGAGGCATAGGAAATTCCATGTAAATCATAGAATCATAGAATCATAGAATTATAGAATCATAGAATGGTTTAGGTTGGAAGGGACCTCAAAGATCATCCAGTTCCAACCCCCTGCCATAGGCAGGGACACCTTCCACTAGATCAGGGCACTCAANAGGCAGGGACACCTCCCACTAGAACAGGTCGCTCAAGACCTCATCCAGCCTGGCCTTGAACACCTTCAGGGGGGGAGCAGCCACAACCTCCCTGGGCAACCTGTTCCAGTGCCTCGCCACCCTCACTGTGAGGAGGAATCTTTTCACTGGACACAGAAACACTGGAACAGGCTGCCCAGGTGGGTTTGGAGTCTCCCTCTCTGGAGATATTCAAGATTTGCCTGGATGTGTTCCTGTTTGATCTAATATAGGAGATCATGCTGTGACAGTGGGGTTGGACTGGATGATCTTTGGAGGTCCCTTCCAGCCCCTAACCTTCTGTGATTCTGCGATCTGGATAGGCATATTGGAAATTAATGTGAGATTCAGAAACTACTAAACTCTGATGGTTCCAGACAGCAAGAACGCAGTCAGCCTGCCTGAGGAAAACCAGCAGTGGGACTTAAAAATAAAGAGCCACTTTTTAGCTTTCCACTTTAAATCAGGAGATGCAACACAGAATCCTTTCATGAGGTTGACTATTGTGTTTCCTGCAGGCTTGAAACAAAGTGATATACCTGAATGAAGAGAACAATAACAGAAACTGCAAAGGTTCAAAGACACACCAGTGAGAGTGTGAGTGTGTGATTAGAGCAATCCTGTACTTTCACAGCCTATGCATAAGATGTCCTACAGATTGGTAAGAAAGACATGGGGACTCAAAGAAAAAAATTCACCAGTTATAATATCCTTTTGCAAACCAGAATAGGTTTCACTCTGTGGAATAGAAGAGTAAGATTTAAGTTGCATTCTTAAAGAGAGGAGAAACCTTCCACACAGAAAGTGAGATTTTCTTTTCAAGCCCTTGAAGCAATATGAGAGCAGATACTGATTTTCACACGCTAAAGCAAACTCTGAAAAGTGGAGCAAGCTTTCATGGGTTTAGCCACTTGTATCTGCAGGTGAGCATTCAACACCCTGGTGCTCTCATGCCAGCTTTACAATGAAAGTGTGGGCTGGAACCAATTATCATGGGACTGGGTGTTCAGACTGTAACATGAGAGGCTTCCCTGCTTCCCTGCTGTTGTTGTGTCCAGATTCCGGTTTTGGGGATTTGGACTTTTCTGCCTGGCTTGCTGCCTGCTTGAGGGCTGGCAGAGTCATTTTGTCACTGGCTTCTGCTGCAGCTTCTGCTTTTGCTGTACTTTTCTTTTTTTGCTGTGAATTAGGCTATGGTAATAGTGCATCTGTAGTGGGTTAAGCAGTTACCAGCCCCCCCCACCTTCTAAAACCCCGGCTAAAACTCAGAAAAACACACTGGAAGTTAATAAATGAAGCTTTATATTTACAGCAATGCAAATATACAAGCAAATATTTACAAGACATAACAGATATTTACAGAAATATACAATAAAAAAGGTAATACACACACCACAGCCCTCCCAGAGACCAAAATCCCCAAGAGAGGGTAACCAAACACCCCTACCACCTTTCCCCCCTTCCCCCAGCTTTATCTCACCACCTCTTGATGCTGCAGATAAGCTGAAGATCAGAGAGATTAATGGTAGGAGAAAAGGTTAGTAGGTTTAGTGATTTTACTCTGAATTCAGCCACCAAGACCGAGAGACAAAGGAAAAAGCAGCCGGAGCTCCACAAGCACACTGGCTATCTGGATGTTTTGAGAACATTTCTTAAAACAATTTTTTTTTCTCTATCTCAGTGAAACTTGGTGAAGTGACACTGTGTTGTTTAACTCTCTCTCAGCCAATAGTCTAATTTCTCACTCAAATTCTCCTACTAGCTCAAACCAACACAGCATCATATAATCTCATTGAAGTCTTTATCTCAACCCAGGCTGTTATTTGCTTGTTACTTTCCACAGAATCACAGAATGTTAGGGACCTCCAAAGATCATCCAGTCAAAGACCCTGCCAGAGCAGGACCACCTATACCATATCACACAGGAATGCTTCTGGGCAGGTTTTGAACATCTCCACAGAGGGAGACTCCACACACACACACCCCCTCACCCCCGTACAGCCTGTTTCAGTGTTCTGTCACCCTCAAAGTGAAACAAAAGAATCCTCCTTGTGTTTACATGAAACTTCCTATGCCTCAACTTCCTTCCCTGGTGACCTTCTATGAACAGGTCACAACACTAATAGGTGAGGGGCAAGCAACTGATGTCATTTACCTGGACCTGAGCAAAGCCTTTCACACTGTCCCACACCACATCCTGGTTTCCTAGCTGGTGACACATGGGTTCTGATGGGTGGACCACCAGATGGATGAAGAACTGGCTTGATTGCTGCACCCAAAGAATGGTTGTCAATGGGTCCATGTCCAAGTGAAGACCAATGACAAGCAGAGTCCCTCAGGGATCAGTTCTGGGACCAGTCTTGTTCAACATCTTTGTGGATGACATGGACAGAGGCATTGAGTGCAGCCTCAGCAAGTTTGCTGATGACACCAAGCTGTGTGGTGCAGCAGACAGGCTGGAGGGCAGGGATGGCATCCAGAGGGACCTGGACAGGCTGGAGAGGTGGGCACAAGCNNNNTCCAGTTTTGGAGCCCCTATTACAAGAGGGATGTGGACATGCTGGAGCGTGCCCAGAGAAGGGCCATGAGAATGATCAAAGGGCTGCAACACCTCTGCTATGAGGAGAGACTGAAAGAGTTGAGGCTGTTCAGTTTTCAGAAGAGGAGGCTCCCAGGTGACCTCCTTGTGGCCTTCCAGTATCTGAATGGGGCCTACAAAAAAGCTGGGGATGAACTATTTAGGCTATTAGGTAGTGACAGGACTAGGGGGAATGGAGCAAAGCTGGAGGTGGGAAGATTCAGACTGGACATGAGGAGGAAGTTCTTCACCATGAGAGTGGTGAGAGCCTGGAATGGGTTGCCCAGGGGGTGGTTGGGGCCAGATCCCTGGAGGTGTTTGCAGCCAGGCTGGATGAGGCTGTGGGCAGCCTGATCTAGGGTAGGGTGTCCCCGGGCATGTCAGGGGGCTTGGAACTAGATGATCCTTGTGGTTGCTTCCAACCCTGACTGATTCTATGATTCTGTGTGTGTGCATTCCTTGTGAGAATAGGCTGTCTTAAACCAGAACATGAGCAATGCTTCGGTAATTCTGAAAAATCAATACAAAAAAGTTACTTTGACCTATAGCAAAATGAAATTGATTCATCTGCTTCTACTGTGTATATTTTTAAATTCTGAGTTGAGGTCTGAAGACAGTATATTTTTATTGGCTCTATTTCTCTAGCATAGAGATTCAAGGACTGAAATATATCAGCGAGAAAATGAAAACACAAATGAAAACAATATGGTTAAAGAGATGTGTGGACATTGTATTTATTAGTGAAATAAAATGCTGGTCTCTTGTCACAGGTAAATAGTGATAGAACAAGAGAGAATGGCCTCAAGCTGTCACTGGGTAGGTTCAGACTGGATTTTGGAAGACGTTTTTTCACAGACAGAGTGGTCAGGCTGTGTGTGTCGCTGCCCAAGGAGGTGGTTGAGTCACCAACTTTGGATGTGTTTAAAACTCATTTGGATCTGGTATTGGGGGATATGGTTGAGGCTGCACCTTGTAGAGTAGGGCTATTGGTTGGACTTGGTGATCCTGAGGGTCTTTTCCAACCAGAACGTTTCTTTGATCCCATGGTTCTGTGAAATGACTCATTCCCAACACTTAGGATAACAACCTCATCAGTTTCTCACTTGAGAAGCTGCCATGCCTGTTCACCTTACAAGCTTGCTTCAGTACTAAGAGTAGAGATGTTTGGAGTGTAAAAGATCTGACACCTGTAGGGAAAATGGACGGATGTGGATGCTAAGGTGAAGAGTAAGTTCAGGTCCTGATGATTGTTTACTGAAAACAATACTCTGAATTGTTGTTGTGATCAGGAGGTCCCTGCAAGGCATATTGATATGGTCTAGGAACTATCTCTCCCCTCCATTTGAAATTTCCCAGATGAAATCAGACAATTTGGAGTTAAGATGAAGCTGTATTTACAGCACAGCACAATTTACAAGCACATATACACAACATGTAGAAATATTTACAAGTATTTGCAATGACATACAAGTTAGAAATAATACAGAATCTGAATTCCCTCCTGGACAAAGCAAACTGCCCAGAAGGGCTCAGAGCTGCCTCCCTCTATCTCGGGTGGACAAACATAAACAAAGCAAAGCTTATGTGTTAATTGCTCAGATTAGAGGTGAGATATCAAAGGGTTAGTAGAAAGTAATTAGGTCTAAGGACACAGACCAGACAGAGAAATGAACAGGGCAACATCCCAGGACAAAACGAGAGGACATTGTTCATGTTTTGACTTTTTATCCCTCTCAGCAAACCAATGAAAGATGCAGACACCATCATTATTTTCCTTTCAACCAATTCACAACTAATTTGTCTCATTAAAATATTCCAATTAGCCTCTAACCAGCACACTTATACAGGTGGGAGTACAGACCATATGAGCAATTTTTGATAAAACATATCCTTGACACAATGGGCTGCAGTGCATACTAAACACTCTTGAACTTGACTGGAGACAACAGTTTAGTGTCAGGTTTTCCTATCAGTGTTTTCTATTTTGTCATAGCTACTGTGAGGTTGTTTAACCATGTCAATTTAGAAAAATACAAGAGTTATGGCATTGTTAGCACGTTCTACAGATTGGTTGACATGGCAGTGACAAAGAGAATGGAAATCAAGATATATTCCTTTCTTCCATAGTCAACAGGGAAGATAACCTGGATCTGGCCAGTGAAAACATTTTAATTTTTTCTTTGCTAGCTTTCTAAAAGCCCTATCAAACCAAATCCTCTGTTAAACTGGCTTGGTTCCACTAACACCAGTGACATAATACAGAAGCCTTGACTTCCATCCATAGTTACTCCAGAAGAGTCTGGTCACCATTGCTTGATTGTTTGAAGTCAGTCACTTTTGAGATACATTTCCTCCCTTGAGGTGGCCATCAGTGAACCTACACACCCTACCCACACCTAAAGCAGAGGCAGTAAGAGACAACTGGGGTGCAAGACCTGACTAAATGACTGAATCATTTACAAGTTCTACAGTGCTTATTCATAGAATCATAGAATAGTTTAGGTTGAAGAGACCTCAAAGATCATCCAGGTCCAACCCCCCTGTGCCATAAGCAGGGACACCTCCCACTAGATTAGGTCACTCAAGACCTCATCCAGCCTGGCCTTGAACACATCCAGTAAGGGAGCAGCCACAATCTCCCTGGGCAACCTGTGCCAGTGTCTCACCACCCTCACTGTTAAGAACTTCCTCCTAACATCCCGTTCAAATCTCCCCTCCGCCAATTTGAACCCATTCCCCCTCATCCTGTCATTACAAGACCTTGTGAACAGTCCCTCCCCAGCCTTCCTGTAGGCACCTTTCAGATACTGGAAGGTTGCTATAAGGTCTCCTCGAAGCCTTCTCTTCTCCAGGCTGAAAAGCCCCAACTCTCTCAGCCTGTCCTCATAGCAGAGGTGCTCCAGCCCTCTGATCATCTTTGTGGCCCTCCTCTGGACTCTCTCCAGCAGTTCCATGTCCTTCCTGTGCTGGGGGCTCCAGAACTGCACACAGTACTCCAGGTGGGGTCTGAGGAGAGCAGAGTAAAGGGGGAGAATGCCCTCCCTTGCCCTGCTGGTAATGCCTCTCTTAATGCAGCCCAGCACACAGTTGCTGTCTGAGCCGCGTGTGCACACTGTTGGCTCATGTTGAGCTTCTCATCCACCCAGACCCCCAGGTCCTTTTCCTCAGAGCTGCTCTCCAGCCACTTGCCAGCCAGCCTGTATTTGTGCTTGGGATAAATTATTGCTTGAGCTGTTTTTTTTTTTCCAAAATTCTCAGATCCTCTTTCTTTAATGAGTCTCAGGCTACGAGAAGTGGTTTAAGATTACCAGCTTTTATTCATATATTTCAGCAGCTGTTCTTGTTTGTGGTGGTTTTGGGGATTTTTGTTTGTTTGTGTGGGATTTTTTTTGTTGTTCTATTTCATGTGACATTGATAGTAATGTAATCTATGACACATTTTCATTTATTTACTCAGCAGTAATGTTTTTTAGGTGCTGTTGTACTCTCGATTTGCTGAATAATAATAAAAATAGGTGCTGTTGTGCTCTCAATTTGCTAAATTATCCTGTAAGTTGGCTAGATATTAAAAGAAATTATTTAAAGTAGCACAAAGAAAATGTATCCCCTATGATAGAGTACTAAGACACCCTCACAAAACATCACAAGTGATACTGATGCTTTTAGTTTTGTTGAACTGCAGTTTTCCTTATTACCTCTGAAGCATAAAGAGTAAGGTGACACAAGTATCTGAAAGGAGACTGTAGTGAGGTGGGGGTAAGTCTCTTCTCCTTACTGTCAGGTGATGGAATGAGAGGAAATGGAGATGAAATTGTGCCAGAGGAAGTTGATATTGAATATTAGGGGGGAAAAAAAATGTATATTGAAAGCGTGCTCAGGCACTGGAATAGGTTGCCCAGGGAGGTGGTGCCATCACCATCCCCGGAGGTGTCCAAGAAACATGTGGATGTGCACTCTGGACATGGTTTATCAGCCATGGTGGTGTTAGGTCAACATTTGGACTTCATGATCTCAGAGGTCTTTTTCAGCTGAAACAATTTTATGAGTTTAAGGCAGACATCACTTTAAATTCT